>JAJEKV010000054.1:1200000-1651932 GCA_021234155.1 Isoetes taiwanensis | reverse complement strand
TTTTAAGTTCAAGATTGTGGTTGTTGAACATAGGTGTACAATGTGCTATAGTGTGGATAATGCAAACAATTTAGCGTAATATCGGTTTGCTTAACCTCTTGGGTAGTTTTCTACTTTTAACTTGCAATTTCTGCTTAGATGTTCTATTAGGGATTGTTTTGTTCATGAATATAAAGAACTAAATATAGGTTAGGGACAAACTACATGATAGACTACTTTAATTCCATTTAGTCCTCAACAGAAGATATTAAGATGATTGTTACCCTTTCCAAATTTACTAAAACAGAGAAAAGAGTGTTATTTGTGCTTGTGTAGAAATATCTCATTTTAATATTAGAAATATATAACCCGAACCGATAACAATGTATACCATATTGTGGTTTGATTGATCTTTGAGAGAGAATGTCCCACATGCTTGTATAAGAAGTTGCTGCATAGTCGGGTTAAAATATACTAGTTGAACGCCAATGTTGCCTGGTTTCCAATTCATTGTGATATCATGCCTTGAGTTGTGACCACGAAACATTTAGCCACCTAATTAGCGAAACCTCTTTGAGTGCCCTCGAAAACTAAATATTATTTGATAACTTGTAAATGTTGGGGAACTTATACAATCCACTCGTAACTTGTTGAGAGCATGGCCCTTGCTATTAGTTCTACTTTGCATCCTAACTTAGCTTATTCAAGCAGTATACACTTTACATACTAATTGTGCATTACTTTTTATCTACAATACAACATACTTATTACGACTCTAGGTGCATTCCTTTTTACGAAGCTTACTTATTAGCCGCACTGTAATTGTTGCATTTCTTGATATAATTTATGTCCTTATCTTCTCAATGTCGGGCTAGGGTGCATTCCTGATTAGACATACTTATTAGGCAGCACTTGCAATTGCATTTCTTGATGCAATTGAAAAGGTCCTTTGGCCTCTCTAACAATGGGTTGCATTTCGGTACAATTGAAAGGTCCTTTGGCCTTCTCAATGTTTCAGTATGTGCCATCGTCACTAACCCCAATATATGTTCCGGCCCATCATCATATAAAAATGTTGTCAATGATGGTTTGTTCTAGGAAAAAAACTCTTTCAAAAAAGAAGAGAAACTTTCTACCCGATAAAAAAAATGTCTAAAAGTTTTTTTGTCAAATTGCTAGTGCTGGCTAACACAGCCCTGACTTGCAGTGTTTGAGGCAACAAATTAGTTTAGAAGGGAGCTTTTTATCGCAGCTATAAAAACTATACAATGCCTGCCGATCGAGCCAAACAACATCATCACCGCCAATTCTAAAACCAAATAACAAGATTTTACTCGTAAATGAATATTAAATATGGAATGATGATGATAATGATGATGATCTAAAGCCACCGCTTGATCTGATAATCATCGAGCACAATTTCAACAGAGCTCAAAGAAGTTCAAGGCATGGTTCAAGATGCCATAGCTGGAAGTTGCATGAAGATAATGATCCATCAAGATGCTCATGCATGCCAAGTGTTTCAGGCATCTTTGACCATCTATTGTTGGAAAAACCACATGAAATCATGCACAGATGCAGCCATTACCTGACATTGAAGGATTTAATGTTTTGGCAGAACCCAGATCAGGCCATGTAAATTAGAGCCAATTACTGGTTTGCAAAGTTTCAAACTATAACTCATTTGGACAAACTACTGATTTGAAATTATGCACCTAAAATGGAGCATCACGAATATGCCTTTATCCCATAGAGATACAATTAGTAGCCAAAACACACAAAATTGCAAATCTGGGAGAAAAAGGGATTGCTTGATGCTTAGGAGTGCATTTCCATTCCAAGCCAACATGCTGTCATGCTCCAGAGCATAGACCTGATTTTAGAAGCTTAGGCTGGTACTACATTTGCAGCTCACAAAGCAACACCCTCGCTTGTCTTCTTTGTAAGGATCGTGGTCCTGAACAGTAAGGGCAGAAGGCGCAAACTGGTGGCTTCTACAAAATGGCAGGGCTACTATGATAGACAACATGATCCAAAATGTAAACAGAAAAACAACTATGGTTCATCCGCATTGCATTGCCTCAGATTGACATTTTGTTTGATGCTCATCCGCTTGGGCATTGCAGGCCAAACCAGATTTCTTCACCATTGATCTGATGATGCCTTTCGCCTCCTATAGTAGCAGGCCAAACTAGATTAATAGAAGCAAACACTCATCACTTTGGCTACACCGAGACGCCATCTTCATGCAGCCCCTATCAGCAACTCCGTCATAAAGCACCTAATGTTTGAAGGATAATTGCTGTGAAGGAGATCTTTTAAGCGCTTTTGAGGATTGCCCGTCAGAGGTATTTATCCTTCCCTGAAATCAATACATAATAATGGCTTCAACGTGCTGGGGCAACTTGTCAAGATTTAGTATTAAATAACCAGGAAGTGCATGTCCCACCTCCATAAATGCATCCCTCCTAGACTCTCTTTTCCTCTTCGTCGTCTGCTGACAATTCACGTCACCAGCGGTAGTAAAACTTGATGGAACAGGAAACTTATTCTCAACCTCCCATCCTTTTAAACGACCTTCTGGCTTTCTTCTTCTGCAACAGCTCATAACTTAGTGGCTGAACAATTCATTCTTTTTCGTTGTTGCATGGTCTTGTGTGTAATAGGTACTTGAAAAATGCAGTAAAATTGAAATCAGAATGTAACAAAAGGTTGTACAGACATGCTAACAGAGAAGCTACCTTTGCACCCTTCTAGATTACTGCACTGTAGCTCCCTATGCCATGGTATAAGATTCTGTTCTGAGGAACTCATGTTAAACAGCTCCTCAGAAGTTGTAGGATCATTGATACCCGGAATGAGGATTTTGCACAACTATATTGAGAGCACCAACCCTTGTAATTCCTCGAACAGAATAGATTAAGTAAGATCACTATGTAAGGCAACAATTTGAGATTCCCTGTTAAACAACCTCAGAAATCGTGAGGATCATTGGCACAAAGCTCCAGTACCGAAATTATATAGAGCTGATTGCTATATGCACAACAATATCAACCGACCACATCTCCTGCAAATCAAAACAGATTGTGATTTATAAAGCTTGCAAGACAAATCCGTCAAAATGATGGATTAAAATAAAATTCTTATCAAACAGAGGTTTTCCAGATGCAGGGTTTTGATGATGTCCAAATCAGACGGTTCTAAGAATCATATAAACTCTACCTCAAGACCTCTCCTAAAATTATAAGATCAACACAGGTCGCCGGTAGAAAGATCGTCAAGAAGCCCTTGCTTCATCCTCAAAACAAAGTACAAACAAAAGAAAACAATGCCATCACCTTCAACAGCGGCCTTCAGCATCAACTGTTTTCATTTGTTCAGCTTGGCCCCCAAAACTGGCACCATGACATAAACGGGCCAGTAGTGGCGTCGATTCTGCACAGAGACAGATCTCTCGCAGGAAGCCATGTAATGAGGCAAATTTCACTAAGAAGCCTGCTCAAACTGAGCTCTATTCATGCAGCCATGGCTGTGCTAAAAAGCTATATGGCGAAAAAATTGAAAGCTCTCTAGCATTGGAGCACACAGAGAATCTAGGAGCGAATAAACCCCAAAATTGCCAGTCCCATTCGAGCATCTGCCATGGCCAGAATCTAAACTGCTGCAGTAATATGAAATAGCCCTAAATAAAATATTATCCAAGAACCTAGACGGGCCCACGCTCAGATAATCAGAAGAACCTCTATTTTCTTACTTCACACGTCTCTCATGCAGATTTCTCCGTCATCCCATTCTGAATTTTCGTGGAAGTCCATGCCTTCGTATCATCAAAGCTGAACTCCATAAACATACTACGAAAATCTTTAATATTTGAATCTGAAAACTTCCGGCATCAAAAGCCCAAGTAAACCTTAGGAATTAACTTTAAAAAAATCCAAAAAGTTTTCTTTTTAGATTGGAAAATTCAAATTTAAACAATAGGATTTGGGGCATGAAAACAGTACAACATTTATATGTCACATTTCATTTAGAACACTGGTTTCCTGCATTATGCATGATTTAGCTAAATTAATGGCATTTGAAGTTCAATTCGTCATACCAACCACAAAAGACAAAATCAACTAAATGCAATCTAAGAGACTTAAAGAAAGTAATATTAACGTGGAGTAGAAGGCATCGGCTAAATCATAAGAAATAGTTCAAGAGTCCAAGGGCAACAAACTATCATTCATGGCTAGCGAAGGTATCTCAAGACGCGGCATAAGCGCTTTCTTCTTCATCCTCAAAACTTGTGGCGTAACAACAAATGAATGCCAATAACCAAATCAAAAGGAAATAAATCGATAAGTATGCTTATAATAAGTTTGTTTACATATCTTATTTTTAATACATATTATTTTCAATAATGCAGACTTAGTTTGATATCATAACTAGCAGTCACTTAGTGTGACCTACCAATTTTTGGGATTAATATGTATGATGTGTTCTGGTATATCACTAGGTATAAAGTTTCACTAATACCATGATGCCCATAGGGCCTTTTGCCCTAAATGTGAATAAGGAACCGGATTACCCCTTACTGTTTAACCTCATTTGTCCAAGGATCGTAACAAGCCGACTGCATCATGATAAATCAAGGGCTGGACTTATCCGGTCTTCCTTTCCATTGTGGTCTGTTTTTAGCTATTCATACTGAATTTGAGCCTTTTCCACAAATTGCCCTTCTTGAAGGTATTTCATCGGATTTGAGTGCCTTCAATTGCAACCTCTTCTTCTCGATCGCAGGCAGGCATGCCAAAATTAAAGAACCCTTCTCCTTTCTACCGATATATGTTTTTCCGTCCTGATGATTTATGAGTTCAAATGGGTCTTCCGAGAACCAAGCATAGTAAAATTCAAGCATCGATTCACGCCAGCCTTAATATTTTGGGTTCCGTTTCTATTTCAGTCGAATTGGTCATTGAATCACATCTCGCTTTTGGCTTTTTCGCTTTGCAAGATGAGGCCTCAGAGGTTTTTTCCGCTGATTCCATTTCTAGCAAACGCAGCTTCCGCAAGAAACACGACTATGCCTCATCCAAAACCTCCCCAAAGAGTGGGCAACCATTTGAAGAGCCTAGAACATTTGCAACCAAGAGTGAAACGTGCCAAGGTATGGCCATGTCAAGGCGAGGTCAAGCAATTATGGCTATGTATTTGTATTTCTGGCATAATGTGGTTTTGCAAGGTTAGGTATGGGCATGGAAACAAAAATTTCCACCACATTGAATACAATCACAGAAGAGAAAATCACTCATTGGCCACGTATGCACAAGAAGGTATTAATTCAGAAACCGTCATTTTTCATATCTAACTTTGTTCCTGGCAGTCTTACCTCGCTTTTCTTTTATTTTGTTCCGCTCTTAAAGTTTTCTAATATCTATAGTAATTTAGAAATGTCGCGGGTTTAATTGATGATTGATGGGTTTTCGCCTTTCATGGCAGTAGAACGGAGGCTAGGTGCAGCCATGATAGCTTTTTAGCTTTCCTTATGTTGTTGAACAATCCACCCTTTTTAGCTTCTTCCATGTTGATCAACCGACCCATTCCGGTCAGATTCAAATTAGAGTTTCAAGGCAAATGACTATGGCTAAATGCAAGCGAAATGCCTGAAACAGGTCATTGCACTATCCGGGTTAAATAGATGAACAGATGGCTGACAAAATGATTTCCTAGTTTCAGACTTCATGACACACGTAATTTACGAGGACCAATTTTTGTATCAATGTCATGACGATTTGAAATAATAAGAGATAATGAACCTCAATGTTCAATTGTCAATCAACCTTTTATAATGAAATTGGTTATTTCGTCTTCAATCAACAAAGGTGTTTTTACTTTTCCCATTTTTTAAAATTTATTGTTACATTTCTACAAATGTGTGTACGTTGCAATTTAGCCTGTGCACCAGTCTGGTATGGTATTTTCTCGATGTTCGTTTCAAAGGGGATTGTCATTTATTTTGAGAATTTGGTGCTTGTTAATCATATTGTGCTCGTCACAAGTTGATACTATTACACAACTAGTGCCCCTTTAAAGTATAATTTTGGTGTAATTTTGACACACATAATTAAAAGTCAACATATTTCATTGGACAACTAATGGTGTTGACGCAAGCTTGTCATAAACCATATTCCATCTCAACACAATGCTTAATACTATAGTTTCATACATAAAGAGGGTTTCAAAGTTTGTCATCAAAAGTTGTTTTTGGTGCTGTAAAAATAATAACTAAACTTGATGTAACCTTTGTCACAAACTATAGTAGAACCGCAACATAATGCTTGTTGATATTCTATCGTTACTATTATATGTGATGCCAATTTGTCACAACACAAAGCTGCTTTGTAGGAAAACTCTATTAGTGTCGAACCTTTTGGCTCAAATCTGATTAATTTGGTGGTCACCCCAAAGGATTAATGATGACGCCTAGTATAGTGTCGTGGATTTTGACCAATTTAAGGATATTGAAGGTCTACTTAGTGTCAAAATTTTGGTTATGCTGACAATCAGCCCCCATTCTTGTAGGTTTACGAGGAAGATGTGGAGACGATCCGCAGAAATCCCTGGTCGCATCTGCGGGCTCTTTGGCCAAGATCACGAGTTGCTTTGAGGTTGATCATCATCTCAGTGGGAAATGCTAAATGAGAAAGGAAAGCATCTCTGCCTCAACCAGTTTTGTTTCCAATGGCTTTTGTTTGCCATGCGACAGCTGACATGAGGGGATCCACTTAACAGTCGAAAAAGATATGGAACTTCCAATCGAGGTTGAGCGTGACCATTTAGGACAGCCGTGAGCCTCTCAAATTCTTCCATGTGTGTTTGAGCACTTTCATCCAATGTTTTGCCTTTAGTACCGCCTAAAAGTGGAATAGGGCATTGAGAGTCTCGAAAGAAGATTGTGACTCGACTCATGCATAGAGCTACTGAGTAGGAGGAGGCACATAATGAGGTGGTACAAATGCATAGTCCTTGGATGGTGTTGCAAAGGGGCAAGAAAAACCTGAGAGTCTTGAAAAGGAGATCCGGAGATGGTCCTTGAGAGCTTTGTTCGTAGGTTTGAGATTTGTTGAGCAACCCAAAGGAGTCAGTGAAAAGAAGGGGATTGGGGATATATCTGAACTGGGAGGACCAAAGAGACATGGGGATAACCGCCCTCCGTGGGAGATGATACAGGAAGCAGGAGTATGACCAGAGGAGATATGAATGTAGTACTGAGAGGAAATAAGTCGGAGGGGTACGAATAAAAGGATGTGTGACTGAGGCTGTGGAACAATGTTTACACGTGGGAGGTTTTGAACAGAGTGAACAGGAGTAGGTGGCGCCTTACTGAGCCTGTGGAGCGAATATGGCCTCCTCAATATCATAACCAATATACATATCTCGAGCAAAATTGGGCAGCACGTTGATGGCGCCCATCCCAGACGCCTTGCCTGGGCTAAGAAGCTCCTGGGGTGAAAGCCTCCCAAGTATAGTAGAAGAAGGAAGGAAAAGAAATCGTGACCAAGAAATGCGGCGATGTTGTTTGGGGTCCTGGTTTGAACTTCCCGCAAGATGCCCCTTCTATGAGGAATCAGTGGATCAAACAGAGAATTCGTAGTGGTTACCAGATCGGTGTAAAAGAAACAAAGGAAAAGGGAGAAAAGAGAAAAACAAAAGAAAACAATAAGAACACTATGATGAGAACAAAACTCTTTGATACATCAATGATGATATATGAGCTCCTCAAACTCCAGAGGTTCTAAGGAGATAAGACCAAAACCTGTCTTAGCCTCGTGAATGCCAGCTCTACTCATATATATAAGACAATGGCCTTTGCCCAACATAGTTGCTGGCTCTACTCCTATATATATATAGCACCATTCCCTTGCCCAATATAGATACCCGCCGATCTCGTCGACTTAGAAGGAGGCCTGACGCAGGAATGCAGTCAAGCAGGCTCTTGAGGTGCCCGGGTTACCACACCACCGCTGAGGACCCGCCACTTGTCCGCCTCGACCTCGTGCCTGTGGGTCACAGGGTCTCAAGGGGCTTGCCCCATCACTGGGCCTTTGACGACCGACCTACACCGATCAGGATCCTTGGCCTTGACCTGGTCCGGCTGTGGTGATGAATAGTCCCCGTACTGTGACGTGACAGACTAACACACACATCGACTAGGGGCCGCCATTGCGGATCCTATTCATAAACTCACTGATGATAATCCACGGGCGAAGCGATCCCTCGTGCATGCCTTCAAAAAATTAAAGGTTCTCATGCACTTCCAAGCTCCTCCTTCGTTTTGTTCCACCTCAATGTATAAACCATTTCATGTTCATGGATGTTTCAGCTTTTTGCTATTGGTGTTCTTTCCCAGGAATATGATTCGCAATGACAAATCGATTCGCTATGCGAGCAGAAACCTAACCCCGCAGAAAAAATATTCGTGCCACTAACAGAAGCGCTTTGACTCATCTTCTCAAAAAGGCCCATGCATTATCTTCCTGATGGAAAACCAAGTTCTTGTGGATCATCAAGCTTTGCTCTATCTAATCAATAAGACCATGCCCATGGATCAATAAGACCATGCCCACGGGACGTATTGCTCGTTGCGCCGCTTTCTCCAAGAATTTGTCTTTGGTTCATCTGCTGGGTGCAAGTCCATGTGTAGCCTGCTGATTATCTCAGTGATGTAAACTTTTAGAAGATAATGGCTTCATTGAATTAGATGGAGATTAAGGGGTATACATGGTGTAATGGTTGGGTGGGATATGGAAGGACATATGCAAGGCATGACAGATGCTACATCAATGACTTGGCATTGTCCATCCTTCCCAACCTCCATAGATCTAACCAACTGAAGAATGCTATCTCAGATCATAATCCACATGTGAGGAGTCTACCTGTAACCCATGATTAGAACTTTTAAAAGCTTCAAACTCACAAGATATCCGAACGAACTGTAATTTGTGGAGGCTTGCAAAAATATATGACATTCGCTTTTTAGATGGTTCAAGGATGGATACCAAGGCCCGCAGAGTAAAAAGACCTTTCTAAAAAGTCAGAGATAAAGCACGAAGGGAGAGGGAGAGCTAGACAACCTTATTGCCGCCTCCACTCACTCGTAACATTGGACCCCAATGACTGAAAGAGGAGAAGGATCCTAGACCAAAATACAAATACTTGAAGAAGTAAAGATAGTTGAAAATAAAAGTAAAATGATTGACCGCCAAATAGCTTATAAATGTACCAAGTACTTCAAGACAACTAAAGGAAAAAAAAAGGTCGCTCACACTTTCATCCATTCTCATTCTCAAAGCTCTAAGAGATCTCAAAAGGTACTTATATAAACAATTTCGCCTCTTTGGGAAACACAACTGCCTTCCAAGATACTTATGGAGAGCCCATTCTGTAAAAGTCCTCGCGACTATATTGGGAAACAAAATGTGGAAGAGATTTCCTAAGTCTTCCCTCTCATTGAGGATCCGCAATACGCCACCTTTTAATCGACAAAAATAAACAAGGCGTCTAGGAATGAACGGAATTCTATAGAATATGGCTACCAATACAATTGGGAATGGATCATGTGTATGATGCCTTCATATATACGTATCATGTTGAAAATTTAAGCCCACGATCAAGGGATTATCTTGGTGTACCCAAGTGTAAGGAGCCAAGCATAATCAATGACCGGAGGCCTATCACACTTTTTATCCGCTTATATAAAATAATAGCTAAAGCCATGGCGAGAAGCTAAGCCAATTCTACTAAGACATCTCAAAGTCTAACCCGCTTTCTACCCGGGCAGGTGAGTATCCTAAGTAATGTGGTAGCAAAAGATTTGAAGGCTTGCACCGGTTAGAAAACAGATAAAAGGGTCACCAAAGCTAGACTTCATCAGCACAAGGACAAAAGATTAGATGGAGTCAGACAAAATAATGCCTGCTTTCAGGTTGTGGGAATATTTCACAAAAAGAGTCATGAAACTTTAACGACTGACCTTAGTCTTATTCCGGCTGGTGAAGCCTCTATTTTTATATAAAAGGGTGACTGCAAGGTTGTCCCTTGGCTCATCTCTTTTTATAAAGAAGGCTTTCACAAATATTCCTCGCAAGCCTCAAGACACAGTCTCAGTCTGTGGATTGAAATGATGGATGGCCCTCAACAAATTTGTAATCAATATGCCTCATTCTCAATAGTCAGGATGCCTCATAAATTGGAAAAATGCTCAAAGTGCAGGGTCATGGAGAACCTACATCCCACATGCTTGGAAAGTCTACCATGGAACAACCGAGGGTGAACACCAATTGTTAGGAATTTAGTGAGTATTAACATCGCCAATGCACAAATATGGGATGAAATATTGTGAGGCCTACGTAAAATATCAAATTGGTGGAAGGTGGCAAAGCTCTCTCTTGTGGGAAGGATTACCGTGGCAAAAACAGCAAATAATATGTATATACGCCATCAATCTCTACTTGGCTCCAAGAGAACGCAGAATAGGAAATTAGAAGGGCTGATTCAATTTTGTCCGTAGGTGTGTTTTTTTTTTTGGGAGGGGGGAGGGGGAGACAAGAATATGGGTCAAAAATTGTTGTAACAACAAAGATTCTACAAAACCAAGCTTTCAAAAACCGACCAGAACTTTTATAAGAATCATCATAACGTATCTAAACTAATACAAAGGTTTTACCAGACCGAGTTGAATCTCCGTGACAATGAGACCTCTTCCGTTTAACTGTTGATGCTTAAAACGAACCTCCCTTCCTAAGTGATGCTTTAAACAGTGAAACCTTCTCTCTGCACAAATGAAGCACCGAAACAAACCCAGTACCGGCCTTCAATCCCGCACACAAAAGGCTCCAATATATATAGTCGCTATGCAATCAATCCAAAGACCCTTCCTGAACTTGCATTCAAGGAGCAACAACAACTCCAAATGGATCCCATCTGTCACACCAAGATACCAAAAAGATTTAATTCAATGATAGATTCATCTCATAACAGATCGCTAATAGTTTTCTCTCATACTCACCTCAAGTACACATGCATCATCCTTTTATTGTTTTCTCCTGTTCACCTATTACATGCAACAAAAAAAATCCATCCTTCAAATTATCCATAATGAACTAAATTATATATACATAGGGTGTCAAAACTAATGAACCATATGGCATGATAGCTACTACCTTCATGCCATATTATTTTGATATCGAGATTTCGGAAGCTATTCTGAACAACCACTGCTGATGGTGAAGTTCCATATTGCATGACAATCATTTTTAGTAATAAGATCTCGTAATGGCACCAATGCTGAACCTCGTGATGCAGCTGTGATTTCATAGCAATACAACCCAAACGCATCAGGATCGCATTTGAGGTATAATTTATTTCAATCAACAAATTTCACCAAACACACTCTTTTCGCGCCTAGGGACGTATATTCGCTCATATGACATTAATATTTTTGCCCCAAATATTGGTACATTAAAGACAACCCTGGCACCATCATGATCTCCGCCCAAATTGCAGGTCTATTTATCCAATTGAAAATCGTCTTCGATCCTTGACATCTCGTGATTCTTATCGTGAACCATTTTCCGATCGTTATTGTATCCTCATTTCAAACCACCGCAAGAAAGATTCCGACGAAAAAGGAACAAAGTAAACATCCAATAAGCTCCCTTATATGGAATATTTCCTCTTTCACATTCTGGCTGATGTGACCATTTCCAGATCTCAGATCTGCCATAATAGGAGTTCTGTCTATTCAAATGGAACTTTATCATGTTCATCCAGAGCTTAGTTGCTCATTTTCTTTGATCCTATCAACTCAAATTGCTCACCCCTACTGGCCTATACTTAAACTGCTTGAAATTTCGCATTGTAATATCCATAAACATTATGAACACAGAATGATCATTATTGAACTTGTCGAATGATTTGTCCATGTATCATTCAACTTAGAAGCTAACAATCCATAAACCGTTATTTTCTCCTTCAAACCGATGTCTCATATATTTCCAGATTAGAAAATGCACATCCATGATGAATTGTTTGAAGGAAACAATGATTAACCATATTCATTCTTTAGAAACCTTGTTAACTGTTTGAACTTTTGACCATCAAGATTAATGACTTCACAACCCATTTGTTTCAACCAAGTTTTATTTTACTAAATGTACTTTAAAGACCATCTTCTACTGTTTTCAACCATTCTGATTAGGCTTAAAGATCTAGCATCTCGAAATCAAGGATGATCAACTGAGGCCTTCTCCAATTTCATCATACTAAGATTCACTGATCTGAGCCACCCATTTTTCGCCAGATGGTTGTACCCATCATATCTTTCAGTGATCTCATTGATCTGATCCCAATCTGTGTTACTGTTATTCACTTAACTGGCTCATCTCAAAATGACGCCCCACTGACTTTCAATGATTCTGATAACTGATTCACCACCTGTTTTAGCACACTAATCAAATTAACTGATCGTTAGAATTTTCCAAATTTAGATCTAAATTTTACTATTGACCATAAAGATCAAAACCGTTCACCATCTCATTCTTTTAATAACACCTCTATTCATAATGATAAAATTGAACTATCATGAGATTCAATCTCCTCCTGATTTGACTACTAAGCCATTGTGCTCTTTCCATCACATCGCGTGAAATTTATCCAGATACATTTGATCACCAAAATCATCACCAGACAGAACATTACCTTCATATATTATCCATATTTAAGAGAATTTCTGATCCGCTAGTTAATAATAACTGACCATCTAATAACTCTTGAATCATGTATGTTGAATGATTTAAATCGATTATATTTATACTAGACTTTGATTGAGAACCCAAAGATCAATACATGGTAAAGAATTGGTTCACTTATCAAGATTAACTTTGAAATCTTAGTTTGTAGCCTCAAGTCAATGAATTGACATGAGATTTTGCAGAACTGAAGAGACAAAACATTGGAAATATTTTAATCTCATTTCAAAAGTCAAACACTATCTTAATACTCCATTTATAAGATCAATGAAATATGTTATTCTTAGTAATCAAGAGAATTAACCATCACCTGCTCAATTACAATTGTCAACAGAATACAATATTCATCCATGTAGGTGGATAAAACAAAAGGTTTTAATTTTGATCATCCGTCCTGTCATCCTCATTTACGTAATTCTTGAGTTATATTGATACAAAGACTTCTACCTGCTGCCACTTCCTCCTCTCCCTGACTGAGCCTCTCCTTCTCTAGAGAAAGAGCCTCTTTCAACATCTCCACCGTCCCTATTATAATTTTAGGCTCGAATAAGAAGACATATGAATCTATGCCCCGTCAAATTATAGCAAGAGATTTCACTAATTTTGAACAACTGCATTAAATGGACCAATGTCTTTCTGGTTAATACCCTTTTCCTGATTTCAAGGATAACGAACTTCATTTCACTTACTATCTTTTCCTGCCCCAGCCTGCTCGCATAACTTCTATCATCCGGCCTTGGTATATCTGTCCCATCACAAATATATCATAATTTGAAACAGCTGGTCAAAGCAAACCTGAATCTACTCAACCAGCCCCAACAGATTCAGATCAGCAAAAATATTCCACTTTGAGAAAACTGATGTTCACTACCATATTTTAATAACAAATTTTAGTCTCCTCCGTCTAAAACATCCAGATACATTTTGTTCATACTATTTATAAGATATGTCCACATTTGCTAGGGTTCATGCCTCAACAAAATACTAGGTCCAACCTTGGTATGCACACCTCTTGCTTCTAATCTTGCTATCTAACACACAGAACTAGCTTCCTCGACTCTACTGCACCTTCAGAGAGGGTTTATATTCCCACCCTCCACCTCATCTTCCAGCCAAAATAACCTCCTTGAACCATTCTTCCAAGACCATTAAACCCTCCAATGAGAAAATTATTTTTATTTTCCAAACCTGAAACCAAATCACTGCATAGATACCTAACCACAATGCAACCCAGAATAATTTTCCTAAATTGACACCACTGTTAAATTGTCAACATCTTACATAAACCAAGCTTAAAAACTGAATTGAATTTATGAAAACTGAATCCATTCGCTTAACTAAGCTTTAAGGTAATGTCGACACTTATGTATTCAAACTAATACAAAGGTTTACCCAATCTAGTTGAACTCCTGATAAATTGAGACCGAGCTCTTCTTCCCGGAATCAATGAAGAATGGATTAAAACCAACCTCCTTCACGGCGGAGGTTTTCAAACAAAGAAACCTTCTCTCCAGACAAAATGAAGCACCCAACTAACCAGCATCAACCTCAGAGAATGCTATGCAATCAATCCAGAAGACCTCTCCTAACCCCATCTGTTGATAAATAAATCATTAAACTGCAATGATCCGATCCTCTCCGATACCTATTTAATTCATCGATAGATTCGACCGTAATACAGATCAATAGTCAGCACCAATTACACACATGTGTACTCATCCTTTTTATTGCTTTCTCCTCACCCACAAAAATGACATCCTGCTCTTCTAAATTGGCAACCATTACATAGGTGTCAAACCAATGAAACCATATATAAGGAAAATATAGCTGCAGAAGGCAAAAGAGAAAACAAGGGGGAATTAGAGATAATATATTGAAGAGCAGCCTTGAATAGCCAAATCATATGGATTACCTCACAAAATGCAGTCTTTTTCAAAGTATCCTTGTATTAATCAGCCCAGTCATTTTTATAAGCAAAGCCCCAATATGGTCTCGTCCCATGATTATTCTTGATCTTATGTAAATGCTCCTCTCGAAGTAGAATTTGGTCATTTTGGAATGCCATAAAGAAACTATTCACGCTGACATCAGCAACTTGAAGTGTAGGAATTTCTCCACAGGATGAATAATGGAATGCACAACAAAACAAGGCCTCTTAGGTATGAAAAAAATAGATCGTAAAGAGATGAAAACCATAATTGTATAAGGGAGACACTTAATAGCAAGATTGTCTGCCAGTTTAAAGGAGTGACAAAACAACTTGAGAATGTGTGAAGCAGTGAGACCCCAAATACAATATAGAGAGAAGATCAAACCCATGGGTCGTAGAGACTTAGATATACAAATGCAAACAAGTTTGTGAAGTCAATTACAATAGCTGAAGAATGGCGGAATATTTCATCAAGTGGGAGAGCTAGTGTTCCCGGAGAATAAACCTTAAAACTAAAGTGGAGAAATGTCAGCTTGAAATATCTCTCTCCACAATCAATGCCTTCCTTTGGCAAGTGATTCAAGGTACCCCCAAGGGTCAATCATCTAATATCCAACGACAATAATGAGCTCACTCGGCCTGCAGTAAAAAGGAAGAGAATCTATAGAATATTGCCCGTAACGGGGACGTTGTGCTATGGCAAATTGAGTCCGATAGTTTTGAATACCATTTAGGTACCAAGGAATTGTTGTTGGGAATCTTCCTCCTAATGGAAATGTCCCGCTAGCTGTATGTCCTTTTACATAGCTAGGGCCCCGGACAATCTAGTCAATATGAAAAGGAGGAATGCCCTCTCCAAGGAACTGCAAGGAGTTCACATCAAATCAGCCACTCTTACACGACATCTCCTGGGTGACTAAAAAGTTTTGTAGTTTCTCTACAATTAAGACTCTACAATTGTAAAGCAGAACTACAAATGGTGGTGGAGGGGAGGGGGCTTGGTTCCAAATCACCTGCTGAGGTGTGGAGCATGTGCCTCTGGGATGGAATAAAAAACGTGGTGGAAGCAAGTAGTTTTGGTGTGACTTGCCAAGGACAAAAGTGGCCTGAATTGGTCGGACTCCAGTGCAGACTGGCGACAAGGACCTTATTGAGGTAGGAGGATGGAGGCTACATCAGCAAACACGCTGGCCAATTGCTCTGAACTAGGAAATAACCGGAGACAACAGTGTATTAACCATCTCAAACCGCAAATGAAAATATAAGCAACTTACTTTATTATTATATTTGTTATCCAATATATCTCTGCTAATGAAGGCGTAAGGAAACTAAAAGCTATTCCTGAACACACTAGACCAACCCACTGGGACAAGCCTGTGACCCACCCAGAAGAAAGTACCAGACCAGCACCAAAAGGAGATATTAGTGCCCCACTGCATTCCGCCACATCCCACCAACAACCCCGGTTCGACATAGAGAACTGGATACAAAAAGTACATTATATCTTGACATCAATATCTGAATCACTTTTATTCTCGACAACAAAAGTATATTCCGGAACTTTCAAAATGCAACAGTATCTGAACACACTTTGCCATGTATTCAATACTCTTCCGATATACTTTTTAAAGTGCAAGTGTATTCTACACTGGTCTCCGAATCAAGAGTGTATTCCGGAATACACTTTGCCTTTTAAAACAAGTAAATGTGTCTTTCGGAATACACTGTGAGATCACAAACGAGTTTAAGACTTTAATGCTAAGAGGGCTAATTGTAATTTAAAAGTACCTCTTTTGTTGACTATTTGAGCTTAATTTGCACAAAAAAGCTTACTTGCCACAAACATATTTTTGTTTAAATCGTCGTATATATGCCTAGCTTAAGCTTACTTTTTAGTACCTTTTATTCCAGAATACATTTCAATGTCTGTTTTATTAACAAAAACTTTTCCATGTGCAAGACGCACTTTAAGAAAACTCCAAAAGCACTGAAAATGTGTGCCTCATCCGCCAGGAAGTTATATATCACCGAGCCTGCAGTTTATGAAAATTTTCAAACCCAATAATTTGTCACAAGGGGAGCAGGGGGAAAATACAGTAGTTTGACTTTCTTGCACAAGCAAAAAGCCACACAAGACATGTTGGCTCAAGACCCGGTGCCATCAAGGAACTATCTCAGTTACTAATAGACAGGCAGGGAGGCTGCTCAAGACATCCCAGAGCTTCAAAGCACACCATTTTCAAATTACAAACTGCAACCTCATGCTACATCTATTACAGAATAAAGAATTGTAAAGCCTAGCTGCTACCTATACAAAGGGGAAGTTTGTTCCAAATACAAGGAGGTGACTTCTTCCATTCAAAGGAGTCCGGAGCATGAGGGGAAGATGAAGAAATAAAGCCCCATTGTTAGTAGTTCTAGTCGTGGATAAAGAAGAAGGAAGTCCACAGAGGGAATCAAGAGCAAAGAAGCAAAAGAAACCCAAGAGGGGCTGGAAGATCCAGCCATGCGGAACCAAAGAAAAGAAAAGTGCGCACTAGGCGAAGTTCCGGTGAGGAAAGCACCACACAAAAGGTAAAGCAAAAAGTTCGGGTTAAAAAGCCATATGCAAGAGTGAAAATTGACAAGACCTCAAAGTAGAGAAACACAAGTTTGTGCACCATGTTATTTATTATTTGCCGCTTATATCCAGATCGTTGCCTAAAACTAGAGCTGGAGGAGTTTGTTCAAGTTCAAAGATTTATTATGCAGATCATTTAAGGAACCTGAAGGATAAGATAAGGAGCAAACCCAGTGGCTCCAATTTCTACCTTTTTTATAAGGGGCAAAGTAGCCTCCCTAAGATTTAAGATACAGAGAAATGCAACTACACGATTATGTTCTCGAGGTAATGATGTACCTTCAAGGCTAGGAGGCAACCTCTACAAAGAAAATGAGAATGATTTTTTATAACATGAGAAAAATAATGAGTGTTTTTTCACCGCAGCTGCATTACAGCCCTTCACCGATTTAAGAAGCAAAATCGCTACAACACTCACAATGTCACATACAATGAATAGTTAAATGAGCTTTATTGATGTGACTTCACTAATCTTTTTGTTTAAAAGAGATATTTCTCTTAAATTAGAGGTTCCTCTAAAAATACTTCAGGAAAATAATTGTTAGAAAAGTATCACGACATAATCAATTTTCGGTACAAAAATGAGTTGATTCAAGGTTTTTTTTTGGGGGATAAAATACACTTTAAAGCCTTTTACAATTTCATTTTAAATGCTTTTTTTTATGAATTTCGAGAATATTTCCTTCGCTCCTGTTTCGATGATTTGCTCCTATTTAATACGCAATAGTGTTTACTTATCCGCCGTGATCTAATCGACTTTTCCCGATTGAAATTTGTACCCGAACTTAATCAGCTCTTTTTCGATTTTTGATCCATTTCTCAAGGAAATAGTGGAGCCGTGATCCTTTCCCTTCGCTCCTCATACCCTACCCGCTTCACATCAACGCTATATTTCACAATTAATCGAACTTTCGCTGGGCCAATCATTAACTTCAAAAATGAGCGGAATACCCCAGTCAATTTGAGGCCTCCCATCACAAATTTGTCTAGCCAAGTTCCTACCACATTCACCTTTAATTTTTATTCTATTCTAGCTAAAAATATTGGGGTAAATATGTCATCAGGGAAGAATCAATGAATGATCAATTGCTTCCATAGATCACAATGAATGAACAATTGCTCCCATAGATCAACGTTTTCTCTGATCAGCTAGCCACACGAGTACCTATCTCTATGATAAAGAACAGTGAAGTATCTCATATGGAAGATCTGGAATCGCTCAAGATGGTCGCTAAAACGAGGGCCATTCCTATTTCATTTTTTTTCAAGGATATCCTCACCATTATTTTTGCGCTTTATTTTCTTTAACCACCATACAAAACATATAATTTTTCTCTTCATGATTCTATGCCATCTCCTAAATCTTCATGTATTCAAAACGTCTAAGCCTGAGAGAACAAAAAAAACACAATCTTGCCTTTACGTTTTGGATCTTCAAAGTTTCTGGTGCCTGACATGCCTTATGAACCCAATACCTTCACTGCCTTCCCGTGCCAAGAAGTTATTAACCTATTGCAAAATGCCGCAGAATGCATATTACTTCATTGAACATTTACGGCTGAGATATTATCCCTACAAATAGATGGTTCATATCACACATAAAAGGTTCAAATTGCATTATTTTAAGGTCCACATTAGAATATAAAAAAAAGCAATTAATTTTTTTTCTTTCAAGCTGTAGCTATATACATCTTGGTGCATTCACCACGATATTCTTCACAAAAGTTATTTATTGCTGATTATTTAGTATATCTTTGCTGCAAAGTTTTTTCCCTTGAAATTGTTTAGAGGCATAATGGTTTTACTAGCTCATTGTATGGGTCGTTCTTGATCTTTTGGTCTTGCAAAATCAATTCTATCTACTTACTTCGCCCATTCTCTTTCATGCTTACAGCCTTTCGTGGTGTGACTTTCTTGAAGCAAAAACTCGGGTTCACGATACCTATCTTTTCTGCTTGTCTTTCCCTTGCCTCTCAACCCAAATAGCTAAATGAGAGGACTTGAACGTTTGCTTTTGGGAGGATCTATCTTTGATGATGGCTGGCCATTTTAATGCCTTCCTTCTTAGGATTTGTAGAAAAGGGAGAGGATCGGAGGGAGCTTAGAGCAAGAGCAATCCCTCGAGTAATGGTGATGGGAGACGTGTACTGGTTTTTGGCGCTCTCTTTGCCTTTTGTATTCTCTCCGATCCGACCTTCTTTGCCCGTGCATTTTTTATCTTACTTACAGTTTACATTCCATTCTGCCTTATATGAGAGTATACTTAATCCGTAGCTTATTTTCATGGCAATGCCTATCTCCTCACAAAAGGAAACAGAGATCTCTATTTCACGAGTAAAGACATTCATTTTGTGCTGAGTTCGCTCATTTTTTTATCGTGTTTTCCCTCACGAATCTCCTTTTTCTTTCCAATAGAATCTCCTCCTTATTGCATCTAATTTTCATTCAGCTATTTGTACTTGATTTCCGCACACCTTGCCATTGCTTCAGAGGCCTGCATTAAGACTTCAAGCGGTAACATGGAAAGCTGGGCTTATATCTTTGTATGAGTTGAGAAGTGCAGCATCCGGTGATTTACAAGGTCTCATGAGTCATTGTAAATCTTCCTCACTTTAGCTTCAATGTTTAGGGCAATGATGTCCGCTTTTTATTTGACATTTACTCCCCGCTTCTAAGTGTCTTTCCCGCCTCGAAACAGGGCAAGCCAAAGCTCAAGATATTTTAGTACATGTCTTCGATTTTCGACAATTCATTTCCTTTTTGTTTTACTTTATATTTTTTATTGCTCATTCTATCTATGGAGGAGTACATCCGTCCTACTTGTATCTGTACAAGGTAACCTGTGTCCTGCTCTGAGATTCACTTTTATCAGTTTTCTGTAAGGCGCATCTAGTATGTGCAACAAAGGTAATAACGTGTGATTACACATCTAAATATTCTAGAAGTTGCAGCACATCTAAATATTGAAGAGAAAGTATTGTAAGAGAAGAAATTTATGTTCCCTCGATCTGACATGGCTCAGAGTAAGCTTCTGCTTTGCAATGACATTGAGCTGCCTTCTTTAATGGTTTTTATATTGACACTTCCTTTGGCCTCACCATTGCTATTGGGTAATAGAACCATTTGGCAGAATACGTGCCTTGAACCCGCTCGGTTTCTTGAAGTACCTAAAAGGCATGCTGATCCATTGATTTTGTCGCCTAACCTGAAATTTTCTTTTTGAACACTTTTGTATCCACCATTTTAGTATTTCCAAATTCTACTCTAAGGTCACCTTCTATTCTTTTTGCTTTTATAGAGATTGTTTAGGCATTCAGTTATGTTGATGGCAATGTACGCATGGCAAAATACAATTATGTATGCTTTTTGCTGCTGTTTTGAACCAGTGTGTGTTTTGTTGATCAAAAATAAATTCGCTGTACAATTTCTAAATGCAATCCTTTAGCAGTTTTCAGTTAACTCCAAATGGGCTTTTATGCCTCGAAGATTTAGAGAAGTTTGCTTGCACTAACGAATTCTCTACTGCATGTTCTCTCTCATGTTAAAATCATTCTCTTTATTCCGCTCTACAATGGCCTATGTCGTATTTAACAAAGGGACTTATCTATTCTCATTTTTTCAAACCCTAATAATTTGCTATATAAAAGTAGCACCCCAATCCAAAACTGGTCCAAATTTAATTTTTGAATAAACTGGAACCGAAGCTTGGTTCAAAGCCTTCCTAGGTCATGAGCCTAGAACAAATGTTTTAAATCAAACAGCAAAATTCATTAAAGTTTTAAACCAAAGATGTAGTTGAAAAAGAATTTTTATTAATAAATTGAATAGGATACAATGTATTTACATCTGGACGCAGAGACTATGGTGGTCTTGGTCATTAACACAGCTTACATCATCTCGTAGGTGGTCCAACCTTGTGGGATTAACTTGTGGCGCTTCTGGCGCCCAGTCTTTGGGGGCAACCCAGAGCGGAATGCCTCACGTGGAGGTGCCTCTGAGCTACCGCCGCCCACCCGACTTCCACTCGCTCCCGCAATTTTCATCGCATTATGCTCCCTTCCCCACCCTCCGTGATGTTGCTATGCAATGCTTGCAAGATGCTTTGTTGCTGACCGTCTCTTTGTTCTTCACCGTTTTATCCCTGTGGTGTAGGCGAGCAAAACTTCCCAATTCGGGCGAGCAACCGTCCCGCAAAGGCCAGCAGGAGCGAAGCGGATTGGGATCCGTGCTGCATCCAGATTTCCGCCTTGAGCGATCCCGGGGTCAAGCGGTCTCCTGATGCCTCGAGCGATCCTGTCAGGTCCTGACCAGGCTCAACCACTGAGCAAGGAGAGCATGATTAACAATTACTGGCCATTAGTCAAACTGATGAGGAGGTTTCACTCGCGAGTCGAGAAAGGCCCGTAAAGTCAAAGTACAACCATACTCATTAGCCTATGTTGTATCCAATCACACATCAAGCATACAATGCTTTCGCCAACGAAGAAGATGCTTCACTCATGGTCGAGAGAAAGGCCCAGAAACCCAATGTACAAGATTATCATAATAGATTGTGGCCGCATCCAAAGGACACAATCAAACATACAAATGGTTTTCATCAACAGAGAGGATGCCTTCGACTGCATTTGCAGCATCGAAAACTCATACAAGTATATTCATTACAAAATGGTCAATACATGTGTTCACGCTCGATTACAATATTCTACACACTGACCACCCAGCAGTCACTCTTTCTTGTCTACCAAAGTATTTGTCGTCTATACGCGACGGCTTGCCTGATCGGCCCGTGAGGTTTTGATATAGTTCTGGGAAGCACACCTACGACAAGAATGGCAAAGAGGATTCCGGCCAAGATATTGCAGTCCGGAAGGACAACCACCTCCATCCGTCTTCATATTCTTCTGCTCATGCTGTAGCAATGTTGTATTTTGGCGCAAGCAGGAGCGTGTTGTGTTTGCCATAGTCCCGAATTGCTCAAACCCCTGCCTTACCATTATATTTCCCTTTGTGATGGCCGGATCGAGGTCCTCTCACATACCGACCCTTCGCTTTCCCTAAACGAACTTGAAACCTCAAACTGAAATGCCGAGACACTCAAGAACATTGGAATATTTTTCTTTGCCATACATCATATGCCCACTTCAATCCCCGCATGTGCATCAACACAATTTCCTTAGCCTTAGCTCTGATACACCATATTTTATGCTCGCTTTCATTGGGTCTCAGTGATCTCGTGGACGCCTTTACGGGTACCCAGAGCTAATACCCATTGACGCCAAATATTACAAGCTTGGTAGACCAGCTAGATCCAATTGAGTCATTCAACTGCCCACCTGGATCCAAATGCGGATCATTATCTTCTGTGTCTTTTCTCGGGCCGTGAGTGTTGTCTTGCTCGATTTTCATTCTCATTATCCCCGACGTGAACCGCTGCCAAATGACAATGGGATCCGAGTCGTTGACCCGAATTCTCGAAATGAGTTACATCCACGAAGGAACGAGTTTTCTCGACCGCGAAGCCTAGAATGAAAGAAAAAGGTATTGAATGTAGTTTTTCGACTCAAGCAGGGTCGGTAAACACCAGAGCAACCACCTCAATTCCGTGTTTTCACGAATGTTTTCAAGACTGTCCAAACCTTCGACATCCCTTCCGGCCAGTTTGTCTCCCTCGTCCTCGCCGCCTTTACCGTCGATTTGTCTTCCTCCCTTGGAAATGCCCAGCAGATCCAGAAGGACCGAATGGTTTCAATCCATGTCCTTATTTCAACTACCGATATAGCTCTATTCCATACAAAGATAGCCCCGAGAGAATGTGCCATTCATACCCACCGACACTGATCTCCTCGACCGTCGGGTTATGAAGTACTTGATAACTCTTGGCCGGATAGGAATTCTATGAGGACCGGGTCGCATCATCTTTGGTCGACTTTGTCCATCGCATGGAACATCCTCCATAAACCCACCCCTCCTGTGGTTCCATCATTTTGAGAGATCATGAACTTGTCGAGATAATTTACGCCTAGACCACCACTTCATCCGTGTCGATCACGATCTTGAAATCAAAACCAAAACTATGTTGGCAAGTTTGAGTTTCTAAGTAGCTGTCCTGTAAATTGATCAAGTCTGGGAGCATGGAGTGCATCCGTTGGTGGTTAATATCACCGGCTCATTGGGAGACAGCTGTTTGATTGCCCCATGCAAAAAGACAAGGAAACCGGAAGTATCCAGTCACGCGTCCAGACATCGCCTTGTACCACCTATGTCAGTCACAAAAAGGGTCGATCATGATGATGGCAAGAGTACACGGGTCCAGTGCACCAAACCTCTAGGTCCTGTAAAAGAACTAAATGGGGGAGCTATCTACTTTAAATGGGACCACACCTCAATCCAAGCTTCCTAACGGCCAGCATCGCCTGTGTGAAAGCAGCGGCCTCGACCGTTATTGCCTTGGTGTTGATGTAGGCTGATATGGGACGGTTCAATTCTTCATGTCTCTCATCAAGGGCAGCCTTCCTTGTAATAATCAAAATCATGGTATTCATTAGATGCAACGCCATGTAACCCGTGATGCCTCTTCTAACGCGACGCTGAATCGCGGGTATAACTTTGCGTCCCGCAATTTAGGAACTCGGGTCTTCCTCAGGATTAATTCCCTCCAAGATTTTGCCTTGTAGGTCAAGCTGCTGCCTGAGCCCCGATCCCCTTCATGAACTGTTTGTCAAACAACCTGGGGTCCGGCCCACCTCCATTGCTGTCCTTCACCACCCTCATCCATTGAGCCCAGGCGCCACCTCCCATTCTCCTGCACCGCCTCATGAATGAGGCCTCATTGGTCCGAGACCGCCTCCTTGGGTGTCTCTCTCTTCTTCCTCTCTCTCCCTCGGCTATCTTCCTCAGTCTCCTCCAAAGCAGGTAATATATCCCAGACAGTTTCATCATCCGAGAGTTCGCTTTTGTGGACGTACTGAGACAACCACTGCCCACCACCAAAGATCCGATATACCATCTACAGCATACCACCCTAACAACAAGAATAGTAGTCTTGCCCTTCGACCGCGCAGCCTAGAAAGTCCCCAGTCTAATTTTCTTTACTGGCTTTTCATGAAGCCCGCATCCTTTGATTTTCACCGCGAGTCGAGAAACCCAGCGACAAATGAGGGTTTTCGACCGCGAGTCAGAAAAGTCCCACTGAATGTCCACCTTCTTTATCTCGGCCTTTCTCGATCATGAAGTTTCAGAAAAGCTCCACATCCTCGATTTTCCAGCCACTGGTTTCTAATCATGAAAGGCCTAGAAACCCAGATAACTCCAAATGTTAGATTTATATTTCACCGCGAATGAATGGAAAGATCTGGAGATACGACTACCAGCCTGCACTCATCATGAAGTTCTGGCAGCAATATCATGTCATTGGGTTCACCAAAGAACTCCACTGGCATATTCATCCTGATCCGCGCACCTTCCGCCCGCACACACTGACGCCCACCAATGCTGACCGCCTACAACCCGTAATCCGTACTTCTTCCAGATCTTCCTCGACTTCCAAATCAATCAATCATTGATCGCCAGGGCAGCTGACATCCAGCATTGGATCCAACAGAGTTTCACCATCTGTTTCAAGATAAAATGGATTAAATTCTCAGGTTGAACAAGACGATTCCCAAACCAAAGAAATTTTGTGTGATATTCTAACGGACACACTGAGCTAGGACGCCCATTTTTCTCAGGCCCCTCTCTCGTGGAAACTCGATCCATCATCCGACGAGTTTGGGAGAGCTCGACTCATATCTTCGTCTCTCAGCTATCCGACTCCTGCAGCTACTATCCCTACTCCTGTGGTTTTGGTGGACTTTGTGTATGAACCATAACCCCCATTCCCACCTAGAGTATGCCAGAGTCACATGGATAGTTCTTATTGAAATGCTTTTTCCCCACCTAAAATCTCATGGCCTGCTCCTGATGCAGTTCAGCCCCATCCTCCACACCGGGTTCACTTAGTGCCATTAAAATGGGCAAGAGAGAATGACTGAACCGCCACTTGAAAGGAGAACTTACCTTCCGCACCTCGACATGTAGTGTGTGTTAAATGCTTCAACTCATGACTGACCATTTCGTACTTGTCTCCGAGCTCTTGTCCCTTTGGTGTAGAAACAGATCTTTCCTTCCACTGTTTCATACTCCTCGACATAACACCAAGAATCACGTCAGTTTCTCTACCCTCGATGACAGAATGGATCACCATATCCAGAATGTCAAGAAGAAAGGATGGATCAAGAAACCTCGTGAGCTCACCAAAGCTGTCTTTCTTCTTACGCCACAAGGTAAGCATCCTCCGCTTGGACGGAGTCACGTCTCAGATGCCCTCATCTCTACTTTACTCAGAATTAAGTTTCTCCGCTGTGAGTTTCAGGACCTGCATGTAAAAAGATCGGGCGTAATTCTTAGCTTGAATTTAAGGACATGCAATCATTTATGAAAAGCAGGCTAAGGGTATTGACGTCGGGTTTTAGTCTCTAAACACTATTTCGAAATTGACCCAAGACATCAAGGGACTATGAGTGGATGTAGTTTATCTTCCCCGCAGATTGGGGAACTCGGTAATGAGGATCATCGAACGTTAGCGACTTCCTAATACCAATAATGTGTAGTCGCATTGCAGGTGTGTTTTTCCATCATTCTATTGCAAAGGTATTGATTTCGAATTCACATACTAAGCTGCGTAGGAAGCTTAGAGAATTGCATCTATGAAAAGGGATATTTAGAATCCGCAGTTGATACGAGTATTAGATGCGAATACACTCTTGAAGAGACCGGCTGTAGAAGCAAAGACTGGGTGAGGTTTCTATCCTGATACAAAGGGCCCAAGGAATCATCAAGGTGAAGAGGTGAGTTTCAGAGATGCCTATGTTATTTAGCTTGTAGAACATGCCAGAGTGTGTTTAAAATAATGGAACTCACTGATAAGCTCGGGACGTTAGTTTCTCGTCTGGGCATTTTTCAGCTTCGAGAGATGATTTACTCTAGGTTGAGATGCTCGGCAAGGAAATACTGGATTCTGGGTAAAGAGTCAGCCTGCTTAGGTGCCATGGACCCAAGCGATTTAAATGTCGTATAGATCAGGGCTAGTAATGGCCCAGAGATGCGCTCAAATGACCTCTTAGAAAGTTAGTCCGCCGAACCACCTCTCGCAATACCAGGAAGATGGTTCAGGAGGCCTGACAGCTAGAGGCACTTGGGACTACAGAGAATAGGAAAGTGCAAGATTTAGAGAGAATGTGCCTTGGCTTTCCTCCTGGTTTCTGTGGTTGAAACAGAGGTTTCACTCAACCGGCCTCCTCCCCTTCGCAATATTCGACGAAGATAGTTCAAGGAGAGCACTCCGACCAACAGCCAACGCGCCCACATGTGGAGAATTGGTCATATGATTCTCGACCAAGTAGTCGAGACGTTTGGTTTCCTGTTTCCATGAGCTTCCCCACCCGCAAGCCTGGCCATCCGAACTCCCAAGAAACACACATGGAGTGCCTTGTTGGTAAGGCATTCCCGACTCGGGCGAGCCGAGAATGCATACAAGAAGCCTCGGTTTCGTGGGAGTTGTAGAGGTTTCACCCAATCAGAGCTCCATCCCCTCGCAATATCTCGACGAAGAAGGTTCAAGGAGACGGTCTTTACTGTAGAGGCCATCACACTACACATGAGAATTGGGTTGCTGGTGATTACCGCAGACAACAAAACACTTCCTTCGCAATGTCCTGAGGAAGATAGAAGGCGAGCGTTAAGACCACCCAGCCAGCTCTAGAGTGCACTAGAGTCGGCGCTTTTCTCGACCACGGCCTAGGTAAAGCAGCCAGCAACTCGCGGTTGTTGTCGAGGTTTCCACCTGACCGAGCCCATCCCCTCTAACACTAATGGAAGAAGGTTCGGCGAGACTCGGGCCTTTATCAGAGCCACCACACATTGTGAGAATTGGTTGTTAGAGATATTCTCCGCAGACAACAAACCACTTCCCTTCGCAATGTCCGAGGGAAGATAGAAGGAGAGTGGTTGAGATCACTGTGCCGCCTAGAGAGTGCAGCCTGAGTCATGCTTTCTCGACTCAGTCGAGAAAGCGCCAAAGACCTGTTGTCGCTGGAGCCCTCCACCCAGCCCCGAGCGCCCCCCGCAACATTCAAGGAGCATGGTTCAAGGAGAGTGGCTCGATCGGTGGAGGCACCGCTAACGCATATTAAAGAGCCATTATGTGGTATCACATTCTCGACTCACGAGTCGAGAAGGCCGCAATAGGTTCTAAAAGAATGTGAAGACATTGGGTAGTCAGGTATCCAACGCGAGTCGAATCTCAATTCCGTTGGCCAGTCCAGACTTCTCTTCTCACGCGAAGTCGAGAAGTTCTCGATCATGAAATGAAAAGAAGGCCCGTACTGATTGTTACAAGCCAGCGACATTTCAACTCGCCACCCCAGGATTTACTGGATGGAGATTCCGTGAAGCACCCTTTATTCTGCCCGCCGACAAAGACATCTCGTTATTTTAATGTCTGCACATCTTACTTCCTAACACCCGGCCCTCCTCGAAGGATTTCTATCCTTGCTGTTTGCCATTATAATCCACTATTCTAATTAAAAATATTCAACTAACCCCAAAGATAACAAAACAAAAATAAATAAAGATTATTAAGACGAGAAACAGAGAACAAAGTGAGAACAAAGATGAAAAGTGGAGAATAAGATGTTAAAATGAGATTAAAAGCATGATATTACAAAAACATACCCGAAAGATTTGTTGGATGAGGAGGGGAGGTCGAGTTCGCCCATGTGGGTATAGTCATGATGCTTAAATAAGGATTTGCTCTGTCAGAAATTGTATCGTGGATTAATAAGAGCCTCTAACAATGTAATATAAGAAAAGCACTAAAAGACTTCAAACCTGGGAAAAGTGAAAGCACCAAAAAAGGGCCCCACTTCTTCCTGTGCGTAACGCCTACCAAAATTGAAATTTGAACGCTGAGAACTTCGGATACTGAAGCACCTGACCACGACCAAGTCAGGCTACAAGATGGCTCGGAATCGCCTGGCTCGATCGACGCCTGACCTGTGCTGCCTCTAAGGAAATAGAGGAAGAGAGATCAGAGGAAACAGGAGGAAGAATGGTTTGGGGAGAGGGAAGAGGGTGCATGACTCGTCATACCCCTAACCCTCACAAAGCAGGCAATAATAAAACCATTGTCACGCAGGGGCTGCTATGCCCTCCATGACGAGCCGACGTACACGTGTTTCAGCCTCTAAGAGGCGCCTACATGGCCAAGAACATAAAATACAGCAGTAGGTTATATGCTTATGTATTTAATAAGGCTTCAAATGTATTTAATATGGTTTTAACGTTGTATTTAATATGGTTTCAATGGTTATGTTCATATATATGGTTTAGAATGAGCGGCCAGCTTTTAATATGGTTATAAGGATTTTAGTTAATATGTTGCAAGGGTTTAAAAGGTATGGCCTTGTATATGAGGTGTGGTTTGTATGGTTTTATATGTATGGTTTGTAAGGAGTGTGGTTTGTATAGCTCATATGGTTCATATGGTCATATTTGTGGTGTTTGGGGCTATATGGTTTCTGTGAGCTTTTTCTATCTGTATGTGAGATGATAAAATGGAGCCGGGGTGGAATTCCAAAGGAGGCCATTGCCCTAGGCTCCAATGGAGGAAGATGTTGTTTTTGCCGCACCTCGCAAACCGTATCAGATTTGCAAGAGGGGCATAATAAATCGCAGCTTGATCCATTTGATAGTGAAATTGATGAGAGGTCGAGATGAACATCTGGATGGTACTGTAGCTTCATCGTTGATACTACTGCGTCCTGTGGAAGCTCTAGTGATCGTGATTAAAGTTTCTGTGGTCACTGGAGTCCCAAGCCCAGTTGAGATGGCCAATTAGATTTATTACACACAAGAATGGTATACCTAGAATGCCCATCGGTTATTACACACCCCAAGGCCCACCCAAGGCCAGTGAAGATTTGGTGGTCGATGAGCATCCTTTGATCACAAGGAAGAGACGCTTACGTCTTTCATAAAAGATGCAGCCCAAGAGGCCTAGAAGTGACAAATATTTAGAAAGGATGGAGTATGGCACCAAACTGTGAAACCTCGAGTAATTAGGGACAGAGTGTTGCAACCTAGATTTAGCAAAATAAGCAATGATGACCTCAGGCAGACATCCCATTGACAGCTTCAAAAAGATAGGATTAATTTCATTTACTCCTTGTGTAGGAACTAGCCAAGGATGAAAAACATTGTGACGGCTGCTATCAATTGAGGGAATGGGAAGGTATGTATGAGAGCATTGAGATGGATTCTGGGCGCAGGCAAGTCTTATTTCGCTGAGCATCGAGCAGGTTAGAAAAGGGCACACTTTTGTTCCAACATGGTAATGGACTACTTAGAAACCTAGGAGCAACACTCTAAAGGCCATTGCAGTCTTCGAGAGTTTGTAGAGATACATGTCTCAATCTATGCCCCATAAGTCAGGTGAACGAGCACGGCAAAGTAGTGGTGCAAAAGAGGTTGCCAACACTATATCCGGTGGAGGCTTTTACAGGTCAACTCCATCCTAGAAACCACCGGAGGGCTCTTTCTCAATCACATTTCAGCAGTTATGGAGCACTCACTTCTGGACGCGAGTGTCCTACAACACATGCCATATTCTCAAAGTGCAACACTCTGTATCTAAACTAAGGATACACCTTGCATCAACCGTAATAGAGAAAGAAAGAATGGCAATTAGGAGCAATTTAAAAGATCACCATGACCAAATATCATGTAGACATTGTATTGGCGGAGAACATTTTCGAGATGCAACGGACAAATTTTTGTAGTATAATTCATGATAAGATGGACTAACACAAGACTTTCTTTGCCAAAGCTAGATTCACCCAAGCGTTGTCAAAAACGCCGAAGGAAAGTAAGTCCGGGCGGGTATTAAATACATGGTCGCTGGAACTGAAATATGGTCATTTTGTGCTTGATCTAGTGGAGATGATCCAAACTTCCATGTGATTTATTTTCAAGTGCTTGAGAACACTAGAGAAAGGACTGATAGAAGGGAGGAGGTATTCCTTCAAAGACCCATTTTTGAGGCTTTGATGGATGATCAACCGCTTTGTTACCAAAGGGGAGCAAAAAGTCACATCCGTGGTGTGTCTAGTGAACCAAGAGACTGGATGATTTCACGGAGAAATCACTGCCCGAGGAGCTATGTGTTCAGCTTAAGAACTCATGGAAAGAAAACAAGAATAGATGGATGTTTGGGGCAATGTCATACTGATAAAGAAAGGGGAGTATTCAAAGTTGCAGCGACCGCGATGTTGGGTGCCACGTATGACATATAGATGATTCTTTGGAACTTTCCACCAAGCTCAAGAGAGAAAAACGTGACCACCTCCCCCGAACTAATGGATGTGTTTGAGAGCTGCATTGGACCCCAACCCAATGGCTTTGATGGATGCTGAGTTGCGGATGGAAATCATTTGTAGAAGGATACTTGCTAGATGGCAAGACCAGCTTGACAGACACACAAGTCACTAATTCAAGTTTTGGGTTAGATGGAATACCAATCATGCAATATAAGTGGAGACCAGGTGATGTTGTGGATGCCTGCATAAGGTATTGTTGTGTGGGTGCCGGCTGTAAAGTTCCTATCTTTAAAGGGTGTTAAAACCACTACTCCCTTCAAGATACCAAAGACTCTAGCCAACTGCAGAAGTAGCACCATGATTATACCACCTGGATGATGTTCGAAATGGAAAGCACACCTAATTTCAAGAAAACTAAATGGACTCTAATCAAGTGGTCGGAGAAAGTTGTGACATGAACCAAATGCCCATGTGGGAGGGAGCTAAGAGATTGCCTGCTTGTTTGTGGAGGTTCTAAGGTGCAAGCACGCCTAAGAATGCTCACGGTCCCAAGTGTTTGTGGGCGGCCCGTCAAGTGGTTTGATCTTCCTGAGGACCTTTGAGACATCAAGGAAGGATACTTGTGCCAGTAAGGTCCGGCGATGCTTGCACCTGGGCCCAGAGTGCCAGCAGACTCGGGCGTGACCACCACTTGGGCGCCTGGCGGGAGGAGTTGGCACCCGATTCCAAATTCAGTATTACCACTTGGGAGTGCACAAGAAGGGCAAATCTGAAGGAGCAATACACCTGGACTGGGAGAAGAAGTGGAGGCCATATGTCAATCAAAGGAGGGAATTGGTGGAGTGTGGTAAGGCCCATCCAAGTTCTCACATTGCAAAAGACAACACACAAGATCCCAAGAAAGGAGATGGACAAGGCCATGAGCAACCTCCATGCTATCATTGTACATGAGGGGTGTATACATGAGAAGCTCAAAACTTTCAACTAGTGCTTGTAAAATCAAGGAGGAAAACAAGTAACCCAATTCTATGCGGTCATGTGTAATTCTATCTACAATCAATTCAGAAATTCTTTATGGTGTGTGAGTCCCATTTTCAAATTGAGTCCCAAAATTCAAGATTTGTCCCACCTTTAATTAAATAGGACTTTGTTTCTAAATGATGTTCTTGAGGCTAATGGTTTTTTAGATCCTCCATAACAATTCCAAAGCAATTTGCCGATGTTCTTAGGTTTCTTAGGGCACTCTGGGCACTCCAAATGGTAAGGCCTGATCATTGTTTCCCCATATATCTTTATTTTTGTGGCATTTGTGGCTTCCATTATTTTCTTTGTCTGTTTTTGTCGTAAGACAAAGTCCAATGTGTTAGAGTGCGCAATTTGCAGATATATTGTTTTTTTATTCCTTCTTTATGAAGATTTGCATTTGAAATAAGGGAACTTAATTTTGGCACCGAGGAATAACTCAGAAGCATATAAAGATTTGTTTAATTGAAATTACTGATATTTTTTAAAGCTATGCAGGGTATGCCTGAATATGGTCCTGATCCGCTCGCCTCCACAAATTTTCCTCCCATTATGGTCTTGGTCCCAGATTTGAAGTTTGTAAGATTTGTTGGCTTCTGTGGTATGTGATCGTATGTTGTGATATGTGGGTCATATTACTCGCTTCTAGTGTGCAAAGCTTATTGGTCTGTGGCCTAGCCTTGCTACTTCTATGCATCCTCATATTCCCGAACCGACTTTCATCAAACACAATTATTCTCCTTTCAACACGTTGGAGTCTTTGGTCTATCCAACTTGAACTTGGCACAAGAATAAGTGAAGCAAGATAAGAACTACAAAATGGACAAGAATGATCAAAGAATGCAATGCTCTTTCATTTATAAAACCAAGAGATTACAATAGGGTTTAACACAAAGGCGAAGGCAAATTACACCGCTTGCATGTGAATTGTGTCTATTCCTCACTCTTATTAAATTACATAATGTGAATTGACATATGTGAATTGGAAAATCTGCCTCCGCTTTAATAGTAATTTCCCCCAATTTCTAAAATACCCTATATCGTTCCCTGCTTGCTTTATCCAACTGTTCTGCTGATACACTTTTCTACGCTTTCTTGGGCCTACCATTTCTATGTTCTAACATTTCATGGTCTAACATTCCATGGGTTCAAGAGTCGGCCAAGTAGAAAGGTGTTACCTACATCTGGTATATGTTTGTCTTAAATATTATGTTCTTCTTGAGATGATATGACATTTTTACTCACGAGGGGGCCGCTATGCTTGCATCTCTTTGATTTGATAGTGCATTTAATGGTGCCTTTATTCACAAGCAACTCCAACTATTTTCTGAAATACCTTTAAGATTGATTTGAACAACTCCAACGCCATGATCGAGTAAACATAAGTTATTTAGTATGGCAATGCCACGCACTATTTTACTAGGAAAGTGAATGGCATTCACCATCCCGCTTAAGGTGTTATATCCGTGAGGAGAAGGAAGATATCACGGATCATTCAACAAAGTACAACATTAGGCCTTTCAGCATCATGGGGAGATGCATTAGAGTTCCATCATGAACTAAAGTATGTCAATGAAACTGTGACAAAATTTAAGCGCATTTATACCCCATTGTTGATAATTTTAACTACTTTTGTAGAGTGAAATTTTTATTACAAATTTTGATCCGGCTCTTCTAATTTTTTGTGTTTAGAGGGTAAATTAATTGCCTCCCAACATTCTTCTTCTTCTTCTTCTTTTATAAAGCATCGCTTTCTCTACTAAACTACAAACGCAAAGCACATTTTGATGATAATCAATATTAGACAATTTCTAATAACACAACACTATAAAAGCAAATAATGTCCATTCTTATGAATATCAAAAATGCTATTGACAAAAAGTCGCATACATATGAATGTTACAGATCGAGTAAAACAAACGCAAAGACGCACACGCTTATTTAGTTCTATTCTAAATATTTATGCAAGCCGAAGTTGATGTCCTGCTTTCTTCTATTCGAATCAAAAATCAGATTGAAGTTTATTTTTGTGTGTCACATCTTCAATACTATCATAACTGGCGTTTCAATCACAAGCCTTAAATTTGAAATTACAATGCCATTCAGTCTTGGGTAATTCAAAGAAAACCGTAGAAAAGCTAATGAGTGTGAGGGATTTTGGGGCTAAACCACCCATATAAGGGAGGGGGGTATTTTCTGCTTGAATTCGTGATATATATGAGAGAAATACATAGTATATAAAATATGAGGTATATTTTCAGGGAAATTTTCTTTGCGAGGATAATTTCTTAACCCTATGCACGTGACATGCCCAGTGGTAACTGCACAGTGCACCGGCATTCAGAGCCCCGGCCCTTCAAAGAACGCATCACTTTATGCAAATGAAATCTGCAAAAGGTAAAAATGCCATTCAATCAACGGTTGCAAAATGTCACCTTCAATTGAATGGCAGCTTTTAAAAAATAATAATACAATTTTCGGTACATATTCTGCTGCTTTATAATTTTCTCCGCTGCTGTCTCTATTTCATTATTGATATGCATGTATTTCCGTAAGAGGGATGAAGTAAAAATCCCCAACCGGCCTTTCCCTTAATTGAATTTGAAGCGCCAAGATACCACCGAATTTTACATATTCTCAAGAGCATCAAGGCCACTTGCTTTATAAGGATGATGAGTTTGCATCATAGGTATATGAATTCTTTTGAGGCAATGTCCGCTCAGATTGTCGCTCAGAAGGTGTATTTTATTGCTTACTAGTTACATGCTTTCCTTTGATGAATCTCATTTGGATCAAAAGCAAAGTTGGTCATGAATTTGTGAGGAAAAGTCATACCTGTTTGAAGCAAAGATTTAATGATCGAGAGGAAGATTTGTTAGCAAGCATGTTATTCTCCACAAATGAATATCCTAAGGATTCGGGCGGAAATGGAAGATCAAATGATAAGTGGACTAGCACTTTATGCAATAATTTTGGGGAAGGGAAATGTGCATTTCTTGATATTGAAAAGTGCAAAGCGATGCTATCTTCTATTTATAGTGAGATTACAAGTGCAACAAAGCCGTAAGAACATGAAGACTTTATATAATGCCTGAGATTGTGTGTGATTTATTTGATACCACGCGAGGAAAGCTTGTTATGGCAAGCATTTAGTTCTTCCTAAATATCTTTTGTAGAATGTGGACGTGATCTGGCTAAAACTTGATAAAGGATGATGATCGAATCTTTGAATTTGAAAACTTTTGAAATGTTGATGTTCTCATTCATCGTGAGTTCTGACGGCGATGCGCAGACTATGACATGATCTATGCTAATTGGATGGATCATAAGCAACGCCGCATGGTGCTATTGTAAACTTTGGGCTAGTTACTTTGAATATTAATATGAAGGCCTTCAAGCTTTATATATGTGAAATATGTATGATGAAGTGTTTTTGCTTTTATATCAAAGATTTGCATGCAGCTTTAATGAATGGCTAAGAAAAAAAATGTAACCTTCAAATAAATGGCATCTTGACAAAATTGCCATTCAAGGTGAATCGCAACTCTAAAAGTTGCCCTTAAAAAAATGGAGATACCACCATAAGGCTTGATCACAATCACTTTGGAATCTAGAGAAAACCTTTGAGTGACTTTGAGCATTGATTAGTCATTAAGACATTGACAACCAGCCACGTTTACTGGTCAATGAATGGCAAGCAAAAAATCCAAGAATAAATATATTACGTTAGTCTGCTCAACGGGAGGAAACCGTGTCCGCGATGATGGTGATCCGCCAACAGTTACAACCAATGGCTGCTGAGAGGTCACCTAATAAAATGGAGTTAGTTAGCTAAAGACAAGTGGGGAGTGTATGATGTCTTCAGATGCATTAATGAATCAGTTGGATGAAAGCAATATAAAGAGGGGCAAGGGCAAGGGTGGCAAGCTGCAGAGCGAACGTAATTCGTTGAGAGATGGAAGGCAGAATGAGGGCGCCAATGTATGCAGCAATACTGAGTGGCTTGCTGATGTTAAGCTGTGGAGCAGAGGGGGGGCGAAGCAGAATATCAGGCTACTACGGAGGAGAAATTCCAACTCCAGTTGTAGCAGAAGAAGCACCGCCACCTCCAATGGTAGCAGAGGCACCAGTGTATGAAAGCCCTCCAGTTGTGTATGAGAGCCCTCCAAAACCAGTGGTAGCAGAAGCTCCAGTGTATGAAAGCCCTCCAGTGGTAGCAGCTGCACCAGTCTATCAAATTCCTCCCATTTCTCAAGCCCCTCCAACTCCAACTTATGCCCTCCAACTCCAACTTCTGGTTGGGTTCCTGTTTATGGTGAAACCTCCCCTCCTCCACCCCCCACCTTCTCTCCTCCTCCTCCTGTTTACTCTCCGCCGCCGCCTCCGCCGCCTGTTTATTCTTCGCCTCCGCCGCCTCTTTACTCCCCTCCTCCACCTTCTCCTCCTCCTCCTTCCCCTCCCCCACCTGCTTACTCTGCTCCTCCTCCTCCTGCCTACTAGCCTCCCTTTCTTTTCTAATATGTCTCCTTGTAGCTTCATTGTACTTTGAAACCATTTACTCAGCCTTTATTTTATGTATCAAATTTGTCTTGTATTTAATGCATCAAGTATGTTGACTTGGTTTCTAATGTTTATTCAGATTTCTTGCCTTGATGTATGGAATAGATTTAAGATAAGAGTAAGAAGAAGATTGACCACTAAATTTGATAAATGACAGTAACATAAGAAGAACACACCGAGCAAAGATGTCCCATGTCAAAAGATGAAGAGTTTAATGTACTTTATCTTGCCAAAAGGAATGGGCTCCATCCAATTGTCATTGATATTATAAGAGTTCACCCATTACAAAACAACCCTGCTCACATGCATAAAATAAAAAACGCCGGCTGCAAAAGTAATGATCCCAAGCACAGATTTCATGGCAGTGCTGGGTAAATTTTTTGCCAGAGCACCCATCAGCTGTAAACTGCAGCATGGTGAGAAATCAGTTCTGCTGCATCATTGGTCACTTGCACTCATTTGTTGCTATTCTAGAAGCTCATGAATCTTATACTATACTTCTTTTCAACGTGAAGAGGCGCTCTCTTTAATATTTTTTATTTTATTTTCTTTTCTCAATTTTACGTTACGTCCACTGAGATACCATATGCACATAGATATCGTATGACAGGGTATGGCAGCTACTAGCATTAATGTTAATTTGAAAGCAGGAGTGTAAAGCATGAAAAAATTCTGCCAGCTTTCTAAAATTAGCAACATGATTGCAAAGCAAGAAAACCTTGAATAAAAGAATCATTGTGCTAAATATTTTATTGCAAGCAAATGAGTAAGCACCTCGACAGAATTACAGAATGTAAACTCTGGGCTATGGTTATATAATGGTAGATCCCATAAAGTATATACTTTTTAAATTATGTTTGACACTTGCAAGGTTGCATACTTTGAGCACGAAAAATCGCATCATTGTTGCATGCAGAACCATATAGCACCTTGGTAGACGACCAATACTTTGAGAGATAATGGACTTTGTGAATCATCACAAAACTAAAATGACTCTGGTGCTTTTCCTCTGAAATGTTGCAGTGCATTTGCAACAGCAACAATCAAAAATATTGTATCTCTTTATCACATTTTCTTTAGCTTTGCTTTTGAATTTGCTTACTAGTGACCTGCAAGTCCACAACTATAAATTTGCGTGAAACCTCTATGTTCTCAAACCGATGATTTCTTGCTTTTCAAAAACTCTAGCCATCCATACAGTGGATTTAAACTGGATAAAGATATTTCTTTATCAACGCATAGCACTCACTATTGTTGTTCAAACTGGCAAATCAGTTCAAAGGGGTATATTTTCAGCATCTTTACTGCATTATCTAGTTATTGGCCCGAGCAAGAAGATGAACCATACAAGTATAATGTTCTATACTAGGAACGATCATAATGGTGCACATGGCCCAAAGTACCCCTTTGCCTTCTTTAAGTACAAGACCAGCATGATTGCAAGCATTAAGAATAAGCGGAGAAATGTGATGTCATCTGCCTGAAAAAGTCTTTTGGATCTTAACAACCAAATGAGGTTTGTATTTTATTGATAGAATTTTTTCCAGCTCTAGGCCACTAGACTGCCACACGCCTTCAATGCAGCAACGTAAGTTCGGGCATCTGGCATGAAACCATCATCTTGCATTCTGGAATATAATTGTAGAGCCAAAACATTCTCCCCACTGTCAACATATCCAAATATGATAGCGTTCCAGGACACTAAATCATGTTGCGGCATCTTCTCAAAGGCCTGACAAGCTTGGGCCATGCTTCCACATTTGGCATACATATCCACCATTGTAGTTTCCACATATATGTCATGTTTATACCTGCTTTTTGCAACTTGAGAGTGAAGAGACATGCCCTTCTCCAGAGACTTCACTTTTACAAGTTTCCCCTCCATTTGCTGTCCTCCTTCTTTTGTTGCGCAACTTGCACATGCCTGGAGAGCAATAACATAAGTTCGATAATTTGGTGTAAGACCTTCATCTTGCATCTGAACAAATAACTCAAGCGCCAAATCACTATTCCCACTCTCTACATAGCCAAGTATCAGAGCACTCCATGACACTAAATCATGATCTCGCATCTTGTCAAAGACCCAGCGAGCATGCTCCATGCTCCCACATTTGACATAAACATCCAGTATCAGCCTCATGCCTGAGACCAGACTGCTTTCCGCGAAGCTGAGAGTGAAGAGTAATGCCCTTCTCCAGAGACTGTACTTTAACAAGTTTGTCTTCAAATTGCTTGCCAATTTCTTTTACTGCACAACCAGCACATGCTTTAAGTGCAACGACATAAACTTGAGCATCTGGTGTAAAACCTTCATCTTGCATACAGACTAATAATTGGAGAGCCAAATCAGTCTCCCCACCTTCTACATATCCAAATAGCATAGCAGTCCATGACACTAAATCGTGATGTTGCATCTTCTCAAGACAAAATGATCCATGTTTTCTCACATCGCACACATCCACCATCTTACTTATCACAAAACAAGCACCTATGCCCCTCTTCAAAGTTGGTGAGAAAGCAATGCCCATTTCTAGAGAATGTACTTTTACAAGCTTGTCCCCAATTTGCCTACTATCTTCTTTTACTGCACAGGCAGCAAATGCCTTAAGTATGAAAACATAAGTTCGAGCATCTGGCAAACAACCTTCATCTTGCATGCAGAAAAATAACTGTGCAGCCAAATTGTACCTCGTATTTTCCAGAATATAATCAAATATTAATATATTCACACACCAGATCATGAGAGTAATCTCGTCAAAACTTCTGACGAGAGTCAAATATCACATTTAGCGTACATATGCACTAGGGTCGTTGCCATACAACGGGATGTTTGCATCCCACACTAGATATACGGATTCTCAAACCTGAATCTGGCCCTTTAACCTACATGGCGCTCACTGAAGATAACTGACTAGTTTTGCCCATTTGGTAATGTTTTCATATATTGGCAGAGCTCATGATCCATTTGCTATTCGATAGTCAATTCGATTCTCAGACTTTGCTGCAGTGTGTGTCAGGCATCTCTCCTTGCAACAGAACTGAGTAAGAACCAGCTCAAAGGCAGAATCATCTAAGAGAATCAGATTGAAGCATGTATAAAACCTGTGTGGGACTTATCTAAAACCATTCATGAAAATAGGTATAACTTACTGATGCTCTCAAGACCATAACCCAAGCCGCGCCTCTGCAAGCTGCAAGTGGTCTCAGTGGGCAAAAATGACTACTTAGGTCTATTGCCAGTCCACCACAAGCTGCAACGACCTTCCGCAGCAGGCTGCATCTACTTTGCCACGAACGCCGCCATCTCTGGAACTCGACCAAAGCTTCGGCGCTCCACTCCTGCCCCCACATTCTGTGCATTTATTCAACCGGACAAGATTTTACCGGGTGTTTTTAGATCATTGATCCCAGATTCTGCAATATCCAAAACAAGATGAGACCATGACCACAACTTAGAAAACCATCTATCAACAACTAGGCTTAATCACAATATTCTTCAAACTATAGCACGTGAATCGGTGCTCCGTTTTGCTACTGGCTCTAGCATGCCGTGTTCTTTATTACACAAGGTAGCTATGGAGTGCACTTCCACGCCGTGAGCTAAAAAGGCTATTCTTTTGCCGTAATCAAGATGAGATGCTCTGATTTGTCGAACTGAAATGATGTCGAATCGAGGCACGATTCCATTCTCAAAATTTCAAATCAAAAACCTAAGAGTTTCGGCTCAATCATTTAACCTCGCTATGGAAGGCCGCCAACCTCGTTGCCGGCCGCCAACCTCGCTAGTTGGCCGGATAAAATCTTTGAAGTTTGCAGAAGCTCTCATCGAATCTCCCGGCCTCATGAACATTAATATTCAAACTAGTTTCTTCTTCTAATCCACTCCTTAAGCATCTATTCTATTCAATGTATTCATTTCTTGAGCTAAAAGTCTTCAATGCACTACTTTTTGAGTTAAAACCTAAAAAAGGAGATTAAACTGCACTTTCAAAAACAAGGGATTCGCAAGCCCTAACAAGGGCTTTGTATGGACAATTACGGTAACTTCACCCACGCTAGGTGTGGAAATCCTAAGCCCACGGTCATTACGCTTTTTGTTAATTTGAAGGATCTCCGGAGGGTTTACGGTTAAAGGCTCATGGCTGCTGGCGTACAGATTCGCACGCCATGCGCTAATCTCGCTTAAGGGAGCTTCTAAGGCCTTTGGCAATGCATAAAGCCTCTCCTCCTTCAAATTACCTAGTACCTAATATTTATAAGGTATTAGGATGAGGGGGGTTCCTCATGCTCCCATCCCCACCCCATGCATGTATGCCCATGAATTCCCAAAAATCCCCATTGTCAGCAACAAAAAAGAAGGATCCAAATCTTGACATGTCATGCAGGCCATACAAAGGTCATGGGATGATCATGCATGGGGCATGTAGACCCATCTCCAAACCATTGGATGGAGGGGCAGGGCCAATCCTTGCAGGTGCAAGGAAGATGTAGAAATTAGGGCTTTCAATCATGGCCGTCGAAATCAATGCGAAATTGGGGCTTTGTATCCTAGTCGTCCAGATTATTGAATGGTCAAGAAACTCAAAAGGGGGCATTCATGGCACAGGTAAAGTAGCCAGGGCTGCTCTCCAATCTCATATGATATACTGGAGAAGTTGGAGTGCCGTCGTTTGTTGTCAATGGAACATCTCAGGTAATTTGGGATGCTTTATTAGCGCATACTGAGGGATATATGCAAATAATGGTGCATATCAAGACGGCATGTTCTTTCTAAAAACAAGGTTGTGCTCATGTTTTGAGATTTGTATATACTCCGCTGCGATCCTGCAGCTCCAATTATTTGTGGAGCACCGGATGTATTAGCTTCGTTGGTGAAAATAACTTTATGAATTACTGTATCAAAGGCAAGTATAACGGAATTGCGAACATGATCTTGGTTTTTCTAGTTTTGGACTTTTTTATTTCTAGATCTGTGGTCTCCCCTGTTTTTTACTGATGTCCTCACAATTGGACATGGAAAAATACAGTATCTGTTTTGTATTTTTCTGGTTTTGATTTTCTTGTAGGCTTCATCAGGCATCCCATCGATGCTGGAACCACTCGAACGAAGCTTGGTGAAGCATCCAATCAACAAAACAAAGGCGAAAAAACCAAGGCATCTGTCCAATCTGACAAGTGAGTTTCCACTTACATGCATTTGAACATCTGAGCATGCCATAAGTAATGATGTAGGCAGTCTGCCATGCATGAATAGTTCCGGCATGATGAGTTCGGCTGTCATTACTCATCTATGAAGGCTGACTTGAGTTATTTTGCACAGTGTATGCTTTTAGCATCCCCTGGCCTTTGAGTTTCACAGTTATGGCAATGCTTGTGCGTTTGCACAACTTGCTCATTATTCCTTCCTTCTAGGTTTTTGTATGTTTTGTCGTATTAGTTTTGCCGTTCTTATTTCATTTTTAGTGTAGTTTCTAATTCTGTTTCCAATTTTGCTTCTTCTCTTCGCTATAGCAAGACTCTTCAACTATATAAATTCGTTGTTAAATCATGTCTTTGTTGCTCTATTCTTGGCAAATCATATACCAGAGCCGTGTATGAAAAGGCCATTCTGCATGATGTCGTCGGACTGCCATAGCGACCCGAGCCTATGCTTTTGGAGCAAGATTTGAAAGAGGTGATTTTCCTGATGTTAGTGGAGCTGCCATTAGAAGCCAGAATTAGCTTACAGAAGCCGCAATCTAGTTCGAGATGAATGACAGACTTTTCAATCGTCCTAGTGCAGTCAACATAAATGACATAGTAGGACTATTTAACGTTTGATTCTTTAGAAAATTTGCACTATGTTAGGATTATTCTGCACTTACCCTCATGTAAAGTGTTTCAAGTAACTGTTACCCCGTTAAAGCCTGTGTGCACTTTGATGACTCCATATAGTATTTAAGAAGATGTAATGGCAACGAAGATTTGTTCTAATTGCTTGGTTTTCCTTTGGTAAGATATTTAGGTTTTGTTATTTAACACACCAATTTTAATGGTGCGTATTGCAGGTTGGCCAACTAAAAGAGATCTCAAATAGCCCACACAATGCGAACTTAAGGCTTTTTCTTGAAAAGAGACCAATTCCGTTGTGCTATGCGATTTGCGGTGTACATGAGAGAGGTCCTACTTCCTTGCCCAAAACCATGCAGATCATGGAATTATCTGGTAATCTAATAAACTCTATTGTGTCGTTTGCATGTGTCAATTATCGGCAAAGGTTCCTTGCATCTATGCCAAAATATGTCTAAGCTAAGAGATTTAAGAAAATTAGATGTGAGAAGAGATGGCCATCTGATGGCAATTTTATAGCCAAGTTTTATTGTCTTTTTCTTCCATCGCATGTGCATGTGCTTCGCCTAACAGATGAAGCATTTGCCACAGTAAGTGTTTGTCATGGGGCTAAAAAGAGTACCCATTCTATTTATTTCGTCCTGCTGGAATCCCATGAGGTTTTTGAAATTAGCATCGGACTGCTTATGTCACTGCCAGTAGAATGTATTGTCATATGATTATGAAAACACACTGGCAGCTTCTGATAAAACCTGTGGGGAAACCTTTCCTTCATTTCTTGCAGTGGTTTAGCTATTGCCTGTAGAAAATTGTTTATTGTTTCTCCTGTGATTTAGCCATATTAGGATGAAAAGATAAACTGTTTATTGTTCATTTGGTCCTCTCGCAGAACTGGAAATGATGCTTAACAGGTGCGAGCTGTTGAGTTGGTTATGCCTCTGTGTTTCTAGAAAGGTTGCAAGAGAGCGATAATCTGTTCTGCGTGATCTGTGCTTGCGGGTACAACTCTGACCTTATATGCAGCAGAGCAATAAGACCTTGAACTATTTATGTCTACATGTGCTAAGTGGCTCATGTGAGCTTCCCAATATGTGCCCATGGACTTTGTTCTGCATCTAGTTGTCAATGCACTTTGGAGATTTGACCATCACTTCAATTTTTATCTCAAGTGTTGTGGCCCATAACAGACTCATGCAAATTGTAAGCCCTTCACGTGTTCAGCAGCTCTTCTATTTTGATTACATCACCCATTTTACCTGCACTTGCAATAGATGATTGCCATAAGTGCATGTGGAACAGTGTCTTCTGGATTGATTGGAAGTAACTGCTGAAAGCAATTAAGTCCAAGATCTACTTCCCCATATTCTCCTGGAAAATCCTTTTGCTATACCTTCAGATGGAGTATATGGTAAGGATTCAAACACTCTCTGTGCCTCATACAGGTATCTTGATCGTGCTAGAAGACCCATCATGCAACAGCTAGAATAAAATGCGTTATTCTCCTTCTTGAGAAGATTAATTTATACATGCTCAATGTTGAGTGGCACATTTTAGATTTCCCATTACAATGTAAATTCATATGTCTTGGCAAGGGGAAGCCCTCCTTCAACCAGTTGTTATTTAGATCTGTTCTTGAGTTAGTTTTTCCTTCGTTATGTAAATAGTGTTACAATTTGAAACAAATGCATTCCCCAATGATTCTAATCATTTTATTCTAGTGAAAAGTAATGGGCTCCCTTATTCTCTACTTGCATTAGTATTGAGATATCAAGAAATTTTTTTTAGGGAGGTGACACCCACCACAAATAAATGCATCTATCGACAACATGTAAGTCGAGCAATTTAAATATCAAATGGAATCTTGGCAATATGGGTCAAGTGAGCAATCTTTGATCGATTACGACACCTACCAAATGTGTTACAACATGTCGCAACAAGTACTCAGCATAACAGTCCCTACTATTATCTAATGCTTAGAAACAGATTGAGTAGAGAAATTATGGGTGCAGCTTTATTTTAATGTCTCTCTCTTTTTCTTCAGGCCTATAACCAGTGGATAAACCATGAATTATGCTCTGTCTCGTATATAACAAGTACTCAACATAACAATCCTTTTACCTTGGTAGGAACAGTATGACAACATTGATTAACAAAATCTATGATCTCGTCTTTAATGCCAAGAGGGTTTATGTATACCACTATGTCACGTGTCATTGTGTATGACTGGGAGTCTTACGTGAATTTGTATAACATTGACATCTAGGCAAATGGAAAGTGCTTTCTTGTGAGCATAACAAAGAGGCAACATTGTAGGCTAAGCAAAAAAAAAAAAATTGAATTTTGTCAACAAAGGCAATCAAATCTTTGTAGCCATATACAATCAATCTCATACAGTCCATAAATAATAAGGGACTTGTATATGTATAAAAATACAAAGGAGAATGTGAAATACAAGTCCACGAACCATTGCAAAATACAAGATCAGAGCACTGGAATGTAACGCAGACAAATCCAACAGCCCTTCCACAACAAGCCTGCACAACAGGCAGCTCATCTGGTGTGCCTAGGGTTGTTCCGATCTACAAGGCAGGGGACCCACACTGTCCAGCCAATTACCGAACCATCATGGTCAGCTCAGTGTTTGCCAAGCTGTGCGCGGGCATTCTCAAACAGCAGGTAACCAGATGGGCAGAGGCAGTGGAAGTCAGGGCACTTACCCAGGCAGGCTTCCGACCCCGACATTCGACCATTGATCACATCTTCACACTCAGGGCCCTGGTCGAGGACAGCAGGAACCGTCGGGAGGACCTGTACTGCTGTTTTGTGGACTTTGCAAAAGCTTTCGAGATAGTACCCCTGGAAAAGTTGTGGGCGAGATTGCACCATCTGGGGCTCCCTATGGACCTGCAAAATGCAGTGTACAGACTGTACGAGAGCTGCACAGGCTGCATGCAACCAGAAGGACAGTCATTTGCCAGTAGCATTGGAGTTAGGCATGGTTGTCCTCTCTCATCCACATTCTTTGGACTTTACATTGACCAGTTGGAAGCCTGGCTTGCTGCCAATGGGGGGGACGGTATACAGCTCTTGCACCAGGTCATCCGGCAGCTCATCTATGCGGATGATGTGGACCTCTTGGCCCATACACCAGAGGGAATGTAGGCACACCTAGATGCCCTGGACACATTCTGCCAGGCGATGGATATGCGTGTCAACCTGGCCAAGACTAAGGTGGTCCTCATATCCTCCTCACGTCATCCAGCACCTTCGGTGCTCACTTATCAGGGGCAGATGGTAGAGATTACACCCAGCTACAAGTACCTGGGGGTGAAATTTCCGTCCTCAATGTATTGGGATGTATCCATTTGTCTTCGGGTGACCGCAGGTTGGAAGGCGATGTACGCAATGCAAAACAATAGTCACAGGGTCGAGCTGTATGACTGGGGCCACCAGTCACATTTGTTCTGGGCACTGGTGGAGCCAGTTCTTCTGTATGGGGTCGAGGTATGGGGCCCAGTGATGTCTTTAGCGACTTGGAACGACTTAGAGCAGGTCCAGAAGGCATTTTTGACGCGGGCACTTGGGGTCGAGCCCTCAGTTCCATATCAGATCTTGTTGCATGAGACAGGATTCATGCCCCTGCAGCATGCGGCCCTCGATAGACACATTGTTTATTTCCAGAAGGTGGCCAGGATGGGCGACACTCGGCTCCCGCACTTAGCTTACATTGTGGCGATGAGCCCACAATGACTCAGGGCTTGTTGGAAGGACAAGAGAGCCCAGTGGCTAGCGCGCTGGAACATAGACGCACATAGGTGTGTCCAGGTGCACACAGACGCCGGCCGGGATAGGCTGAGGGGGTACTTGGACTCTTATTTCCTGGGGAAGCTCTGGGACCACCATGCTCTAGAACAGGTAAAGGTGGCACACTACAAACAGCACATAAACCCCACCCTGGTTCGAGGCCCACAGCTCTACCTGCGTTCTCAGTTGCCCATGAAGAAGCACAGGATCATCGCGTCCATTCGAACAGGGGCCCACCATCTTCGGCTTGAGACGGGTCGGTGGGTTGGAGAGCCGCGCCAGGACAGGCTTTGTCAGTGTTGCCCGCTGAGGGTTGTTGAGGATGAAAGCCATGCCTTCCAGAGCTGTCTAGCCTATAGTAAGATTCGGGCTCGCTACATTCTCTTGGTGCGACCTAGTCTGCCCCTGCACGAGCTACTCATTACGCCGTCAGTTCGATCTCTTGGCTCCTACCTCCAGGAGGTTTTAGATCTGCGGACTCACCTCTGCCCCCGGGCGCCTATCTGAGGTGCCGGGAATTCATGTGTATATGTATATTTGTACAGCTGCCAGCAGGCTTGTTGCTGCGACGGGTTTTCCCTCATAAGGGGGGTTTTTTTAATCCGGGTAGCAACGGGCTTGCTGCACCCGTGTAATTTGGGTCCCATAGGCCGATTGGCCTCCGCGGACGATAAAAGAATCTTCCTTCCTTCCTTAATTTTGAACAAAAGTAAATGCTAAGAAGTAAGCAAGAGCAGCCTCTGAAATGACACCGAATTAAATCAATAGAAGCTTTCTTTGGAGCAGCTATCCTTGGAAATTGAATGAAGGTTAAGATGAAATCAATAGCAGGCTCTTTGGAATGATAGAAGCCTTCTTTTGAATGAGAAAAATAACCCCAAGTTCTCTAATCCTTCAAACCAGTTGCCCTGCAAAAACCGAAACTCAGTTTCATCCTGCTTCTGTCGGATCCTGGAGCATGATGGTTTGGATGCTTTTCTTCCAAATATTGAATGTCGTGACTGCAAATACGGTCTTTTACCTTCCACACGAAAATGATCTGGACTCCCAAGATGTGCAGATTTGCACGATCATCATCCTTCGCCAAGAATAGAAGAGCACATGTAAGCAGAACTTCCAATTTACGACCTTGCAAAAAATAACAAAAACAAAAAAGTCCCCCTTTTCCAGCTCCACCATTGCCCAACTCATTTTGGAACCTTATGTTGAGTTGTATTTTTAGATATTTTGGTAGAGTTTCTTGTGAATAAAACCTAACCGGCTTCCCCATACAAAGAATGCATGTTTACCTTGCATTCCGGCAGGAACAATGCCTCCGAGATCTGCACATCGACATGGTTTCGCAGTCGGGATGCAGGGTAAACATGTGTCCAGGTGTTTGATCTAGTAATAACAAATCAATTTTAGAACAAATATATGTCGTATTCAATATAAAGTGATTGGGCCACATCAACACAGAATGGTACACTATTTTGGCATCTCATATTAGCTGGAATTATCCTCTCTCCACAATCTACCCGGACTATGTTAAGGCACGGCGTCATCTTTTCCTCATAAGGTGGCTCAGCGCCTCTGGTTCCGTGGAAGGCTCGCTCACCATCCAAGATTTTTCACGTCTGTGGCCCAGCCTTACACTAGAAGAACAAGGTCTCATGTGTGCACTGGTAAACTTTTAGTTGTTACCTTTTGAAGATCTTCAATTTTTATCTTCCGCATTATTCAACCCATGGCTTATGTCTTGCATGATTTTTGTCTTGCCTGCACTTAAGAAAATACGTCCACTATTTTGTTACTCCAAAAGGATAACAAATATCTCTCCGACTCGGCTTCCACTGCTGCTCTTTAGAAAGAATATATGCTGGAGCTTTATTCCCACCTCGCCTTTTAGGCTCAGGAAGTTCTCTATTGCGCTCAGACACATTTGCATAAAGACTATGGGATCGACTATGCATAATTATTTCTGCAGCACATTGGCACCTTGAACATTCTCTGTTTCTATCTCGAAAATCAGGTCATTCCAATTGACTGGGAACTATACCCTTTGGACATCTTGATGCCGCCTCAAGATTGGGAGACTCTTTGCAAACAGTTACATCATGACCTGGTTGAGGAATTATGAGCTCAATCTCAGAATGAACATATGCATCCACCACCTCATGTTAATCTTTGTGCTTCTCTGGGTGCAGCTCCACGCTGTGAGTATATCACCACGGACTGGCGCTCTTCTTTTCAAACACGCACCTTGGCTGCGCATGCTAAATGAACACCCACACATATTACCACACATCTTTGTTGGGATCCCCGTTTTGTTCGCAGACATGCTTGGAATGATACCAATACCTTGGATACCACAACAAATTGAATTTATATCCCCAACGACAAATCGTGGAAGACTCCTACTACTGCTATAGCTGGCTTAACACAATTCTTGACCAAGGCCGCCACTTCTCCAAATTCTTCTATCAAGCTGCTTTCTATGCTGCTTTGCAATGCATCCTCACGAGCTCCTTGAATCGCCGGCGACCATCTTTCACTGCAATCCAAATGCTAGTCTCAGTGCTTTCGGCATTGAAACTCTTCGGCTCATGGAATGTTAGTTTGTCTCAGCTCATCAAGCCTTAGAAGAAATGGTTCAAATTGGGTTCCTTGTGAATGCAACGCCTGATGCCCTCCAATAGCGTCAAAAACTGGTTGCTGGATATCGTAATTAGGACCACATAGCCGCAAGGATGATGCGGATGAAGTAGAGAACTTCCCTCCTATGGAGACGATACTTGTTTTTTTTCCTCTAAGTGTTCTTTGTGGGGGGGAATTTCTAAGGTACACAAAAGAGCCTAAAAGCAAGGTCCAAGCATCCATCTCAAGAGCCAAGACCATGCCAACTAAGAAGAAGAGATCAAGAGAGTCCACGACGGCATAGGGAACCCACGGCACATCGGTCTTAAGTGCCACGAATTATGGCAATTATGACTCCAAATATTATGATAGAGTTATCCTCACGATCAGCAAAGAATTTGGGGATTAGGTAACCGAAGAATCTGAAACGGCAATCTTTTTGCTATTTTGGGCCGGAGGCCATTGTACTATATATATCAGAAGTTTAGACTTAGAGTTTAAACAAGTCTTCATATTTTGTTGTCTCACCCCCTTGTTTGAAGATCTCATATATTCTCAGTGATCATTCAAGATTTCTCTTGTCTTGGCTCATTGTTCTTCTATTTCCTTCTTGCTCATTTGCTTTCTGGTTTCTTATTCTTGCAAAATTTTGTGTGACTATCTTTGTAAAAGAGTTGCTTGTTCGACCGCAAGGTCCTCAAGGAGGATTGTCTCACAGGCTCTCCCAAATTTGGACCCCTAACAGTAGGTCCCAAAGCTGACTCCTCAGAGAAAAGCCCAGGTCTAGATGGAATACCCCATGAATTCTATGAGAATTTCTGGGATGATGGAAAAAGATCTTGTGTATCGTGCAAGGGGCTTGGAAAGCTGATAGACTACACCTTGCTATCAATGTGGGGCTAATTGCACTAGTTCCAAAAGTAGATCTCCTTGTGATCTTATTTCACTGGAGGCCCATTTCCCTTACCAATCTTATATGATCTTGGCTAAAATCTTAGCCAATAGGATCAATGGAATTTTCCAGCAACAAATCAATCTTGTTCAATCTGCTTTTCTCGCAACAAGAAGCATTCTTGATAATTTCAGAGCCTGTGAGGGTCTACATTGGAGTGGGCTTACAAACCAGAAATGTATGCTCCTAAAACTAGACTTCAAGCATGTCTTTGACACTATTGATTGGAAATTTCTCTATGAAGCCATGGAGCATATGGGTTTTGTAGACAGAATCACTCAAAAAGTGTTCGAGTTCAATGATACTGGCTACTCTGCAGCTCTAATTAATGGAGCCCTTCCAAATTCTTTGAATGTAAAAGGGGAGTGAGGTAAGGATGTCCCTTAGCTCCATACATTTTCTTAATTGTAGCTGAACTTGTTACCAAAGCTACCCTCACCCTGCAAAATAGTGGGCTGATTCACTGCCTTATTGTACCAGAAAATGCAAGGTATTCTCAATCATGCAATATGTTGATGATACATTTGTCTTCTTGAAAGATGATGACATCAACATTTAAAACTTTCTTACAGCCATAGACACATTTGGGAAAGCCTTAGGGGTTTAGTTAAACAGGGACAAATGTACCATTGTAATGGACTCTGATAAAGCAAATATCTATGGAATCAATGTAACAGGGCACAACACTGCCATTAGATTATTGGGGCTCCCTTGGCATTAAATATGAGTGCACACGTGCTATGGGATCCTATTATTAACAAGATAAAGAGAAATCTAGCTCTATACCAAATCTCTCTTTGGCAGGAAGGATTGAGATTGTTAACAACGTCATTGTTAGTAACTATATTTTTCTTTCTCGGCTATTATTGCAAACAAAATATCATATAAAACCTTGAAAATTGTCATTTGGGACTTCATCGGACAAGGTTCTCGAATGGCATCTTGGGAGAATTTGACTTTACCCAAAAAAAGAGGGGACTTGGGCTGTAAAATGGCATAACTATTGCAAAAATGGTCTGGATGGCGTTGTTTTCTGAAGTTCCCTCTCCTGCATTACAACTCATCAGATACTGGGTTAATCCACATCAATAGTATCCTTTGCCACATCAACTAACAGACTCTCCTCTAAAATTATGGGTAGAATCATCAAAGCTGGAACCAAGCTTCTACTTGCTTCAAAGCCTTACCTTTAGTTGAAACTTCTGACGGCTTTGGTTTTTTCTGGCATCAGGACTTAGTTGATGAAGGTATGGGCTGCTTAGCTCTTAAGCACCCAATCGAATACAAAGAATGACATCAAACTACTTTCAACACTATGGTTGCCTTAGGACCTGGAATGCAAGCGCTGACAAGCAGGCCTTCCCTCTCTTCAGTCGGATATAGAGACAAACAAATGCACTCTACATAATCTGCTATCTAGGAATATTGGACTCTCCAAATCTTGAAACCCCAACTGGAAATGCAATGGTAAAGACTACAAAGTCTCAACTATTTACTCCACTCATTCAAAAGCCGCTTCTTAAGGTGTCTACAGTTTGGATGCGCACAAAAATGATGGATATAGCTATTATCAAGCTGGATGGAGACTCTCATATGCTAGTAAGATCATTGTATTTAGATGGCTCTTTCTCAATCTATTTCAGAATGAATTGCAATAAAGATGTGAACCACGATGGTTTTATCACTTTATAGCAACAAAATGGTAATGATCAACAAATCAGATATGGGCAAAAATTTTGCCTCGCCAACTCCAGAAAATGTTTTAGATGGTGGTCATGCACAAGTATGCCTTCTAACATTATGATCAAATGATATGTATTAAGGACCATATAATGTTGCATGTGATGGCTACTACTTCCATTATTTTTATCTAATCTTTGAAAAATTCCAAAGTCTATAACATTTAAAAAGACTATTCTTTTGAAAATGGAAAACAGAGCAGGAAAAATTATTGTAGTTTCTAGTTATGAAGAACGTGAAATGTTGCCGATGAATTTAGAAAGTGAGAAAATATAACAATCATAGGACAAAGGGGCAGTTCTGAAAAAATGCGAATGTTAGCACCTACCTCTAGCATCTTGGGAATTGTACCGGTTCCTAGCTTTGGGGACGAGGCTTTAGTTGAAGTTGTTCTCTAGGGGTTGAGGTTCCCATATACCCCCTTGATCATGATCGAATCATAACTGCATTAGACAGCCTAATTAATTACTGCATGATTCACAATCTAGGATAACTTTTTATAGAATTGCTTTCGATATAATCTACCTCTGTATCCTTTGCTTTGATGGATTTTGGTGCTTGAAAGTCACTGCTCACACCTCTTGAGGATATTTGGCTCTTAGGAACATATTTGAAAGAATCCTCTTCCACCTAGACGTCCCTGAAGAGTTTGATGTAGAACCAGTCTACTATTGAGCTTATTTCTTCAATTTACAACTAGAATAGAATAGAATAGAATATGATTTTATCGTCCACGGAGACCAACTGGCCTATGGGACCCAAGTACAAAGAGAGAGCAGCAGGCGTATTACTACCAGGATTAAAAAACCCCCCGCCCCGAAGGGTTTTCGGGAAAAAACCTTAGTAGCAATAAGGATGCTGACATACTGCACAGTTATATACATAATCACAAGTACAACTGAGGTTAATGTCAGACAGGGGGGCATAAGCGAGTCAGCGTATCCATTACCTCCGGTCTGATCCCAACAAGCCCCTCTGAGAGGCCGTGCTCGATTAGCTCATGCAAGGCGATGGGGCATTAACTAACTAGCAGAGCATACAGAGGCCGGATATGCTCTCGTCGGACGAGGCGGAGGGCGTGACTTTCATCCTCAATGGCGCCTGTTGGCGGCAGCGGCGGACTCGTGCACGCGGCCCCCGAATCCATCTCCCTGTCTCAATGCGGAGGTGGTGTGCACTGTCGCGAATGGAAGCAATCACCATGCTTTTTCATGGGTAGATGGGTGCGCGCGGTAGTGGTGTGGGCCCCTCGTGAGCATGGGATTAACTCTTTGTCGATAATTTGCCACCTTGACATGTGCCGGGGCCTCTGCATCCCAAAGCTTGGCCATGAAGCAAGCATCAAATCTTTGCTTCAAGGGCGTAGCGTTCCTTCGGTGTATGCACCGGTCCACATCGTGTGCTGCACATTCCATAGCGAGAACCATTGGGCTTGCTTGTCTTTCCAGCCCGGGCTTTGAGTCGCTGCGGGCCCATCGCCTTGCCAAAGCAAGGTTGGGCAGCCGGGCTTCATCCATAGCCACCACCTTCCGGAAGTAAATAATGTGACGTTCAGTACTTGACCCTCGTAATGGAAGGAAGCTTTCTCTCTGGAGCAAGATCGATATGGGGACCGTGGATTTCACTCCGATTAGGGCCAAGAAGGCCTTCGTACACTGCTCTAGATCGTTCCAAGTGGTGAGGGATATCACCGCCCCCCACTTACGCCCCATAGAGGAGGACCGGTTCAACCAAGGCCACGAACAAGTGTGCTGGTGACCCCATGCATCTGACTACGCCTTGTATTTGTTGTTTTGCATTGCATCTGAGGGCTTTCCGGACTGCGGTGACCCGTAACGATGGATGCATCCGGTGTGTGGTAGTAGAAAACTCAATGCCCAAATACTTATAAAGGCCCGAGCCACCTCCACTACACCTTACGGTAAGTGAATGAGGGAAGGCGTGGGTGCGGGATGATGGGACCGGCAGCACCCTTGTCTTGGCCAAGTTAACTCTCATGTCGATTGAATTGGCGAGAAAGTGTCCAAAGCATCCGGTGGCGTTGCATGTCCTCCGGGGTATATCGCGGAGTCAACATCATCGGCATATATGAGTTGCGGATTATGTGGTGCATCAACTGGCGCCCCCCTCAGGTGCTTTCGGCTAGCCATTCTTCTAGCTGGTCAATGTACAAGCCGAAGAGCGTCTGGGGATAGAGGGCAGCCCTGGCGCACCCCAATGCTACTAACAATGGGCTCCCGACAAGCGGTGTGAGGCGACTAGAGAAAGCCTCATTATAGAATGCGTATATAGCATTCTCGCAAGTCGACGGGGTCCCTAGTCTGTCTCAATCTGTCCCACAACTTATCCCGAGGCTTTGTGTGTCAAAAGCCTTTGCGAAATCCACAAAGCAACAAAGTCACCGGATTCTGGCGCCGATTAGGCTATCCTCTATGAGTGTTCGCAGAGTGAAGATATGGTCAATAGTAGAATCCGGGCGAAGCTTTGCTGCGAGAGCCCAAGACTTCTCCATCCCTCGCCCAAAGTGTCAATCGCTCAAGAATCCCGCAAAGCAACTTGGCAAAGACAGTAATCCGACCATAATGGTACGATAGTTGGTCACGGTGGGGGTCCCCCGCTTTGTATATGGGCACAACTCTACCGGGTAGTCCGGTCGGGGAAGCCTTCTTGCAATGCCCTCTGTTGAAGAGTCTTTGTGAGAACCAGGCACCATTGGGGGCCCGCCCACTTGAGAAGCTCTTTGCATACCATCCAAATCTGCGCCTTCCGATTAGCGAGGCGTTGCAGGCCCATTATGACATCCCTTCGGTAATGACCGATAGGTGGGTCTGTCATGGAGGAGAATGGTGTGCGGCTTCCCATTGGGTCATATACTGCTGCAAGTATCTCACCCATTGTTAGGGGTAATATTTCATGTGGGTCATGCAGGCTTACTCAAGACCTTTCTCGAAGGCCCCGGGGTGGCGGTCTAGAAGACCAAACATCATTCTTTGGTGCTCCTTAAGATACACGGCTTTCTTGGTCTTGAGGAAGGAGCGGTATTGGACGGACGGCTTTTGGCGAATGGTGGGTCCGGCACTTGGCGGAGCCATCGTTTGATTCCGACATTCGTCATCGAACCCGGTGATTGCGGGGAAGGTGGTTGCAGCCCCTATGGATCGTCGGCGGCCTCTCCCAAAGCATCGTCCCCTACCCTCGGAGCCTGGTTTGGTGGGCCATCTCTTTGTTGAAGTGTGGGGAGTTGCAGCACTCCCGGCAGCTCATGCTCAAGCATCCTCGCATAGACCGCCGCATGATCATAGTCCAGACGCAACCGTGGTACATGGGGTGTTGGGGCAATGGGTGCTCGGTTGGCCTGCCAATCTATCTGCAAGAACAGGGGCTGATGGTCGGAGTCTACTTCCTCGTCCCGGCCACCTGTCCCGACACTGAAGCGAGTGATCAAGTGTAGGCATTGCTCGTCTGCTAGCACGTAATCCACCACACTGGTGCCGCCCCCCTGGTTCTCCTGTCTACAAGTGAAGCGGCTGGAGGACGGCCACTGTGCCAGCCCATTGCAAATGACCAGGTCAAAGATACTGCCCAGCAACAGCAGCTGCCGGCCATACCGTGTCACCTAAGAACTTATTAGGATTTGATAATTTGAAGGTTTGCCATTGCCAGTTAGCTTTTCCCTTTCTTTTTGTTCAATTTTCTCTTTTTTTGTGCTTCTTTCTCCCTTGCCGTCCTTCGCCCTCTCACTCCATTGATCTACTATGGTCCCCATGATTGGCTTAGGTTGTGGCATTAAGCCTCGGCTCCCAATCTGCACTAAAGCCCCCTTGCTAGTTCATCCCAAATCTATCCATGATTTTCCTGATACAACAACTTCCTTGACAAGGGCCTCATTTGCCATTTCCCTGATTCATGTCCTACCCCAAGTGAGGTCAAGTATTGGATCACCCAAGTCAACCATTACTCCATATCCTCTATTCCTAAGCTTGACACCAAGACTTTTTAAGTTATCTGCAGAGATAAAATAGATGTCAATTACTTGCATAAATAAGAAATTAAATATCTGAGGAAGCATTACTGTTTATGTTATGAAATGGTTCCCAGATTTCATCCATAGAGACCACTCGAACATATCAAGTATTACCTAGATCAATTGTTCTAATTTGCCCCATTCTCTCTAGACCCATAATCACCTTTTAGCCATAGGAAGCAAGCTTAGTCAAGTTCTTCCCTCAGACAAAATTTCCCACCATTTGTATCTCTAAAACCATTTCTTTGAATTGGTCTAACTCTTTACAGGTAAGGAGTTCAAGTTCGAAGGTAATGGACATTCAAATCGGCTTCAACAACCTTCCATTATCTTAACCAAAATTTGATTCTGATTTGCCAAAAGGTAAAAGGCCAGCAACGGAAAAAATCAAGTAGGCTTGGCTTTCTAAAAAGAAGACCAATAACAATCCTCATCAAGATGCAACAACAGTACCTCTTAAAACCTCCGCCACCCTCTTAAAAAGAAAAGGCGCATTGGACATCCTTACCTGATACTTGTCCCCATGTCAAAAATGCTGGAAGGCTCTCCTTGAAGTAAGATGGTTGCCTTTGCAGACTTCAATAACTTCCGAACTATTTCACAAAAGATTGGTATGAATTCCAGCTTATGCATAATACGCATGCGAAAGGTTCAAGAAACATTGTCATATGCTTTGATGAAGTCAAGCTTCAGAAATACAAGTTGTTTCCTTGGTATATTGTGCCCAATACAAGCCTTTAATAGTTGCTACATTGTCTAGGATATAGCGTCCAGGCAAACAACCAAACTGCTATGACTAATGGAGTCCCCCAATATGAACTTCAACTTCTCTGTATATGCCTTGGCTATGATCTTGTAATCCATTGTAGAAGAGTAATGGGCCTCCAATGAGAAATCTTCAAAGGCTCTTTGGCCTTTGGAATGAGCATGATGATGCTAGTATTTAAGATTTTAAAGGAGTTGAGATTGCAAAAATCTTCATATACTTGCCAAAGCCCTGGGGGATTCACCTATATGTATATTGGATGTTATCTGCAAAGATGGGATCAGGTAAAAACCCTTTATTTATCACTTTCGTAACGGAAAACCCGTTTTCATAATCCTACCCATCCCTCTGCATGTATACTGCATAAAATATTTCTATATAGAAAATAGTAAAATTTTATATGTTTTCTCCTCACATATTCAACTTTTTTTACATATTTTTATGCATATTCTATACCCCCTAGTATATTTTTCATGCAACTAAGGCCATACTTGCATATTATTTTTGGCATGTATACGTAAGCAAATGCTAATAGAAAACCCCTAAAAGTGTTCGCTGATGTTATTTACGCACTATAAATGTGCAACCCCCTTGGCCAAAGCAAGTTAGATGTCCACTCCCACGAGACACTAAGAACTCCACAGAAATGCCATTCCTACCTGGACACTTATCATTAGCAATGAGGAATATAGCCTCCTCGAGATCCCGAATGGTGAATGGAGCTTCCAAGCATTGTCACTTTGGGGGGGAGGGGGGTGGGTTTCTTGAAAAACAATACAACGTCTAGTGCCTCAACCTCAAACAGGAGAGACTTATTCTAGACAAGAGAACTAAAGTGTGATGATAAAAAATGCTTCAACTGCTTGGGAGGAAAATAAGATGATCATTCGAAGTACAAAGAGGATAAAGCCAAATTTTGACATTTTGAGCAATCAGAATTGAAAAAAGTATCTCCATCTCTAAGCCAAGAAAGACCTGCTTTCCCTTTGTCTACTCTTATCTCTGCGTCCTCAAGGTCCTGAATCTATTTCATTAGTTCCATCTCTCGTGCATGATTGACATTTTGGATCCTGAGCTGCTCTAACTCATCGTACTTGTGTTTCAAAATAGCCCTCTTTCGTTGAATCCACTCGCGACCCAATTGCTTTGCAAGAGGTTTCACATTATCGAGAGAAGACACTAGCATTCTCATGGGGCTCGGCAGTGGTTACCCAAGCCTGCTTGCAGCCCTCAAGAAATTCATGAGCCAAATACTGAGCATTGAGCTTGAAAATTGTCCTCCTCCAGGACGAGTCAAGGAATCAGTGTGTGTGATAATCTAGGGAGGATGATCGGACATTATTTGAAGGACGTAATTAGTACGCTAAAGGCCAGAAAGTCTAGGACGAACGTGCATACCATCTATTATGCCTAGCTACAACTCTCATCCTTGAGCACCATTAGGCCAGTTGAATCCGCCATCTCCTGATATCTCAAGAAAGCGCCACAGATATAGCTGGGCTTAGTGCAGAGATGACAAAATGGGCAAGGAACGCAGTATGGATGAGATTATTGAGTTGTTTAACGCAGTTATGGCTCTATGATTTTTGAAGAAATGGCAATTAAGTCGCATTGTCCTTAACTAAAAGGGCGGGAATAAAGCAAACGCAAGCAACTATCATACAATCATGATAAGCAATCTTATGGAAAAGCTTTTTGGGACGATGGTGGAGAAAAAGTCTAGATGGGCTGAGATCAAGATACCAGAGCTAAGGGGCAAGCTAGTTTTCGTGCAAATTATTCTACTATAGACTATCTAGCAACAATATGTGTGGCCATTGAGAAGTCTAAGAGGATAAATAGGTCAATGTATATATGCTTCTTGGACTTGAAAAAGACATTTGACACTGTGCCTTGGGAAAAGCTTATGGAGATGCAGGACGCTATTAATGTAGAAGTTTTTCTTGACATTCTGAATTACATGTAGTAAAAACCACTCTTATACCAGTTTCCATTATGATTATAAATGCGAGTTAATTTTAAGGGGCCTTGTGATGGGCTGTTGTCGCCCCGACATGTTCCAAGCACACCCCTAACTCTTCCACATCTGATTCCAGCTCAGAGTCCTCAGATTCTTCAGCCTTAAAAAAGTAGAGCTTGCCAAAACTAGCAAGAAGGATTATCAGAAGACAGTATACTCTGCCCTCACTAGCATTTGGAAGAACGAGAAGCTTGCACAGTTTTTTTGGAAAAAATAACTATAGATGGAACGTAGATAAGAGGATTGTTTGGTGGAAAGAAAGCTCTCTATGCAAGTTAAATGTAGAACAATTAAGCTTTGGGACTGGACCATGCGACTTCTTTTATACCAAGGGGTTAAAGTACAATATAGTGTCTCAATATGTTTGTCCCCCTGTCCCCCCAAATTTAGTCGGAAAAATAGTTAGTTTATTAGTTTGTTGCGTATTTTTAATTTGAATTGCCCAACCACCATCGTGGCACCGCCCAATAAACTGCAACGAGGCTGGTTCTCTTTCTCGGATCAAAAGTTTGGTGCATCATCATACCACATGCTAACCGCGTCATTCTACCACTGAGTATTCTTGACTATAGTAGCATATCAAGAAGATAAGTATGATCAATTAGGCCCTTTGAGATTGATAGATATGTGCACAGAGTTTGCAGCGATAATAGATTTTAGGGTTTGCTATGGCAGCACAAGTTATAGGCAACGAGCTTTTGCATTCAGGAAGGCCATTCCTGTCTGTGGCAGAAATGTAATATTTATTCATTCCAAATCATAATTCCAATTCTATATCAAGATATCCCAAAGCTGGCAAATTTTGTGCAGGATCTGGAGATAGGGTTTCAAGGAACATATGATTTCTTTTGATTACTACAGGTAATAAAGGAGTTGTGGCATGTCCAATGTGGATCACGTCATGAATGTTAAAAAAATAAAAACCCTTGCCTTGTTTAGCTGCCATTTCTCTGTGTCTTGTGGTTATTGGATGTCCGAAAAGAATTTCTTTTCCAAATTTGGATCTTCGTATGTACTGCTAACTTGTCTGCAGTTCTCCATACAGCGTAAGTAAAACTGCTACCTGTTTTTCGTTGTTATGGTTCAGCACATGCATACGTTATTAGCACTGCTGATCACACATGGAAATTTGAAGTTCTATCTTGATTTTTATTTGCCTTGTTTGGCCCATTATAGTCTGACTAATATTCAAAAGGACATTCAGAAATTAATTTTGCTACTGTTTAAACGACACATTCAGAGTCTTTGCTCAAAAATAGTCTCAAAGCTGGTAGCCATGGACCAGATTGAGATCAGAGATAATATTGGTGATACATCAGATCTCTTTGCTGCAATGGAGCAATGATCATAACAATGGATATGGTGTAAGACATGACATGTCGTGAAAGATGCACGTCGTCTTTGATCCTATCTGCTGTGACAGGTCTGTATCTAGCTACTTCCTACTACACATTTATGGTTTAATAGTTTAGATTTTTATAGATTATGTTATTTCTTAGGTTATTTTGATGGATCTTAAAATTTTGAATCAGAGATTTGAATGTTGTACCTAGGTCCTATCATTTCAGTACTGTTATAGAAATTATGTTACTTTTAATCTGTAAACTTTCTTGGGATGTTATTTGTTTAACTTAACCTGATGGATTTAAAAGTTTCGGATTGGAGATTTGTGTGTTCTACCCCCTGCTAGGCATATCATTTACTACTAATGTGAATTTCTTGCGTGTTATTTTCATGGGTTGCATTTGCTGTTGTCATATCCCATCTCCAAAACATTATATATGGAGGGAGCAGTCTGCATGCAACCAAGATGGAGGAATTAGAACAAGCAACATGAAATATATCTAGGTGCATCTTTTCTTTCCGTGCTATATAGATTTGAAATCTTTCATTTCATAATTGTTTGACACATCAAATTGACTGCTTGAATTGGTTGCTAGTTGGTCCACTTAAATGCAACAGACTATCTGTATATTGGAAGTTCAGTTAAGCAAACATTCCACTTGGTCTGCATAGTTGCAATTGGTGTCGCAGCTACAATTGTTGCTGTCATAGTCATAGTTATAGTAGGTAGTTATAGTTGCAGGGATAGTGACAGTTTGTAATATAGTGGCAGTTGAATTTATAGTTGCAGTTATAGATTTAGTTGCAGTGCTTTCGGAACTCTCATAGTTATAGTAGGTAGTTATAGTTGCGAGGGATAGTGACGGTTTGTAATATAGTGGCAGTTGAATTTATAGTTGCAGTTATAGATTTAGTTGCAGTGCTTTTGGAACTCTCATAGTTATAGTAGGTAGTTATAGTTGCAGGGATAGTGACAGTTTGTAATATAGTGGCAGTTGAATTTATAGTTGCAGTTATAGATTTAGTTGCAGTGCTTTTGGAACGCTCATAGTTATAGTAGGTAGTTATAGTTGCAGGGATAGTGACAGTTTGTAATATAGTGGCAGGTGAATTTATAGTTTCAGATTTAGTTGCAGTGCTTTTGGAGCTGCAGTTAGTCACTGCACTACCAGTGACATATGTACACATGCATAAGTTGAATTAGATATACACATTTTTTTTCCACATATCTTACAGATATACATTGTTCATAGCATCGGCTCTTATTGGAAATGTTGATGAGGAGGATATTCATCTACAAACTTTTGTATGTTGAATTCTATTGCATATGCATGTTTGATGATAAAGGACATGGTGACGTAAGGTTCCTTTTTTTTTAAATGTCCATAGCCATATTACATGTTAGAAGGTCAGTGTATTAGAAAGACCTCGATGCTTCATTTCCCTTTTGTTCAATTAATTACAAGCCTTATTGGCATTTCTTTCCAATCTGCAGATAAACGTCCATCGCGGTTATATGGAAGGTCTTGGATGCAATACAAGGTGTTTGAATGCTAGCACAAAAAAAGAATGCAGAGACACCATCCCTTGAACCATCCCTAGGATGCGAATACATGTAGTTCAAGCCAGAGACCAAGCTAATACAAATACATGTTCTTTATTTTTATTGATTTATTAATAACTGAGCTTTCCTTCTTAGCAATAGAGCTGTCATGTCGTCAAATGCTCCATCATTTTTCATGATGAGATTGAAAGGTTTGACAAAGATTGAACGTCTTTTCTCAAGATTAGCAGTCTATATGTGCTAATCTATATGGTGATGGTTTTACTGGAAACACTGGACTGGAGGAAGGCAAAATGGCTGTAACCACAACCATAGTAGATTGTGCAGTTGCCATGACAACTTTGTTTGGATAAGAGCTCTAAGTTGCCATTGAGGGATGTAAGTAATGGTCTTTAAGGTCAGCCAGTTCTTGTGAAGCTTGGTTGCATAGCTTATGACAAGGCGACGACAAACTTAATACACAATAAGAGGAACTGACATCATAGCTGCAGAGGCTCAGCCAATTATGCGGAAGCTTTCCCTTTTAGTTATTAAGGTAAGGAGCTTCATTATGATAGTGCTACAATGATCATAAAGCTGAAGGTTCACAATCACATACAGGCATCAGAAGAATGGGCAATTGCAGCTGCTGTATAAAGCAGTACATTTGGGCAGTTAGCAGCTGAATTAGTACTGAAGAGCCTTTACCATTTGAATCTTGTTGCTTGAGTCAAGTGTTGACAAGATATTGGCACACGTCCACCATGTTTACTCGTGTTTCATGGGCTCACTGAGCTGCTAAGATCACAGGTGGCATATTTTGGGATTAGGTTATAATTCAAACGTTGAATGCAAGGCTATTGAGAATGGAACTGTGCTGCATTTCAATGGGAACATGAAACTCTGGCTGAAGATAGCAATGAGCAGATCTAAGCCACTTTGACATTGATAAGTTTTATTATTGGCAAATTTTTATGTGAATTAAAGGACTATGCTATTTTAGTGATTCTTGTTTTTGAGAAAAGATGATGGATATGAAACGGTGGATCTTAGAAGATTTTTCTTGAGGCAGGTGATTTTCATATGTATAGTATGTTTCTTCAGATTTATATAATTTTTATTGGGAGTTGCCTTTCATTGGTTCTTAAATGGTAAATAAAGGTTTTCGCCAGAGTTTAAATGCTGGAGATTATGTAAATCCATGCAGTTTGAAGCTCCAAAAAGTGTACTGTTTGTATCAAGATTCTAATATATACTCTTTGAAAGGCTTGTTGGACCAAAGCTGGAGTGTCTTGGAAGGAATGTGGAAATTGCAAAAAGAACTCAAGTCCCATCAATATTAGCATGGACATTAAGTGTTCATAAATGCCAGGGCAAAGAAACTACTGATTATCATCAGATTGAAAAGCATGAGAGGTCTACAAACTTGTTGATATGATGCTTTATAATGTAAGATTCATAGCTAAGTTGATGCTTTTAACGGAAGTGTTTGATATGGTGTTTAGTCTGGAAATGCAATTCATCGTAGAACTTGGCAGCCATTGCAATATGATACTTCGTTAAGAATGAATAAAAAAAGCAAGTGGTGATTTAGGACATCTTTCTTTTAGTCCACATTTGTAGTAATAATTAGTCATGAAAATTGTAGTCAACCAATGAGAACGAAAGAAGATTAAAGTCCCTTCAATCAGTACAAAACCCTTAAAAAATGAGGTTTTATCTTCAAGCTACCTAGCCCCATTTATTAGCATCTTAGGCTTCCTCTGAATGATTTGTTTAAATGTATAGAGATTAGTTTTCCTTGGCTATAATCCTTGCTTTTCATGTTTGGCAGCCATGGTAAATTCTTGGCATGCATATTGTTGGCTAATGCTTCTTTCAGATTAGCAACATCAAAATGCCTCGTGACAAAGAGTGCAAGAACATAAGCAATTACCTCCTCTTGATGTTCCCCTGTTTGTTTCCATGTTAATTCTAAAAAATGACCTTCGGTGTTAACCTTTTTTCTCTAGAGCTCTCCACAACAATTCTTAACCAGGAATGGCTAAAAGTCAGAACACAACATAAGAAGCCACCATACATAAGATGGTGCAATTCATTTGCTCAACCTTCAGACTATAACCCCAGAAAAGACTAGTAAATAAGTAAATTGAATTGCCTGTCAGTATGTACATAATCTTGTCCACATGTGAACTCATGGTCCATTGTTGTTGGACAAGGATATATGATGTACTACACATAAATAGAGCATTGGGGAGCTTTTTCTATCCACAAAGGTTGGAAAGATGCAAATAAGACCAATGAGGAAAAATGTAGTCAGGGTCTTATAGTCATATAAGCTGGACAGTGAATTCAGCTCCTCTAAAGCAAGGCCAGCCTGCAGGAGAAAAAAGTGAATTAGTATAAAATCTGAAATTGAAATAGCTGACATAATAAATATCAGACAGAGGAACCAATAAGTGAAAGGCTTACTCGAACTATCATGGTTGTAGCTAGAATAAGACCAATCAAGGTTGCAATTAAAAGAATTGCAAAAGGAATATCAAAATTGGTGATGCCAAAGTATTTGGTAAATTTCGCATGACATGCAAAAAAAGCATGTGGTAGAGAACCTTATGCTTCCACTTTGCAACCTGCCAGCAATCAACCATTTCTTAGAATGCCTCCAACATATGAACTAGCAAATACAACTTAGATATCGTAAAATGACAGGTTCCTACAATGCCTTCTCTCCTCTGGCTGTAAGTCATAAAAAGAGATATCCTTCCATTTAAGAAACATGGTACTAAACATTTCTCCACAATATTAAGCATAACCCACCAACATTGTCACTCTCCTTTAGAATGACATACCTCTCCTCTGAAGAATCTAAGCTTCTCTGGGCACAAACAGTCCATAACGGGCAGACCAATAAGAAAATAGCAGCAAGATGCCTCAGTTGTGGTTGTGAACACAACTACACTGACACCTTTTCATTCTCCAAACAGGGCCCCAGAAAATAAGAACATAAATATGGTTCCAGGAATGCATGTCGCCAAGCAGCACTTGGGATGTATGATCTGCAGCATACATATTAAGATATTCCCCGACACTATTAAGATAAGATATGCAACAAACTAAATTTCAAAGCATAGAAAAGCAGAAGAAAATAAAGGCTGAATCAGAAGAAAAAAGGAATAGACAAGCAACAAAAGATAAGAGTGACTTAAATTGTTCATAAAAAATCTCCTCTCTGGTAGAAATTTCATACCCAAGGATTTCTAGAATATTGTTGAGGTGCTAAGCCACAAATGCGGTTGGAGCTGCTGTTACAACATCTGGCGGAACTGGAGCAGAGCCTGCAATAGCAAACTGTGACTCCAACTGCAACTTCCTTTGCAACTGCAACTGCCATGTATCTGCAAACTAATCTTTTGAATGCTGCATCTGCAACTGCGATTGTGACTGCAACTGCGACTGCCACTGCAACTGCAACTGCAACTGCAACTGCAACTGTTGCTATTACTCCAACTGAAACTGCTATTCTCCAAATATTGCAGCTGCAAACTACTTTTTCAAATATTGTAGTTGCAACTACAACTGTGAATAGCTCAACTGCAACTACTACTGTAGCTGCAAATTAACCTTCGAACAATTGCAACTGTAGCTACAAACAACTCGTACAATTTAAATCCTTCAACAACTATGACTACGAGTAATTGTACAACATTAACTCAAAACCTAGGAACTAGCTTCAAAATCGTTTTTGTTACAGATTCAAGTATTGAGCAATAACTGAGCATTCTTATCAATTAAGCACTACCTTTTAATGGCAAATGCCCTACTAGCTTCTGGAAGCTGATGGTATATCACTTCATTTTTTGGTAAAGAAAATATAAGCAAGAAAACATTAACATTTGAGCATCTAATTATCATCAACGTAAAATATATTGCAACTCAATATAGAATTCACATTCATACCCACTGTACGTACCAATGCTAAAAGAACTGTACAGAAAAAGGCAACTATTTTCTCACAGTACACTAGCTCTTGTTGCATCAAGTAAGTACCTCTGTTATTACACAGGACGCTCCAGGACCTCTGTTATTGCTACAGAAACGCTCCAGCGAAGCAACCGAACAAATACAAGGAATGATCTTGCTTCGATCAACTGAGACAATAGAATGGAGAGAAGTTCTTATAGGAAAACTTAAAACAAAGAAGGATTCGACATAATCTCCTCGTAGAATTTGCAAATCCTCTGAAGAGCTCTTGTCTCATGGGAAAAAAATCTCACCTGTAAGTATAAACATGCAGTTCAAATTCTTATCAAACAAATGGGACTAAAAACGTCTGATATGTAGTAATGAAAAAATACAACAACGATTACTGACATTAATTTAAGTTCTCATCAAAGACATGAAATCTTGCAGTAGAAGAATGAATTTGATTGATGTAAGAAAGTGCTTGGCCTATAAATTGCCCAAATTTTTTTCGGTTGGATCCTGATGAAAGCAAATGAGTACTGCAGCCCTTCTTGTCAAAAACAAAATTTGAGTTGTATGTGATCCAAGTTTTGCCAGAAGCATCCCTCTCCATTCTCTGATTCCTATATTACTCATTTACCTGTGTTTGTTCACTGTACGATTTTAATATCATATGTTTGTGATGCTTCTTTGATATTTATGGGCATCATTGACATACTTCAACTATTACGCTTATACTCCAGACTTAGGAAAACACATAATGGATGTGCTTTCTTGGTTTAGAACTTAGTAAAATAGAGAACCCTTTGGATAAGGTTCAACAACTAATTCCTAACTCAGCCACAACACAGATTCTACTTAAAGAGTGGATGTACGGCTCCTCCAAAGTTAGAACGATGTCTCAAGCGAATGCAATGCCAGAAGGAGAACAAGATTCTTGTAGTCGAAACTATTTAAGTGAACTTACCTAAGCTTTGGACCTTGAACACCATAGCCATATTCTTCCATGAAGAAAGCTGTGGATGTTGCGATAATACACGCCCCTAAATCTTCTTGCCGAGTGCAAAAGAGATGCGGTTGCCGACTATCGAAAGAACTTCTTCCCCCCTTTTTTAATTATTATCAAGTTCGAAATCGAACTGAATAGTGAACTATTTTTGGAGCTTTTTTTTTAGTTCGAAACAAACATTTTTGAGACACTATACCATGCTTCCACCCCAAGCTCTAGTTATGCTTGTAATATTGTATGTATGCCAGATATGGGGACTAGGCTTGGCAAGGAAAAAATGGAAAGATATGAATGGAGTCCAAAAGCATTATCTAATGGATGGGCTAGGAGTCAAGCTCCAAACACCATATGCCATTATGCTTGTTGAGGCTGGTATGCTGCCATTGGAGGGAAAGGCACTCTATCAGTATTTTGTAGGTAACCAGAGTTAAAGCTCTACCATATGGTAGACTACTATATAAGGCAATGGAAAAATCAAAGAAATGAGATTGCAGATGGAGTACTATAGCTGCAAAGATGGGACTTAATATGGAGGATCTGCCATCACAAGTAAAAGCTTCCAGGATCTATACGATGCTCCCATCGTACAAATACGGGGAATTCCCCTCCTATGGAAACATCACCACTGTTGGGGTGGTCACCACTCACCACACCTGTCACCACTCACCACTCACCACACTTGTCACCACTCACCACTCACCACACTCACCACTATTGAGATGGTATCGGAGATTGTATACCATATATGGAGGGAGATACGCACATGCACGCGTGCAGGATATTTGCACGTATGCATTATGGTGTGCAAGGGGATTATCACCATTGTATTATCTGAGCAGAGAGGAAGAAGAGAGGGAGAGACAGTGTATTGGGAGAGTGTATTTTGCTTGATCTAGCTATAGAGATTATGATTCTTTGTGTTGTGCATTGCCTTGATCTGTTAGATTGAGCTTGGATTGTTGGGTTTTTCATCCTTCTTGCAAGGTTAGAGTTCAGGCTCTAACAATTTGGCGACCACGGTGCTCGACAGACCATTGATCGGCAAGAATTTCCATTGAAAAGGGAGTTGTTACCATTGGTATTGGTGTTCGTCGGTAAAGAACGGCACCATTGAGAAAGGAGCAATTTCTTGTGTGAAGGGAATTTTGCCGTAAGTGATTTGCGGTGCAAAATTTGACAAGGGGAGCATAGTTTTATGCCCAAAAGAAGTAAGAGGGATATCCCACCAAGCTCTATCGTAACAAGAAGGGGACCGGTGAGTCAATCTTTGGGCTCAAAATTGCATCAAGATTCAATTTCGTTTTCAGATTTGGGAGCAGATCTGGGGTCTAATTCTCAGATCCAGGAGGTTTTGATTCCATTTACTGATCTAGAAGGTAATCTAATTTCGTTTTTCAAATTGAAGGGAGATTCAATTTCGTTTTTCCAATTTCAAGAAACCCAAGAAGAGGCAGAGATGGCTGTATTACCACCTATGGTATGGGGTTTTCAGACAATGGGGATTCCAAAGTTTGATGATCTGGTAGATCGGGATCCTTTGAAGCATATTGTGAAGTTTGAGAGGTATTGCCAGCAATGTAAGTTACCGGCTGCTGATTACTTGCTTTGGTTTCATAGTTCTTTACAAGATTCAGTGGAGGAATGGGCACAAACTCAGCCAGATACCATGACATATCAGGAGTTAAAGGAAGCTTTCATTGCTAATTATCAAGAAGTTCATGGTAAGGATAAGACTATGGAAAGGTGGACCAATTTCACACAAAAGGAAGATGAAGCAACTAAAGAGTATAATCAGAGGTATATTGCGGTTCTCAAAGCCGTGGTTCATTGGAAGATTGCAAGGAATGATGAAATAGATATCCAATGGTATGTGAAGGGGCTGAAACGAGCTATTGCTCATAAGGTGAAGGCTAAACAACCTACAACATTACTAGAGGCACAAAAGTATGCTCTCAAGGCTGAAGATAAGTTGGGATACATTCATGAAGTTGCTGCTCCAGAGCATAAAACAAAGGATATTGCAGCCAAGATTTCTAAGCTTACAATTGGTGAGAAGCCAAGGGAGGTGCAGTTTATTACTTGTGAATATTGTGGATCTATTGGACATTCTGATACTACATGTAGATTGCTGAAATTCTGCTCAAGATGCCAAATCCAGGGCCATAATGATCAAATTCTTTGAGAGGGCCAATCCGGTATTTGCTGTTATGCAACAAGCACCATCTATTCCTATTCAACCAATGCAAGCAGCACCTATCATACCACAAGTTCCAATGATGCCACAAGCTCCAATTGCCCAACAAGTTCCAATGGGTTCCACACCAATGGTGCAGCCAAAACAGGCTCATTTATATTGCAAGTTATGTGATAAATTCAAGCATGATGAGACTACTTGTTGGAAAATCCATGGGAAACCAGAATGGGCAACCAACAAGTATCCACCAAAGCAGCAAGTGTTTGAATCAGTACCTCTTCCTAATAATGATGTTCGCATTCAAGATGCAAAGTACATTGATAATCCTCAAGTTAAGGCTCTTATTGAGGAGCTTAAGAAGCAAGAGAAGGCAAAATCAGTAGTAAATTGTGGATTTGTTGAGGTAGAGCACGACCCATTTCAACAAGAAGAAGAGATTGGAGAAGTAAATGCAGTTACAAGATCACAAAAGGTGGTTCAAGAACCAAGAGTAGTGCCAATTGTGGATAAGACTAAAACCTCTTTTCCAAAGGCTTTGAAGGAACAAGCTTTGAAGGTGTCAGCACCTAAGAAGGTGCAATTCAATGTGCTGCCCACAGAACAGTTTCAGTCTATAGAAGAAAATCAGCCCATAGTGATGCCTCCTATGGTGGATGAGGAAATTCAAAATGAAGATGATGTGATCAGCCAAGTTTTGGCCACTAAAGTTACACTTACTCTGGAGCAATTGATGCATTATTCTCCACATTTGTTGCAAGAGTTAGGGGGAATAACAAAATCAGAAATTTCAGTCCAACAAATCATCTCAAATGATACCAATAGGAGTAGAATGGAGCCACCAGGCCGGCAATCCAAGGATCCAGGGCCATTTCTTTGTGATGTGAGTATTACTGGATATTTAATCAAAGACGCCAACATAGATACCGGCAGCGGAGTGAATGTAATGCCTTACCATATAATGCTTCAAGTTGGATTGAAAATGATGGAACTGACAACTATGATGCTCAAAGCATTCAATCAAATGAAGGTGCAGCCTATGGGAGTCATAAGAAATGTCTTATGCAAGGTCTATGAGGTGGAAGCAATCTTGGATTTCATGGTTTTGAAATTTCCAGAGAGTGTGCATGCTGAAACTTATACTTTGTTGAGTCGTACATGGTTAGATGCCGTACAAGCTGAGACTTCATGGAGGAAGCGTGAAATGAACATCTTTCAAGGGGAACACAAGGTTACTATAGATCATCCTCTGAAATTAGCAAAAGGTACCTTTCTTTGCAATCCTTCTTTGAGCAGCCCGCAGTTAGAAATCGGCAAAGAGAATGCTATGGTGTCCGGGCAGCAAGGTCTTAGTTGTTTTCATGTCTTGGAAGTGGGTGACAAGGAAGATAAGACTTTGTACAAGTGGTTAAAAGGTACCCAAATTTCAGAAATATGTCATTTACAGCAGCAAATTGCCGATAAGTATATCCAAAGACTTGAAAGTATTGGTGAAGATGAGTTACAAGAGACTCTTGTAAACATGCAGGAGGAATCCATTCAAAGACCCATTGCTGAGACTTTATTTCAGCAAGGTATTGATCAAGATCAAGTAGAGATGCTGATTTTGACATCAAGCATGGATGGGGTAAACAGAAATCAGCCCACTATACAAGGACAAGCAACTTGGTGGCATGCGCACATTCTGGAGGATGAGGTAAATCAGGTCAGTCCATATTCACCACAATCATCGCAGTCACCACATGCACCACATTCATCCCAATCATCACATCCACCACATCCATTACAGTCACCACAGTCATCACACGCACCACATTCATCACACTCATCACAGTCACCACATTCATCACAGTCATCACATTCATCACATTCATCACAGTCACCCCATTCAGTCAAGAACATCAATATTTCTCAAGGAAATCAAGAAGAATTGATTACTATTGGAGGGGATCTTACTCAAGAGGAGGAACGCGATTTGATATCTTTATTAAGAGAATTCAGGGATGTTTTGGCAAGAAATTACAAAGAATTGAAAGGCATTCCACCAGAGATTGTGGTGCATACCATTGATTTGAAACAAGGATCAAAACCAGTCCAACAAGCTCAAAGGAGAATGAGTCCAGCCATAGAGGAGCAAGTAAAGGTTGAAGTCATGAAGGTTTTGGAGGCGGGATTTATTGTACCAGTGCCAAATTCAGATTGGATCAGTTCTATTGTACCAGTGAGAAAGCCAAATAATTCAATCCGAGTATGCATTGATTACGGGGATCTCAACAAAGCTACCAAAAGAGATCATTTTCCTACACCATTCATAGACACTTTGTTGGATATTGTTGCAGGAAATCAGGCCTATTCTTTCTTGATGGGTACTCAGGATATAATCAGATCCAAATCTATCCACCACATCAAGCAATGACGGCTTTTCAAACACCTTTTGGCATCTATGCTTACAAGGTATTACCTTTTGGCCTCACAAATGCTCCAGCCACATTTCAGAGAGCTATGACATATGCTTTTCATGATATTTTAGACTGTTTGAGAGTCTTTATAGACGACTTGACAGTGTTTTCGAATCCAAGAAGGGATCACTTGGATCATCTCAGAAAAGTTCTTGAAAGATGCCGATTTTATGACATAAGTTTGAATCCTGCTTAAGTGTATTTTCTTCACTAGAGGAGGAAAACTATTGGGCAATTATGTTTCAGAAAAGGGATTACAAGTGGATCATGGTAAGATTGCAGCCTTGGAGAAGGTCAAACCACTTACAAATGTATCACAAGTGAGAAGCTTATATGGCCAACTCAGTTTTAGTAGGAGGCATTTGCACAATTTTGCTAAAATAACCCAGCCACTTGTGGATTGTATGAAGCCAGGGCAGAATTTTAGATGGAAGGAGGATGCTCAAGAAGCATTCGAATGGTGCCTTGGACAATTAAAAGAGAGAACTTTGCTGATTCCTCCAAGAATGAGTGAGCCATTTCATTTATTCTTTACAGTTTGGGAGCACGCTTTGGCTGTCACACTATGTCAGAAAAATCAGCAAAAGCATTATGATGTGAATTACTATGCTAGCAGGTTGTTAACTCCACAAGAGCAGAAATGGACACATGTGGAGCATCTTGGGTTGGCATTGAAGTGGGCCTTGAATAAATTTAGACATTATCTTCTTCCTTCACAATGGAATTCAGCAAATGTACAGTATGTTTACATTCATATGGATGTGAACCCATTGCCATGCATTTACAACAAGACTGTCCAAGATCCTAAGTTTACAAGATGGGCTCTTATCATACAAGAATTTGAGTTGAAGTATGTTAAGATGGCTCAAGGAACTCAAAAACCAAGTGCCTATTTGAGTAGTGGTGCTAAAATAGAAGAGGAAATGAGACCAGCCAATGAGAGAGTTCGGATAATGGCGTATTACAAGGGTTCATTGAAACCGTGGATCTTTGGTATGCCAATATATACAGGTATTTACAAGATCAGACTTATCCCTCATCATTTTCAAAGCAACAAAAGCATGCTCTTAGAGTACAAGCAGCTGGTTATGTGGTGCATGAAGCTATTCTTTATAAGAGGACTATGGAAGGTCTCTTATTAAGATGTGTTGCTGGTCAGCAAACTCATGATTTGTTGCAGCAAGCACATGATTGTCAGGGGCATTTTGCAGCCAGAACCACAGCTAGGAAGATCCTTCATTGGGGATATTATTGGCCAACTCTTTACAAGGATACTAGAGACTTTGTTAGCAAATGTGAGAAGTGTCAAAGGCACAAGCAGTTAACAGGCCATAATAATATGCCATTCCATCCTATTTTGAGTGTTGGTCCGTTTCATATGTGGGGATTGGATTACATTGGGCCTATCAATCCTCCATCTTCCAAAGGTCATAAGTATATCTTGGCTGCCACATGTATGTTTACGAAGTGGGTAGAAGCAATTCCAGCAAAACATGCTACAGAAAATACCACAGTAGGCTTTCTTTATCACAATTTGATTTCTCGGTTTGGTGTTCCAACCATTCTTTTGTCTGATCGGGGAACTCATTTCATAGGGAAAGTAGTAGCTCAGTTAATAGAAAAGATTGGTGTTCAACATGTACAAGCTTCTGCTTATTATCCACAGGGCAATGGGCAAGCTGAGTCTACTAATAAAATTCTGAAAGCTATCTTGGCTAAAACAGTGAAGGATAATCAAAGAAATTGGCATGAAGCCTTGACAGGTGCCTTATGGAGTTTCAGGTGTACTTACAAGTTGGCCACAGGATTTACACCATTTGAATTGGTTTATGGAGTGCAAGCTGTGATGCCTATTCATTTGGACATTCCTTTGTGTTCATTTGTAGAGCTCCCTTATTATGAGAATTTAGGAGAAGTTCCAACTCCAAATCAAGTGCATAATAGGATGGATGATTTGTTGCAACTGCAAGAGATGAGACAAGAAGCAGCAGAGTTCAATATGAGGCATAAACAGAAAGTAAAGCTTATCAAAGACAAGTTACAGGTTGTCAATCCATTTGAGGAAGGCCAATTGGTGTTATGCAGGACCACTAAGAAGCATCTATCCAAGTTACAAAGCCCATGGGAAGGCCCATTTCTGATTGATAAAGAGGTACCAGGTGGGGCTTTTTACTTGATGACTCCAGAAGGGGAATTGTTGCCTAATCCCAGAAATGGCAAGGATCTCAGGCCTTATTTTGAAAGAGAAGTGCTATTCTAAGGGATTCAGATTTGGCATAGCTCCAATTACAGAGAATTTGTGGAGAACGTTTGGGTTACAGCAGGCCGTTTTTTTGTAAAAACAGGTGGTGACAGTTCCATAATACACAATCTATCCTACATCAAAAGATGTGTTTCGGCGATACGAATCCAACGAGCTATGGTGCAGGTCAAACGGAGATCTAGAACTCAAGATATCAGCCTTTGAAGTTTGCCATAGTTACAGAGGCTCTGTTTCGTCACTATCATTTTGGGACCAATTTGTTTTGTATCAGTCATTTGGATTGTAGGAGGGTAATTTCTTTCTAAACATACATGTAAATGTGTCATTTGGGGACATGTCCCAAGGACCATATGAGTTTGTTTGTTGTGGGTTCTCCGCCACGGAGTGGCACATTTTCTACTGTGGTCGCCATTGTTGGGGTGGTCACCACTCACCACACCACTCACCACTCACCACACTTGTCACCACTCACCACACTCACCACTATTGAGATGGTATCGGAGATTGTATACCGTATATGGAGGGAGATACGCACATGCACGCGTGCAGGATATTTGCACGTATGCATTATGGTGTGCAGGGGGATTATCACCACTGTATTATCTGAGCAGAGAGGAAGAACAGAGGGAGAGACAGTGTATTGGGAGAGTGTATTTTGCTTGATCTAGCTATGGAGATTATGATTCTTTGTGTTGTGCATTGCCTTGATCTGTTAGATTGAGCTTGGATTGTTGGGTTTTTCATCCTTCTTGCAAGGTTAGAATTCAGGCTCTAATAACCACCATGGAAAGGCCCTCCGTCTAACTCGGACCACTTGGGATGGCCAAGCATCCGGGTGAGGAACACGGAGATGTCATTTGTCCCACGTCCTTTATATGAATCCTATACAGCGGAAGCATATATACACATTAGTATACAGCAATCATGCTCAAAATAATATACCACCACGAAGGGTTGTCCATCCATCATCATCGTCATCTACATGGTAACACAAGTACAAGATAACATAAGCGATATATCATAAACAAGGGCTTTACCCTAGGTTCAGACTCCATGGGGTCGACTGACGATCAGGGCCTCAAGATATCAGCAGACAGAGGTATAACACGGTGTTGGCTGGCATAGAACAATGGCTAGAGTAGTCCACTCCATCCGCCCCTCCTGTGCACACTTTGAAGATAGGCTAAAACATGCTATGGCGTGATTGTAGCCTTCTGGAGATGCAATCTCATGGAATCACCCTATGAGACTACTGGGGGTTACATCACCCCAGTCCGATGAGGCAGGTCAGGGAGACGTCCCCTTCCCGGGCACAATGGATCCCTGGGTGTGCTAGAGAATGCGTGCCTCCTTAGCGACCCCCGCATCCGTACCCGACTTGAACCCCCAAATCTATGGGCTGCCTCGGCGCATCCATCGAGCTTAGGACATCCATATAGGCACATTTCCTGCGACCCAGGAGGTGTCAGACCCATACCCGGCCCCAATGCGAGGATCAACTATAAGCCTAGCACACTGTAGGAGTCTTGTAGCCACGCTAGGCAAGACCCCATCCCCCGTTTCACCATCATATTTGTTATCTGGTGATGAATCATGATATAGCACCCACAGCCAGGTGGGCTCTTGTGCACAGGCTGCATATACTGGGTCTTAAGGGTTCTAGCTAGAGACATCTCTACTTCTAGGAAGCTTTAAGGTCTCTACCCTCCCTTAACCCCAGACACACAGGAGAAACAGAGAGAGAGAGAACACAATCATAATCAAAGTATCTGTCATCATCTTAGTAACATACTAGTAAATTGCCCACCATTGGTAGGCTTTACATGTGATTGTTCATCTTTTGTGATTATTCCATGTGATTGTTTACTTGAACAATACTCGGAAGGAGTTATTTAGATTTTTGGGTTTAAAGGTTGGTTTACGTTAAATTTCTTTAAACATGGAACTATTAGTGTTGTAATGCATTGCTTAAACATTGGAACTCATAATCCAACGTTCCATACAACACAATTTAGATCAGAAGTATCAAACTTGATTAAGATATAAAGCAAATATTACGCTTGAAGTTATATTCCATTAATCTGCCATATCTCCAGCAATATAAGGTAGCAACCTAAATTCATTTAGATTGAATAATCACCTTAAAAACATCATAAGTTCCAGCCAACAAATGAAACTTTGTCATGTGTCAATGTCCACAGAAAATATAATTGCCACAGAATTGCCACATAATTGCATAGAATCTTAAGCAAAGAGGTGAAAAGCAACAGATTCTTGCATTTAAATCCACTTTACATCATCTCAAGCATAAAGCATAATGCTCAAATCAAATACAACATAAAGCTCAAATCACAAAGCATAATGCTTAAATCGAACCTGGTGAATGCATGCAGAAATGTTGAGGCAAAAGCTTGAATCTGTCTCTACGATGGCGGAATGGGAAATGGGAAGCTGTTGAACAGCGCGACACTTCCTTTTACATTGAAATCTTCAAATTTAGGGCCGAAACAGGAACTGGAAGATCGAAATACAAATCATGATATGTTGATATGTTGGTTTTGGCAGAACGGAGCATACACGAAATAATAATGCTACCTCCAAACCGCCGGATTTGGACCTTCTTCAGATGGGGTTTCAATCGTCCCTTTCATCAAAAAAATGGGGCCGAGTCTTTCTGCGACCAAATCAAACAGCAAAAAATAGCCCAAAAATTAGCACATTAATCTGCAGGGCGGATCTGCTGCACAACAAGCTTCTTATTAGTAGATGAAAATGCATGCAGAAATGTTGAGGCAAAAGCTTGAATGAGGCAAAAGCATATCAGTATATCAAGCAGCTATTGCCTGTCAAATGGAATCACTTCTGCAGCTAATCAAGATATGTTGAAAATCTTAAACATTCTAAGTGTGGATTAATACAACATACATATACTTGGTTACAAAAGCTATATAAGCATACAGACTGGCATGATTAGCATGTTACATTATTGATTTAATAAAAAACTTAGAAGGATCATAGACAGATAGAAAGCAGGAAAAAGACAGTAAGGTTACCTCGAGCTCTTTTTGTTTCTCCTGCTTAGGCTTAATCCAAAGAAAGTGTGTTCCGGCGACAGCCCAGGAAGCCAAATTGCACGTACCCCTTAGACCCAGGGCTGTTACGACAAAAGATGCAGCATTTTTTATGGCGGAGTGGGACCTAGCCATCTCTGCTGCAACCCTAACATATCTTCTATGATCCAACAATGGTATGGATGTGGCTGCCAAATTTACACGATTGCATTTTCCTCCTTTTTCCGGTTGCCCTAAATCGCAAACCTGAGGATTCCTGCACCCAAGTGTATTTCCAGATCCAAAAACAATTTACCAGAAGGTCTCTGTCTATGGAGTCGTTTGAATCCAGCTTTAATCCGGTGGTAGTACCGCCCAGATTGCCGCCCCGGATTAGCAAGACTCCCTCCAAAAATTCCAAACAGGGAACTTCCAGCGAGCTTGCGGGCAAGGTGCAGAGTCGGGGTTATGTGACCATTCGCGGGACTCGCCATAGTTTCTGCCCCATGCCGGAGTCGCCATAGTTTGCTCGCCGGAGTCGCCATAGTTTCTTCCTCACGCCGCTTCAACGTACATGTCTTTTCGAGGAGTGCCTACGGCACCTTTTCGCATTAAAAAAAGCACACTTGGTATGCCACGTGGCACAATCCGAGCCGTCCATGTTTGATGCATGACATACATACTTACAGGATAATTTTATAATATAAGAAGATAAAAGAGAAATTAACCATTCCACCTAATCAGATAAGGGTTAGCTGAAGCACAGACTATCTAGGGGCTAATCGGTCTCTTGACTAGAGCCGTTGTCACGAAAGGCTTTCATTCTTCAAGTCTGGTTACAGCAGCTAGTAGCTCCTCCTTCCTCCAACTCTTCCCAAATCTATTTGGGGCAGAATTAGGGGTAGGGCCCCAATTTTCTCTCCAAAGTTAGCAAGATCTCCCTGGCCAATCGACTTGGGCCAGGTGGCACTGCTTAGTTGGCTGACTTTTACTAATTAATAACCTAATTAGCCTAATTAGGTTGTTTACTCACTAACATTTTAGCATAGTTAATAAAAACCCTTTTAGGTTAACCCAAATTATCTCTTATTGACCCCTAAGGGTCTAATTATACCCTGGCGATGTGTCATCATATGTATACATATACTGTATAAATACATGGAACGTCACATTCTCCCCTCCTTGGAATAATATTGTCCTCAGCATTGGGATTAATTTATTTAGAATAAAAAAATAGTTAATTTATAAAAGGTAAATTTATTTGCCAAAGTAATAAAGGATTACATAAAGTTGTTCTTGGACCAAAGTTCCCTAACAATAGACAACAAGTAACATATCACCAAACTTAGCTAGGAGCACATATACAAAATAACAGTTAAAATAACAAGAGATGCCCCCAAACTGAGGCTTATAGTGCGGTTGAAGGGACCACCCCCTTAAGAAAAAGAAATATGAACGAAGAAAATCCTATCATGCCTAAGGCTTGCATTTCGTCTCGACGTAGGGAATGGCAATGTTCCCATTATAGCCGTAGACGAATGCGTCATGCCTATATGCCCAATTCCCCATCTAGGATGCATGTAACCCAACCCATACTGGACCCATAACTTAATACTTACCATTAGGGTTGGAGTTGATCGCATCCTGAATGGTTTGGCTCTGGCATTCTCGCATAAAGTTTGGGTAAGCCTTGTCCAAATCCGCCTTAAGGACTCAGGTTGCGTCTTCTGTCAGCAAGTGTTACCACTTAACCAAATACTGCAAGATTTGAGTTATGCGGGTTTGCTAATATGCACGATCAAGGAGGGCCTCAGGCACAATCTCCAATTGATTTTCCATCATCTCCAGAAGTGTTGGTGTGTCAAGGATCTCTTCTGGATCGGGATTATGCTTCTTGAGAAGGTTCACGTGGAAGATTTTATGGACCTTCAAATGTGCGTGTAGATTCAACCGGTAGGCTTGAGAACCTATCCTCTCAGTTATCTCAAAAGGTCCTGCCCATCTAGATGCAAGCTTTTTGCAATTACCAATTTTGAGTTTGGCTTGCTTCACCTTGATCTTTAGCCATACGGACTCACCAACTTGAAATTCCTGTAGTGTTCGATGCCGATCGGCAAAGCTCTTTTGCCGGGCTCCGGAGGCTAACAATTCCTCTACTAGGGCCTGCATATTCGTAAGCAGTTGTTGAGAGACTTCCACTTTGGGAACTGGATCATGCCACGTGTCTGGAGTAAGGCACTGATAACCATAGTTGATCATAAAAGGAGACATCCTTGAAGACTCCTGTTTAGTACTGTTATACGCAAACTCCACCAAATAAATATAATCTGCCTATTGGGATTGCTTGTTCCAGACATAGTTATGTTAGCATGTCTTCGATTATGCGGTTGATACGCTTTGTTTGACCATCCGTCTGTGGGTGATCTGTGTTCATAGCAAGCTTAGTTTGAATAGTGCTAAAGAAATCCTTCCAAAATGCACTAAGAAACTTAGGATCCTGGTCGGATATAATGGTACGGGGCATCCCATGAAGTGAAACACCTCCTTTGTGAACAACAAAATGGTATCTAATGCCTATGGTCCGACAAGGCAAAAAGTGCGCCATTTTGGAAAGCTCGGCAACCACCACCATCAAGGCATCAAAGCCCCTTAATGTTTGAGCGGAGAGAACTAAAAAGCAAAGGCAAAGTCTCTGAAAAGAAGAAGGGCTCCGATGTCCCCAAAAAGGAAATGACTATTACTATATATGTAACTCCCATTTTATATATCCAATCCGGTCTCACCCATTTATCTGCTGTAGTAAATGACCAATTGCACACGCTTGTGTAATTGTTGAACACGAAACACACTCAAATCATGCTATTAGTTATTCTCAAATGTTTTGCAATAGAAATAGGCATAGAACATCAAGGTCTATTTGACCAATAATTAAGATTGTCTAATGCAGTCAACCTAGCTCAGATTCACCTTATCTTATATGGCAACAGATCCCAAAGATTGGCCATACCTTTATTCCAATGGAAGAAACGAGCAGTCAAAATCCTATCAATATAATAAATACATAAATGATATCATTTATGCCACTTCATACGTCATTGTGCGTGCACATATCATTGAACACAAATACATATTATCTTGGTTCAAAAAACTTTGAAGTACACAGAGTTTCTAAAGAGTTCCAAATTTACTCGCTAATCTAGTATTCTAAGTAGCTACTTCTCAAGAACCATGAAGAGAAACTCCCACTTTAGAGCAGGAAATTTTACTGTTATTTACATCTTATCTTACTAAACTATGATGAAACTACTTATGGGAGATTTGTGCTCCCACAAAAGGGGAACCTAGAAATGGGGAACATAGTTGCAGTATTAGAGTGCCACCATATTAGTGCATCGATCTGTTTGAGTGTTTAGAATTAGCTATGGAAGCTAATGCATCCAAATATTACCCAAAGTATTTGAGCACAAATGCCATCATCGTAATAAAAGGTCAAAGAAGTTTTTAACTATATAGTTTATCGTAATCGGCTCATCATCCGAAAGCCAAGCTCAAGAAGCAAACATACTTTGGTCACGGGGCGCTGTGATGGCCGCCATGTAGGGTCTCGACGCAGTTTCCTAATAACTTATGGCTCGAGGTCAGATTCGGGTGTTCTTTAGTGCGCTGGAAAGCTAGAGATGTGAGCTTTCTATTGGTGTATAATTCATACAGTTTTGTTGTGTCTATCTTGGACGGATTTGGAGTTTACAGATTTCGGCTACCATGGCAAACCCTAGTTTGCCAGCTTCCGAAAACGTTCGTCAGCCAAGAAAGTGGTAGATGGTGCTTCTGCTTCTTCTTTTGAGCATGAGATGAATTCTTCTTTGCCGCTTCCTAATTTACCTGATAATTCTCGCCTCAACCCTCTTGCTTTCCTTCTCTTGTTAATATGAGCACAAGCTTGCAACACTTTTCCCCTCTGTCTAAATCTGCACCTTTGTCTACTTCTCAAGGAGAGACCACCATAAATACTTCTAATGTTGCTTCTGCCTCCTTTGTGTCTACTTCTGCTGGGTGTGTATCTGCTTCTTCTGCTCCGTGGGGTTCTTCTGATGCTGTGTCTAGAGCGTCTTCTACACGATTTAGCGATTGGATCAAACGTGATTTGACATCCAGTATGCAATCTGCTCGTGTTTCTGCTGCATTGAATATTTTGTTACAGAATAACAAGAAAGAATTGAGCTCGTATCTAAATGAGTTACAAGCACAAGATGACCGTATGGATGTTCAGTTACCTCCTGAGGGTGTATTCTATGAGGTACAATAGTGTTCGAACGCTTTTACACAGGCTGGCCTACCGTTTGTCGAAATTGATCATAATGCTCATTTGCAGTGTGTTCAGAACCTTGTGTCTCATGCAGTTGTTTGCCATTTCAGTGGATAGTTTTTGGATCTCAGGAGAGTTGGATTTTGGCTAAAACATCACCTTCAGAGACTGGGTCTCCCTCATTATGCGCCTCTAAAGGTTTTGGATAAAGATAATAATTTCTTCCTAGTCATGTTTGACTCTTCACTTGCAGTTGACAGGCTTGTGGAGCGTGGTGTTGATCCTCTTTGGGGACATTATATTCTTCTGGATTCTTGCCAAGTAAGTCTGGTGCATTGCGCATGCCTTGTTGGCTTGCCTTAGAGAATTTTCCACTGGAACTGCAAGTGTCTGATTTTATGATTGCTATTGCCAATGGATTGGGTATGCATCTTGCCCATTCTATTGTTAATGGTCCTCGAATTTGTGTATCTCTTTCTACTTGTGTTTCTATTCCTCAGTCAGTAGTGGTCAAAAGTGACCCACTTTTTTTCAAATACAAACTACGTCTACTTAATGGATCTGAGCTTGCCAAGATGTTTTCCAATATTGAGGCTTTCGCTTACAGGTCCAGACATACTTTTGTCTCTACCTCCCCAACTGTTCCTATCCCATGACACATAGCATTCACTTCGCTTGAATGTCGTGTTGTATCATCCTCTTCCTCATCTGCCTCTGCACTAGTTAATCTGCCAGTATTATAAGCCCATGTGCCTTCTTCTTTAGCTATTTCTGCACTTTCGCCTTCTTCTATTGCATCTCCATCTCAGTCTATATCAGCAGACTCTCTTAATGAGGATCAACACTCTCTTCTTCAGGACATTGCTCAGAAGCAAGAATTATTGGAAGAAGGATGGTCTACTCCACGCCTGAAGAAACTTGCACATCGCAAAAATAGCTCAGCTCCTCAATCTGCGTTGGTTCACTCTGTAGCTCCAATATCTGCTACGATTGTTACAGTGGATGTCCCTGATTCAATGGCGTTGAGACACCGGGGAGCAGATCAAGTTGCTCTTAATGATTCTATGGATGTGGAAGTTCGACCTGGTTAAAGTAACTTTTTAAAAAATATGATTATATATTATTCTTCTCTTTGTAGGAGAGGAAAATAGTGTGAACTGCATTATATTGTCATGCTGAGATGGGTGGCCCTGCTCAGTTGGATCTGATTGTCCGTTGGGTTTTTATTCCTGTCTCTGCATTGTATTATGTATAGTGTTGGAGTGTTATTAATAAAGTCTGATGTCCTTCAAGAAAAAATAAATCATCCGAAAGCCAAAAAGTTAATGTTTACAAATATCCTTCCGGTGAGAACAATATGTTCATGGACCATTAAGCCCACAATATTTAAAATGTTATTACACTAGACAAAATATATGTCAAATTACATGCAACTAAGCATCATCATCATCTCTTCAAAATTGTCTCCTTCTTTGTTGCTATATTCACTTGAAAAATGTCTTGGTTCCCTGCGTGTCAACTGCCTTAGAGGGTACATCCAAAAGCAATGGAATGTTTGAGCAAAAAAACGTGTGTTGTCCATTATTTAAATGACTTGGATCAATACTCACCATGAACAAAAATACCATTGTATACAAAGTGAATTACATGAATTACATGTTAGCATTAAGAAAACCTATCTTTTCTTCGTCATATATTAAAGTTTGATTCTAGAAAATATCTTTATTTCAAATTGAGTAGTGAAACCTATCATTTCTTCGTCATATATTAAAGTTTAATTCTAGAAAGAATCTTTATTTTAAATTGAGTAGTGAAAAGGAAGGAAGGAAGGAAGAAACTTTTAATGTCCACGGAATCCAATCGGGTTATGGGACCACAAGTACAAGACGGGACCGAAGTCCCTAACCAGAACAAGGGCCGAAGCCCACAGAACAAAACATAATCACCATGGCCCAGATTAAAAACCACCTGGGAAAAAACTGTTGCCAGGATGACTACACATCCAAAAATCCATGCTATTGCAAAAAGCAATAAGCATACCTCCAACAGACAAGACTTCACCAAACGCCTCCGAACCGTAACCTCTTCACCGCTGTGTGCTGGAAAACAGACGCCCCCAACGCCAATCGCCCAGACGCTCAGGGAAGGCGGCGCTCAGAGAAACCGCTCAGGGAAATCGCCCAGTGAAGGTGCCTCCTCACCGAAACGCTCCACCGATCCAGGCATGCTCTCAGGCACATACGCTCAGGCACGCTCTCGCAGGCTCACCGGCGCCATCCATCACTGCGCCTCCCAGGCGCCATCCGTCACTGCGCCCAGGCAACCCTGAAGGCGCCCAGGCGCTCAGGCAGGCAGACGGGCAGGCGCTCAGGCAGGCGCCATCCAAAGAAAAATCAGTTATTAGCGTTAAAAGAAACGAGTACATGTGAATAGGTGGCAGGAAAACTCTAAAACGTTGATAGTGATAATCTTATGCTGGCAAAACCATAACCATAAAAAAGAGAAAAGAAGGAATTATAGCGAACATAGGAAATACAAATGCAAGAAAAAGAAGAGACTTATGTGCAGCCACGTCAATTTCTCTTGTTCGACGATCTTCAATAGCTGCCAGGGGCTAACATTGGATTGCGTTGTCATTGATCTGCATACCGAAGTATTCGCATATGGCTGGTTATACATAGCTCTTACTTGCATGTGGAAGAGAGAGGACGCGCTCATCCTCCTCTCACCAAAGAACGCATCGAGATGTACTAGAAATATCGTCTACAAGGAACTGCTCTGTTGATAAGGTACTTTTTGTTAACTCTTCTTTGTACAAGTCACGTAAGATAATGTAGCAAGCCTGGGGGGTGCACCTAATGTAAAGTCTAGCATATGCGTGCATAGGGTTAAGAGAAATTATCCCTTATACAAAAATTTCCTAAGAAAATATACCTCATATTTTATATACCCCTAACTATATTTCTCTTATATATATACGAAATTGAAGCAAGAAAAATACCCCCTCCATATGTGGGTACGGTTTTGGTCCCAAAAAAACCCCCTCCTGTACAATCACATGTTTTCTACGGTTTTTACTGAGTGTGCCCCCCGGGGTAGCAAGGTATCATCCACAAGGAGTTTAGCTCGAAGTAAGGTATGTCTAGTGGTCAATCCATGGGTAACATACTCCAGACGATACGACAAAACGTACTGCAAACGTTGTTTATAAAGAACTAACCACTATTTAGACAGGCGCTGATGAGTCTTATGCACACGACACCATTAAGAAGTTGATCAGATAAGGTATGCAAAAAAAAAAAAAAAAGGGAAGAAGAAAAGAAAATCTCCCTTTCCTGCTCGTATGGTAGATGATGTGCTATCTGATTACCATGGGATTCCCCTCATTCATTTTTTTTTCTTCGAGGATTTGAAAAAAAAAAGTAACAAAAGAATGGAATAAACATCCTCCGCGGTAACAGCCTAGTGGTCAAGCTATTGGTAACGGGTGAACCCCCATCTAAAGCCCAAGACCCGCTGGCTATCATCGGATGCAAAGAACAAAATGAAATAAATGAAAAGAACGTCCATCGCGGTAATAACCGAGTGGTTAAGCTGTCCGTAATGGGCAATCCCCATCCAAGCCCAAAATCCACTAGCTGTCATCGGATGCCAAATGAACAAAGGGGAGAGACAATAACGGGAATCCCATGGTGGTCGGTTATAGCACCTATCTATCCTACGGGCAAAAATAAACGGCAATAGTGCAGGTTCACTCCTGCATGTTCTCTCGCATCTCAAGCATGACTAAAACTTAGCACAAAAACTTCTTTTGCAGGTAAATTTCTTGTACACATAACCATGAAGTGCATTGACGTTGTAGTCTTTCATTATTGATTCCAGACCATTGGATCCAAGGATATTCCATGAAATATCCAAAGATCTGCAAAGTCCTCTAGCCCAGTATTTGATGGGGTCAAACTCTGATGTGGCTCTAATTTTAAGGGCCCCTTAACCATGGAAATTGCATTAGACCTAGCCTTATGTACAGGGATACAAGTACAAATACGCTTGCTAGATTTAGAAACCATTATGCCTCACCTGCAACAGAATCGCGCAAAGCATGATCCTGGGGATTTGAATTCGGAAAACACCATTATGGATAAGATTCATGCAAGATTTATAAGGGGATTTGAACCCCTTGCCAAAATAGGCAGCACCAGCTTATAACATCAAAGGCCTGTGATTGATCAACCACTAATAACACAAAAAACAAAACTTAGCTATGATAACAGAAACATCATTATATGCAGCATAAGTTGTGCCATGTAAAACTAAATCACAGATTCATGCAATAAAAGGCAAAATAGGGCATTTGTCTTCCCTTTATTGAACTCAGAATTTTTGTTCAAGATGCTCTGAAGCGACAAGGATTCTGAAGCTGGTCTTCTTCATCAAAAGCATGCATCTTCTAAATCTGGCCTTCTGAAACCCAGCCAGAGATGGCTGCTTCAAAAACTATAAGAAAGCTCAGGTACAAATCCACGCAAATTGGCCCACGCCTCTCAGATCACATCTGCATGTCACCTGCAATCAAGTCGAAGCCACAGATGAAGGAAGCTACGCCTTACCTTAGCTGCAACATGGCACCGTAATCTGCAAATCCAGCGCAACAGAGCAACTACTTCTATTTCGGCTCTCCGCCCATCACGATGGTGTTCTAGTGGTATGGCCTTGGATTGGGGTGATCCCCACTAGGGTTTAAAACCCACTGGCTACCATCGAGTGGGAGACGTGGGCCGGTGCAAGTCCCACCAACCATGCCTTAAAAAAAGAAAAAGAAAAAGAAGCAAGAAAGAAAGAAAGAAAAAGAACCCTAATCCCCAGGACTGGTCAAACTCTCAATTTTTATACATACTTACATACGAATGCTAACTTCTAGCCATTCCAAGCCATATGGTATAATACCAACCTATAGCCATTCCAAACCATATGGTATAAACAGAATCTTGAATTGCAAACGTTATAACACATCCTCAAGTTTACTATCCGTGCAAGTGGGTTTTTTCGTACCGCTGAAATCTATCAAAAAATGAAGCCATTGTATTTCGAGCTAGTGGGCCTAAATTTACAAGTTATTATTTCCGGGGTCAAACGGCCTTATGAAGTAACTAAGGATCCAAACCTATGTCAATAGAAGGAGAAACCAGTTAACTTACATAAACAGGTACTCCTTTGTGATTCCGTTTTGATTAACCGGGCATATAAGGATCAAGCTCCGTCAATAATGTCAACAAAATACACAAATTTATGTCCTCGGACACAGAAACTGTTCATGGTGATACTTCTCATCACAGATATTGGAAAATCTGAACACACAGGATTAGGACTATGAAGCATTCAGGACCACCGAAGCTGTTGAGAAACATAACAAGAGGTAATGCTTTTTTGCTGCTACAGGAATGCAAGAAGCATCCAAATGCAAAATGTTGTAGGCATATTGAATCCATTATGCTCCAGAATAGGCTTGACGATGTTGAAGTCTTGGTTAACCATTTAATTCGTCTGTTTGCCTTATGTGGAAGTTTAGTTGAAGCCAATCAGACATTTAGCAAGGTTGCACAACCAAGTGATCATACCTGGGGTGCAATTATAACAGCACATGCTAAGCATGGTCATGGTGACATAGCAATTGAGCTGTACAATCAAATGGTTCTATCAGGTATTAAAAGTAATAAGCATATTGCTATTGCAACAGTGCAAGCTTGCACTGCAACATTAAGCCTCAATCAGGGAAGGTACATACATGATCATGCCATAGAAATCCAGCTTGGATCTGATGATTTTTTTGAAAATTCACTTGTGGATATGTATGCGAAATGTGGGAGCTTGGAGGAGGCACAACAAGTTTTTGATATGCTACAAAATCAAGATGTAGTATCATGGAATTCATTAATTGCTGGTTATGCACAACAAGGGTATGCTGTTTCTGCCTTGGAATTTTTCAATGAGATGCAACACAAAAACATTAAACCTAACAATGTCACCTTTTTAGCCACCTTGAAAGCATGTGGCAGCATCAGAGCTGTTGAATATGGTCGGCACATTCATGAGCAGATCACTGAGAATGGTTTCCACTCTGATACTTTTGTACAAAGTTCAATGGTTGATATGTATGCCAAATGTGGGAGCTTAACAGAGGCACGCGAAGCTTTTGACAATTTACCCAGTGGAAAGTTGGTTTTGTGGAATGCAATAATTACAGGTTATGCTCACAATGGAAAGGGACTTCTGGCCTTAGAATGCTTTCAAATGATGGAGCATGAGAATATAATGCCAGATAGAGTGACATTTGCAAGTATTTTGAAAGCATGTGGCAGTGTAGGGACAATAAATCAGGGCCGATGCATCCATGAGAAAATCAATGCATGTGGTCTTAAGGATCTTTTTGTAGGAAACATGCTTGTCGATATGTATAGTAAATGTGGGAGTTTGGAAGAGGCATGTCATGTGTTTCAGGATTTATCGGCTCGAGATGTGGTGTCATGGGGTGCAATTATTGGAGGCTGCACTCAGCATGGAGAGGGTCTTCTTGCACTAAAATATTTTGATAAAATGCAGCAGCAAGGTACATTGCCAAATGAAGTTACCTTTTCGAGTATCTTGAAAGCATCCGGTGATATTTGGGCAATTGAACGGGGCAGGCAAATTCATGAGCAGGTTATTAAAAGTGGTTTTCAATTCAACGTTTGTGTTGCAAGTGCACTTGTTGATATGTATGTTAATTGTGGAAACTTGGAGGAGGCACAGAAGGTCTTTGACACATTGCCAGCACGAGATACAGTGTCATGGAATGCGATGATTGCAGGCCATGCCCAATCTGACAACTTGGAGCTTGTAGTTCAATCTTTTGAGAGTATGCAGCAAGAGGGAGTACGGCCAAATGATGTCACCTTCCTTATGATTCTTGTTGCTTGCAGCCATGCTGGCTTAGTGGATAAAGGCCATAAATACTTTATTTCTATGATTGATGAGTATGGCATTATACCAAACATTTCCCATTATACATGCATGATTGATCTTCTTGGATGCTCTGGACATCTAAAAGAAGCAGAGCATCTACTACAAATGTTCCAACCAGATATTATTGGGTGGAGAGCGTTACTCTCTGCCTGCAGAAAGTATGGAAATGTGGAGGTTGGTAAAAGATGCTTTGATCAGATTGTTCAGTTAGATCCACACTACGATACTGCATACATGCTTATGTCAGGAGTCTACTCTAATGCTTGCCTGTGGAAGGATGCTGCAAATGTTGAGGAGCTACGCCAACATGCAGGTGCATCCATGGATTTGTCCATGTGTTACTGTTGAGGATGAAAGACACCCAAAAGCAAGGGATGTATCGAACTAGAAGAAGAAAACCAGGATACTATAAGAAACCACAACAAATTTCAAGGAAGACAATGCATGTGGCATTTTTTCTTCTGAAAAATATTGTTGATGGCATGCGATTCTTTGTACCTTGGATAGCACAACCGATTGCTATGGACCATCAGATTTTGGAAAGTTAAGGTCGACCATGGAGATAAACACTCAACTTTAAGACGGAAGCAAAGCATTCGTGTCTTATGCTTTAGGTTGGGGAAGGATACAGCAATAACTTGATAGCATCATATCAGGCAAGCTCATCAGGCCTTTTCCTGATTTTGGTGCAAGTTGAATGTGGAAATCAGATTTTTTTAAAAGAGAGAGTTGCTTCCAAACAGAAAGATCTACTTCTGATGAAGGATAGAGAAATCTACTTACCAATACTGAATTCCTTTTGAAATTAGATAATGCTTTCTTTCCTCTATGAAGACCACAACGATTATTATCATCCCAAAGTTGCCTCAAACAGCTTCCTGTGCATCTGCTCCTTTTGCCTTTGATCCTATATCTTCCTCACATGTGCCGAGGGCATGTAACTACATTTTGCCTCTTAGCATGAGACCTTGAGAAGCTGAAAAACCAACTGTTAGGAGAAATACTTGAATTGTAAAACTGTTACCAAATCTGAGTTCTGTGCGCAAGGAATAATAATTCTCCATGAAACATGAAACGTTTGTAACAGTTGACAAGAAGTTACGGAAGTTGCAAATTGATATTGAAGGGCTTTAACACGTCTCAAATTCAAAATTAAGTACATCACGTCTGCTGTGCGGCACATGCTAAGGCCTAGAAGCAAAAGTGTCGTAGATGCAAAATTTTTGCACAATGAGCTCTTATACACTGAAATTCGATAGTGACAGTAGAACTGCAGAGACTGAACAACACCATTAACTAGCAAAGCAACAACACATTGCTTCGAAGTGGATGCTTTGCTATAGTTGTCCTATGGATCTATGATTGTATAGCAAGTGGTTCTCCCCTTGCTTGGAAGGAAATAAAGCACTTATGCCTTTGGCTTAACACCAGAATTGATAAAATGGTATCATCGCATTTTATAACGAAAATGGCCATGGCATGTCATAAGATAGGCCTCACGATACATTTAACTCAATTCAAGGATCCAGGAGATAAAGATCCGTAGATGCTCAAATGTTGGAGATTTGAGTGGGCAGCGGGATAAAGAAGATGTTGTTGAGAAGGCTCAGGTCATAGACAACGAGGTAGACTTGGATCAGGAATAGGCTGAGGTCCAGAGCCCCCTGATTACCATTATGATCAGGATCCATGAGATGGGTGTTAAACATTAGACATATACGTATTAGGATGACTAGATACGTAACAGTATACGTATTTCATATGTACTGTAGACATAGGCGTATATAAGCCTTGATCTCAGGTATTATCGGACATCGAGTGTGTGAGCTTGAGGGAGAGTTTGGCCGGAAGGCACTCTGTCTTGTCTTTCTTAGTTTTACCTTGTATCTTCTTCATATACTGGAATATATTCATCGATCCAGACGGTTTTCATGGTATCAGAGCGAGGCTATTTTCCAAATGAAGTGAGTGCAAGATGATTGAAGCGCAATCCCTGATTAAATGAATTAAAAATCAGGACGATCTGTTGGAGGATTCTACAAAGATTGAAGGTGAGATTTGAAATTTTTTTTTCGCCAGTTTGCTGAAATTGTGCCGGATTTGCTGAAATTGTGCCGGATTTACTCGGTTTTGATAAATCTGTGTCGGATTTGCGACTATTCTGTTGGATTTGTCTCTATTTGCGCTAGATCTGTTGATCTAGTGTTGAAGTTATTTCTGTCATTCCTGACCAAGATCTGGTCGTCATTATGGCTGTATCACAAGACCCCTGGAAATATTTCCAGCACCCTGTTCTAGATGAGAAAAATTACTTCACCTGGCGTGAAGCATTCAAGACAAATCTCAACCTCAGAGATTTGAGTCCTGTTCTTGATCCAAAATGGTCTCCCACAACTCCAGAAGAGGAGAAGAGTGATTTTTATGCATTGAATCATCTCAGAGCCTGTATTTGTACAGACTTCTTAATGGACATAAAAGACTTCACTGATTTTAAGTCTGCTTTTCAATTTCTTCACAAGAAGTGTGTCATTAAAGGAGAAGGACAGCAGCTGATTGTTCAGACAAATTTAGACCAACTCAGGCTTGTGGATTGTGCCAATATGGTAGAGTATCTCAAGAAATTGAAGATGCTATATGAAGAATACAGAGCAGCTGGTGGGGAGATGAAAGATTCTCGGTTGATACTCTATGCTCTAAATGGTTTGCCAGATGAGTATAGACACATTGTCAAATTCTATAAGTTGCAGCATGATCTGAAGGTTGATCTTGCACATCTGCAACAACAACTCTTAGAAGAGGAGAGAGAACTTAAGCGGTCTGCTGATACTGAAAAAGCACATTATTCCAACACCAAAGGTACCTCTTCTCCATCAGTCAAGTCATCTGAGTCTTCTTCAACTCGAGAACCTTTTCGTGTTGGTATTGTAACAAGAAAGGACATATGAAACACCAGTGTAGAAAAAATGCAAAGAGATCTTGCTAAATATGGTTCATCCAAGTCATCTGAATCTAAAGACAAAAGTTCTGGTAAAGTTGAAGAAATGAGTGCTCAAGTTTCTCAAATTTCTGTGGAAGACCTTGAAGAACAGTTTCTGGCACTTGCAGCCAGTCATCTTGATCAAGAGGAGGTTTGGCTGATTGATTCAGGGGCTACTAAACATTTGGCAGGAAATCAAAGTGTATTTTCAACTCTGCAACAACACAATTCCACCATTGTCAAAATGGCTGATGGGAACTTGAGCAGATCTCAAGGAAAGGGCACAGTACAAATTGAATTAGAGCATGCTGCTACTTTACAATTAAAGGATGTTCTATTGGTACCAGGTCTGCTGGTTAATCTTCTCAGTGTTAGTCAATTTGATAAACAATTAGGGTTTTCTGTACTATTTGTTGGAGGCTTAGTACACATCTTCAGAAAGAACCCTTTGCACTTTGTGGACATTGATAAGCTTCAACCTGTAGCGCAAAGGAAGATTAACTCCAGAAGGCTTGTATGTTCTTCACACAAGGAAGTCTTCAAACATTCCTTCCAATCAAGTTTCTTTTTGCAGCCAGCTCTTCACCCATTCCTGAAGTTCTTTGGCATGACAGGTATGGTCATGTGAATATTCCTGCTCTAGTAATAGCATCAAGGTTAGGGATGGTCCAGGGTTTACCTCTTCTTAAAGATTATCATCATCATTGTCATGCTTGCAGACTTGGCAAGCAAATTCAAGCCCCTTATCCTCAGCATGCCACATTTCGAGCTACCACTCCTCTCGAGCTTATTCACACTGACATTTGTCATCTGCCTATTTCATCCTTAGGGGGAAGCAGGTATTTCATTCTGTTTGTGGATGATTTCAGCAGATTTACATGGCTCTATACACTCAAATTTAAGTCTCAAGCACTTTCTGTTTTAAAACTTTCAGTGCCTTAGTTGAGAATCAATTCTCCACTTCCATCAAAGCTCTCGGTCTGATAACGCCAAGGAGCTTATATCTTCAGAATTTTCAGAGTACCTTCAGCTGAAAGGCATTCATAGGCAACACATTGTCCCATATGCACATTCCCAAAATGGGGTTGCTGAGCGCAAGCACAGAACTTTGTTAGACCTTGCAAGGAGCATGTTAAAACATAAGGATTTACCAGCAAACTTCTGGGCAGAGGCTGTTCTTACAGCCTGTTATCTCTCAAACAGGGCACCTACCAAGTCTCTGAACTTGAAGACTCCATTTGAAGCTCTATATAATGTCAAACCTGATATTTCTCATCTCAGGGTATTTGGATGTGTTGGGTATGCTACTTACCCAAGGGAAATTCTGCAAAAGCATGGAAAACTTTCTGATAGGGCACTCAAAGTCATCTTTGTGGGTTACACACCAAATATGAAGGCATGGCGCTGTTATGATCCGGTTAGTCAAAAGATCTTTGCTTCTCGAAGCATGCATTTTTGTGAAGATGATAAATATGATTTTTCTGAGTCTATGACACCAGTTGATTATGACAAACTAATCATTAACCTTGAAGATATTGACCATTCTGAACATTCTCCATCGGTTTCCCCTTCTATATCTCAGTCTACTCAGTCCATTTCACCCCAGCCTATTCCTATGCCATTCTTTGACTCTACAGATCCTGTTCTACCCTCAACTTCTACATCTGTTCCTACTTCTTCCAATCCCTATGCTGAGTATGAGCCTCTAGACTATCCACCTGAACCTATTGATACCTCCACTCCACCACCTCTCACCATTCTAGAATTAAATGAAGCTGATGAACTCCAGTACACCCAACCAGCTATTTCTCATGATGTTTCCTACTGTGATTTTGCTCTCATGACCAAAGTTTTGCATGATCGAGATCCTCTCTACTACAATCAGGCAGCTAAACACTCTCATTGGATTCGGGCAATGGAAGAAGAGTTGGAAGCCATGGACAAACAGGTCACTTGGACATTGGTTCCTAAACCATCAGGGCATAATATCATTGGGGCAAAATGGCTGTTTAGAACAAAATATAGAGCAGATGGGACAGTAAACAGATACAAGGCCAGGTTGGTTGCCAAAGGTTATACTCAACAAGAAGGATTTGACTACAATGAAGTCTTCTCCCCAGTTGTTAGGCTTGACACTTTGAGAGCAGTTCTTGCTTTGGCTGCCCAAAATTCTTGGCCAGTTCACCACTTTGATTTCAAGTCAGCATTCTTAAATGGAGATCTTGAGGAAGAATTGTATATGCAGCAGCCTCCAGGTTTTGTCAGTAAGGAGCATCCAGATTATGTATGCAAACTCCACAAAAGCATTTATGGACTAAAGCAAGCTCCACGTTGCTGGAACCACAAGATAAATGGATATCTAGAAAATTTAGGGTTCCTCAGGTCTAGGGCTGATCCTAGCCTCTACTATCAGCTTCATGGTTCGCAGGTTGCCATCATTCTTTTATATGTAGATGACACGGTCATGACAGGTGATGCTATGGATCTTATTCAACGCACAAAAACTTCTATTTTCAGAGATTTCGATATTACAGATTTAGGGTTGATGCACTACTGTTTAGGCCTTGAGGTATGGCAGACAAACAAAGGAATTTACTTGACACAACAAAAATATGCTAAAGAACTCCTAGACAGGTTCAACATGGCAGATTCAAATTCCACAGCAGTTCCCTGGAATCCAGGTCAGAAATTCAATTTCCAATCTGAAGACAATGACACAGATGCCACTTCATACAGGCAGTTAGTGGGGGCTCTCTTATATCTCACTATCACACGTCCTGATCTAGTCTATGCAGTTGGAGTTTTAACTAGATTCATGGCTCATCCCAAGGAATCCCATTGGAAGGCGCCAAAGCAAGTGTTAAGGTACATCAATGGCACATACAAAGAAGGACTCTTTTATGGCAGAATTTCTAAGCCCCATCTAAAGATCTACTCTGATTCAGATCTGGCCTCCACTGATCTGATTAATAGAAAGTCATTAACAGGTTATATTTCCTTCTTTGGCAACAGTGCTATTACCTGGAGCTCCAAGTCCCAAAGCACAGTAAGTGTCAGTACAACAGAGGCTGAACTAAAAGCTCTTACTGATACCACACAGGAACTTAAGTGGCTCATTCACTTGTATGAGGATCTTGGTGTCAACATCAAACCAGCAACACTATTCTGTGATAACAGTGGGGCTATACCACATGTAAAAGACTTCAAGATGCACTTACAGATCAAACATCTAGATATCAAGCTCTGCTTCATCAGGGAACAATTACAGCTTGGTTATATTTCTATTCAGCACTGTTCTACTAAGAATCAGCTTGCAGATGGTTTCACTAAACCACTCTCTGGTCGAGCATTTAAGCAGATGAAAAGTTTTTTAAACTTACAGATCTTTGATCCTCAAGGGGGATAATTTTTAAAGGGGGATCTAGTCATCCAAGGGGGATGTTAAACATTAGACATATACGTATTAGGATGACTAGATACGTAACAGTATACGTATTTCATATGTACTGTAGACATAGGCGTATATAAGCCTTGATCTCAGGTATTATCGGACATCGAGTGTGTGAGCTTGAGGGAGAGTTTGGCCGGAAGGCACTCTGTCTTGTCTTTCTTAGTTTTACCTTGTATCTTCTTCATATACTGGAATATATTCATCGATCCAGACGGTTTTCAATGGGTATGCCATATTGAGGACTGCACCAAAAGCTACTCCCGGTGTTGGAACATGACAAAAAGATGACTGATAGTAGCCGTTAAAAGTAGATGAGATTTTACTGTAATCATTTAGTAGTTGTTCCTAACTTCAAGGAACTCGTCTGTTTGTATTCTGCTGGACAATGAACAAAGAGTTAGCTGCTTCCTTGATCCTGGTGCTTCCCAATTCTCGTTCCACAATATGGTATCAGAGCAGGTTGGTTCCAGGGAATAGGCCTAAGAGCTCTTGTGTGTTTGAAGAATAAGGGGAGAGTAGATTCATGACGGATCCAATCTGGGAACGTAAAACGTGTCGAGAATGGATTTCTGGCATGTCTTGGTGAGTCTCTTATGCTACATGGGCATGGATGTGCTACACCAAGCAAAAGAGGTGAAAAGATTCAGTGTCATTAACAGGATCTGGCTTGTGATGGGCTTACCAAGCTTCAAAGAGGCTGCTAGAAACTTGGTTATGATGCTGAAAAGAGAGGTCGTATGGCCAAAGATGAGATATGTCATTTTTAGGTGCATGATGTGGAGCATTGAGTGCTCACAAGGAGACACCGAGGATATGGCATGGTGGTTCAAGATGCTTGTAGCAAGGCAGGCTATGGGAACCAACCAAGACATAGTGATGAACCTGGTAGTAGCAAGCGAACCACAGAGGTTGCTGATGGATTTTGGTAGTGGATCGCGAGCCTGCAAGAGTGCAATGCCAGTGAACGAGCCCAACAGGGATCTATGTGATCTATGGGATGATGTGAGATCAGAAGATCTTAAAGCAAAGATATCAGTGATGGCTCTAACAAGAGAACCTCAATCAATGTTGATGGATTTTGCAAAGCAAATCTGGAGGCCAAGGTCTGAAGCTGCAAGAAGGCCAAGGTTGGAGGGTACTCGTAGCCTCATTCTGATCCAGAGCATTTAGCACCATGGATGAATTCGGCTCCAAACTATGCAGACTCTGGAGCTAGTGCTATGGAGGAAGGCCAAGATGTAAGCTTGTCCTGGGTAATTTTGAAGAAAGTTTGGCGCATTGGCATAAAATTCTTCAAGGAAGACTGTAAGCGAAAGCCATTGCACCACTCTGCTTGGTTGTCCTGATCTGTGGCATCTGTGTGGGCACGTTTGTCTTCTTGTCATATATTCAGTGCGATCTTTCTACAGCAGCAGTCCTGAACAAAGACATACCTGGACTCCATAGAGCTATGTGGCGATATGTTGGAATTGTTGTTGCTACAACCCAACTGTTTGCATTTCACCGTTATGTGAATGAGCGTCCGGCACTTGACCTGAGAGTTTGGTGTACGGAGTTGATTCTAGCAAGATGTTTTTTGAACCGTGGCAAAGACATAGATGCTGAAACTTCTAATGGGAACACTGCCATGAGGAGGAGCACTGAAGGCAATTCTAGTAATGCAAGTAGTGCAAAGAGGATTACTTCATCAAATGAAAGAAGAGGATTGGTCAGGAATCAAACTAATGTGAAGGGCTGGCATCCTCATTCTAAGGTTAGTGATGAATTTGATAATGTTTTTCCTCCTGAAAGAAAAGTAGAGGCCAATGCTGAACCTAGATTTCAGAACGGTTTTAAGAGAAGGGAAGGCAGGTGTTCTGTGAAAGATAATCCACCCTTGAAGGAGAAAAGCTTTGCAGAGATTATTGATGGAAAAAGCAATGCAGCGGAGAAGGGTAGACCTGTTGTGGGTTGGAATTATAGGAGGGATTTCTTAGATTCTGAGGAAGAGCTTTCTAGCAACAAGGTTGATTTGCAGCAGAGAAGTTCTAGACAAGATGGCAAATTTGGGACACTTGTTAATGCAAGAGATTCAATTGAAGAACTTAATGAAGAAGAAATGGAAAGAAGTCCAGAGAAAGGAGGAAAAGGCTTGCAAAACCGTCACATTAGAGATTCAATTGAAGATTTTAATCAAGAAGAAATGGAAAGAAGTCCAGCGAAAGGAGGAAAAGGCTTGCAAAACTGGCATGTTGGTAAAAAGAATGTCCCTGTAGATCAACTACCTGCTAGAAGATGCCATAGACTCATTCTTCAGGGAGACTTTAATGATGATGAAATTGATGTTCCAAAGATTGAGCAGGGAATACAGGAGCCAATAATTTTTGAGGAAGAAAAAGAATTGAGTACTGGAATGGATGTAGTAAATGTTGAAGCATGTAAGAAGATTGTGGATGTTTCTGGCAAAAGTGCTCGTGCAAAATTTCTGGAAGATGGTATCTGGGCTGTGCTGGCATGGTTGTCCATTCTTGCTGAAAGAAACCATGGAAGGAAGCTGGGGAGAAGCTTGTGTCTGTAGAAGACATTGCAAAGGAACATTGGGCCATATATGGGCGGAATTTTTTCTCATGCTATGACTATGAGGAATGTGATTCATCAAAGGTCAATGCTATGGCTGAGCACCTGCGCGATCTGATATCTACATCTAAGCCTAGTGATCAACATGGTCACATATACTCTTAGCTGTGCAGATGATTTTGAATATGTTAATCCAGTAGATGGAAGTGTGGCCTCGAAGCAAAGAATTCAGCTTGGTTTTGGTGATGGCTCATGGCTTATTTTTCATCTTTCTGGTATTGGTTCTTCTGGTGCAACCATAAGGCTATATGTAGAGCAGTATGAGCATGAGTATGAGCATGAGCCTGATAAGTCAAAGCATAACCCTGATGCCCAAAAGGCACGGAAGCTTTTGAATCTTTCATTAGAATTAACAAAAACAAATGTAGAGATGAAGGCTAGTTCTGCATCACCAGTGCCAACTTCTTCTGCTGGGCAAGCTATCAGGAAAAGCTCTGGGGTAATTAAGAGACAAGTTTTTGATGATGATCTTGATGGGGATGACCATGACGACATTGAAGAAGTGAAGAAAGCTAGGAAAAGGCACAAGTCTGATGACCAAGATTCCTTCAAAACTGATGAGAGCACTTCAGAGGAAGACTTCATTACAGCTCAAGATGATGATGAAGTTAGTTCAAAAGATGAGCAAGCGACCCAAAAAGGCAGCATGCAAGATTTGCAGAATATCAAAGAGAAAACAGAACTTACGATCCGACAAAGAGCAATACTTTCAAGCAAGGAAGGTGACACAGAGGCCAATACATACTTGATTGAGTTTCGAACTAGTCTTGTTCAAAGAATGCGAAAAATCAGGCTTATAGAAGAACAAAAACTTGCTAAGAAAGATGAAGCTACCAGGAAGTGTTAGCAGCAGGTCAAGAAAGTAGCAAAAGAGATTGAGGCACATTGCAGAGCTCATAATGATTGTAGCAAAGGACGTTGGAAACATAATACTGGCTTTTACAGTCCAGAAGAACGCAAGTAGGTGAAGATGTCGTTCGTGTTATACTTCAGGATGCAAGGGGGAGAAAATGGCAACATGAGTCCTATATGCTAAGTCAAGACAACAAGTCGCCAAGTAGACAGCAGTATCATGCATCATGAAGTAGAGGAGAGAGGATCCTTGACCGTAGGCTTAAGATTGTGAGAGGTGTATCTAATGCTGAGCGAAACCAACAAGGTATGTTAACCGTGATGGCAATCTTTAAAGTTGAAAGTATGGTAACTAGAAAATGGAGCAGCACATAACTGCATTTGGGGCAGCACATTGAAGCAATTTGGTTGAAACCACTTAGGAATTGGCATGCGCATTGGAAAACTCATGATAAACAGAAGTTCTCCTTCATGAAGCAAGGGAAAGTGCCACAGTTTATTTTCTTCATGCTCATGGTGGCTGCATGACAGACTTTTTCTGCTTCATTATGCAAAATTATGCAAGGGGAAGTTCAATTTGAATTGGCTGAGGGGGAGTGCTTGAGTTCTTTCATGATGCAGGGGGAGAGTTGGTATAAACTAAGCTTGGTGCATCATGCTTTCTCAAAGAACCTGTTCAACATTTATGTAGGCAGACATAGAAGTGAAGTTCGTTTAGGGGAGTGCCTCACAAAGTCCTTTCATAGAAAATCTCCAAAATTCGGTGGGCAAATTCAAAAAGTTTAGTTTTGTGTTTCAGCTTCTTGTAATAGTTATTTTCTTGAGGCCAGTAGTCATCTTCTTGAGGGGGAGTGTTGGAACATGACAAAAAGATGACTGATGAGATTTTACTGTAATCATTTAGTAGTTGTTCCTAACTTCAAGGAACTCGTCTATTTGTATTCTGCTGGACAATGAACAAAGGGTTAGCTGCTTCCTTGATCCTGGCGCTTCCCAATTCCAAGGTCGAGCTCGAAAACCATAAATTCAGAGTTCATGAACTGTTTAATAAGTTTAGGATTCATGATGGTCCGAGGGGTAGAATTTCAAAGCCTGTAGCCGCCAATGAGAGCAAACCTGTCGATCAGCGAAAGCGAAATTATGGGAAGATCTCCATAACCAGGAGCCTGGATCTGGACTTTAAGTATAACAACAATTTTACGAGAAAATTGTAGCAGGCAAGAAAAATGGATATAGTGGTTGATGAACAGATTGAAGTGGGTCTTCTGGATAAGAGCCAAAGGGAAGAGTTCATCAATTTGCAGGCACAGAGGAAGAAAGCAAGTGATCTAAAATGCCAACAACGATAAATTGAGGAGATAAAGGCAGCCGATTTTATCTGAGGGGCAGGATCACTTGGACACTGATGATGATAATGAGGAGCAGGAGGCTGCCGACTGTAGGTAAGTTCTCCTCGCCTAAACCTAAATCGAGGTCTCAGATATACTCATATCTCACAGGCTCCTGTAGAGCGTCGAGTCCTGAAATCCAACCACAAGTCCATCGACATTGTCCTTAACCAGATCATGCATGATGATTCGGTCGTGGAGAAGTCTCCCCGGCCTCTCTGACGTGGATCTCGGAGGAGGGGATCCACGTCAGAGGGGCCAGGAATCGCGGAGGACGTGGATCCCAGCCATTAACAGCCACGTCTCTGGGAACCTGGAGATGGGGATCGACGTCAGGGGAACCGGGAATCCCAGAGAAAGGGATCACTTCGGCAAATAACCTTCGCGGTTAACCACCAAGATTGTGGGATCTCGGAGGAGGGATCCACATCAGAGGGGCTAGGGGATCCAGAGCAGGGAAAATTTTAAGGGACCTATAATTTTGTATAAGTATAATGAATTGGCCATTCCTTGTAAAATATGTCTCTAAAAGTGTAGCCTGAACTGGCCATCTTTCCTATTTTTTTTCTAATGTGGTTGCAAACCAATTGGCGATTTTTGAACCAAATATTTAATAATGTATAGCTCAAATGGCGATTTTTAGCTAGATTCTTATTGAATATAGTGCTAGTTGCCCAAACATAAAGAAGTTGCTACCCTATATAAATGTGTTTAAGTTACATGTTGTATGAATTTGAATTCATACCCCATATATTTCAATAATGCAGGAGAATCGAAAATCGGATGCCGGAGTCTTCGTAAAGAGGATTGAAAAGTGCCTCGACATTTGATTTTTCAAAAGAGCGAGATTATTCTTAGTTGGTCGATATATTTAGGAATAAAAATTTCTAATAATGTGGGGCCCCCCATAAGTGAATTTATGAGGGGGCCTCTGAATGAGTTAAGATTTGATGAACTTAAGGCATTACAGGATTGGGCCAAGTGGCCTAAATGGCCATTCCATAAGCATATCTAGTTCTCACTTGGGACTAAATTGGCCCCAAAGTCGATACCACTCCAATTAGCAAACATCTAATGGGCCATTCTAATGTCATAATAGGCAATAAAGTGCCACGAAATGGCGAATCTGTAGGTAGTCCGTAGGTAAGGCATCCTACTCAAGTCGGCCGTCGCATTTTGTTTGAACCTGTAATTTATAGCCAAATGGCCCACCGGGGCCACTAAAATTTTCGCTGATCCAGAGGACGGGGTCAATTTGGTGGATGACCTCGATCGTTAACAAGCACGTCTCTGGAATCTTGGAGGAGGGGATCCACGTCAGGGGGGCCAAGGATCCTGGAGGACGGGATCACTTCGGCAGATAACCTCCGTCGTTAACTGCTAAGGTTGGGGAACCCCAGAGGAGAGGATCCACAGCAAGGGGGCCGGAGATCCCGAAGGAGGGAATAGCCGATGGTCGATAACCTTGCATGATATCAGCCAACTCCAGGGGATTCCGAGAGTCGAAATCGCCAGTGTGATCCCGAAGGAGGGATCTCTCGTGTTATGAACCAAAATTTGTAGTAAAAAAAAACTTCAATTCATATTCCATAGTACACAGAACAAGGGTTGCGTGTCCAATGAGGCTATATAGATGAAAGCCACGTATACAGATAACAAGATGACAATACAAGATAACTATATACACACGTAGTCTTGTTAGCTATCAAATAGCATGCACATACTTCCACGTATTAATATATGCATAAGAGTTATCCAGTAGAGTCAACATGAAGCAATGACTGACTGAAAGAACAACCATATGGAATCCGCCACACACACCATAGCATCTGCCAAGTAGATGCACCCCAATATATCTAGATAGCAATGTTGTCACATACGTTGCATACCGTACGTTTTTTAAGTTTTTCTAAAGTTTTTTATTTTTGGTTTTTAAAATCTTAGAATACGATTTTTTAACATTAAAAACGTTAAAAACGTTGCAAACGTTAAAAACGTAAAAAACATAAAAAAAACTTTAAAAATCTCCAAATTGCCCCTTTGAAACAAATTATATAACATTTTTTAATACCAACACCATATTTGGGTTCCAATCAAATCACAAAAATGTGTATTCATTTCAAAGGTTTAACTTAATAATATAATAGTTAACATAAAGGCTTAGTATATTATCATACTAGAGGTAGGTAGAAGAGAAATGAATAGAGGTAAAAAAAGAACTATTTGAAGCAGCTATTTGGAACGGTTTAGAATCACTTCATGCTTCTACTTATCACTTATGGCAGTTGGATCTTTAGAAGCAATATAGAAAAAAAATGAATTGAAACAAAATTAGTTGTAAAAGAAGAAGAATGGAAAAGTTACCTTGGTCGACTGGTCTTGGATTGGCGCAAGAATCGTGTCCTGGTTTGCACAGTGGAGTAAAAACCTTTCTTTCATTGAGCAAAAAACTAAAATCCTGGTTCTACATGCATTCGTCATCTTTTTTGCTAGACCAAAAAATCTAAATGAAAGTCATTCGAGGCATTAGTAATGGTTTTTTTTTTTTCACATTTTTTTTATAACCCCCGATGGTTGCAAATGTTTAGAAAATGTACGGGTTTTTAAAGAAGTACTTTATGCTTAAAAACAGAGTTTTTTAACAATACTGCTAGATAGTATGTCGTCTAGAAACCCCGTGCTGTTGGGCCATTATAAGGGGATAAAGCTGATGAAGATCCCAGTGACTATGAAATGCTAGTGGGATGATCTTTCCTCTGCCAGGCTAAGAGCATTCATTATTGGGCAACTGATCAACTTGTCATCACAGATGGCACCTTGAATGTAACTATGGATCTCAAAACTGGCAAGCTTATCTCTGTCGAGCATGCAGAGCCCTCGCTTTCAGACAGTGATTCCAAAGAAGCTCAAAATATTTATCATGTTCAGGCTCCTCCTGCAGATCTGCCCCTATCTTCTTACCCTGATTATGCAGATCCTTTGGGTGAGAAGACCCTGGATCAGGACCTGGTCATGGCTGCTTTGCTAGACCCGTACCTGGCTCCTTGCGATCGGATCCAGCGAGTGGATCATTTTTCCAACACTGATGCTCCTCAGGATGTTGTGGACGTTCATGCTATTATGAAGCAACTCTTGCTTGATGATATTCTGCAGCCTCTCTTCTTCACGACACAGAATGCTGCACCGCCTGTGATGCTCCAATCTCCTGCTCATGTTGTCAAAGATACTGAAGTCGTCCTGCACATTCACACTCCAGAAGTAGAAGTCGTGGATCTTGGTGACAATGAACCTGTTCGATTGGCTGCAAATCTTCCACCAAACTATAAAGCTCGTGCCATTACCCTATTCAAAAAGTTCAAGCACATCTTTGCGTGGAGCTACAAAGACCTCCGGGGTATCAAGAAAGAGTTGGGGGAATTGACCATTCCCACCAAACCTGATGCACGTCCAATCTAGCAATGATAGTACCGGCTCAACCCCAACTATCGTGACCGTGTCAAAGCCGAAATTGACAAGCTTCTTGCAACTGGCTTAATTTATGAGGTCAAAGACTTTGAATGGGGGAGCCCAATTGTAATTGCTCTCAAGCACAATGACAAAATCCGGGTTTGGTGAACTACAGAAAATTAAATCAGGCCACGGAACGGGATCACTTTCCACTACCCGTCACAGACCAAGTTCTGGAAGAGGTCGCTGGACATGAGATGTACTCCTTCATGGATGGTTTTTCGGGGTACAATCAAATATCTATCAGAGCGGAAGATCAATTGAAAATCACTTTCACCACGCCGTGGGGCACTTTTGCCTACAAAGTGGCCCCTTTCGGATTATCCAATTCTCCATCCACCTTTCAACGTATCATGCTTTCAGTATTTCAAGATTATATGAAAGACAATGCCTTTCTCTAAATCTTTCAAGACAATTTCTCGGCATATAGCTCTATGGAAGAACATCTTGCCAAGTTAGAGCTTGTTTTTAAAAAATGTGATGAGTCTAGTATCAGTCTCAATCCTGAAAAATGCACTTTCTGTGTTACCTCTGGTGTTCTTCTCGGTTATGTTGTCAGTAAAGAAGGCATCACCACAGATCCGACCAAAATCAGTTGTGTGCTGAAGGCACATGCACCTTCAAACATTAAAGAGACACGCTCCTTCCTGGGTAAAGTTAATTACTATGCAACCTTCATTCCTGGACTTCTGCTATTGCTGATCCCATTCATAAACTCACGGGTGATGAATCGTCTTGGGCTTTGAATTCCCAGGCAGAGGCAGCATTTCAGAAGCTAAAGATCTTACTCACTCAAGCTCCGGTCCTTGTTCCCCCTCAGTGGAACAAGCCCTTTCATGTCCATGTTGATGTCTCGGCTTTCGCTATTGGTGCAGTTCTCTCTCAAGCATATGACGAGCATACAGATAAACCCATTCGCTATGCTAGCTGGAAACTTAATCCTGCTGAGCGAATTATTCCGCCACGGAAAGAGAAGCCTTGGGCCTTGTCTTCTGTGTTCAGCGCTTCCATCATTACTTGTTGGGTAGCAAAATCAAATTCTTTGTAGATCATCAAGCTCTTTTGTATTTGATTAACAAAGCCACGCCCACGGCTCGCATTGCCCGCTGGGTCCTCCTCTTGCAGGAATTTGCTCCCTTTGAAATCATTCATACGGCGGGTACGTTGTGCCCGATTATCTCTCATGCATCCACACGGACGACTCGACCACGAGTGTTTCTGATGTTTTTCCTGATGCACAACTATTCTTGATCACGGCCACGCTTCACTGATTTCATGATTATCAGCGGTGCCTTCTCTTAGGTGCCCTTGTTAAAATCAGAGCTTGGGATTCGAACCCAAGTATGCCAAGACTCTGTCTCCTTCAAACCCCTCCCGCACCTATTTCTTCATACACACACCTGTATCTGCACTCAGCTCAACTTTTTCTATATCAATCATTCATATATATATATTTTCTTATCAATCTGGATATATCCACTTGTCAAATCGTGCATGCCCCTCATATAGAAAGTTTTTCAACTTGCCTAAATAATAGGATGCCCCTTTGTCCTTATCTTCCGGTATCGTTGACTTTGACCGTTGACCAGTCAACCCAAAACCCTAAGTGGCGGGCAGGGGGTGTCTGTGTGTTTCTAGCGAGCCCAGCAACATCCGGGTAGGGTGTGCCCGCCACCTTTGACTTTGACTTTGACTTTGACTTTGACTATGACTTTGACCTACTGCCAGTGCTTCTCATAGGTCTCCCCCATTCAACTGCAAGCTTTGAATAACATGACACCATTTAACAACTCTAATCTACTGCCACTGCTTCTCATAGATTAGAATATCACATGACACATAATTTTGTCATTTCCAACAATTTCTGTCCCTGTAAACATCTATGCCCAGAAACCTCTTTAACTCTCCAAGATCACTCATTTGGAATCGTTTCCTTAAGATATCTTTGCAATAATTTAGTACTTGAGTTCCCTTTGATATCATAATATTGTCATCAACATATAAAGCAATAAATGAACTTCCATTTCAATGTGTTTTGACCTTTCGTGCAAAACTGGATTTTTTGTCATGGCAATACAACTAGTATTATCACAATAAATGATTGTTGGTCCTCTTTGAGCAAATCCAAATTCTGCCATAAGCCTTCTTTCCCAAATAAGTTCCTTAGAGTCAGCGTGGCTGCCGAAGTTGTACTTTCGAAAGACTCGATAAAGCAATGCTGCTTTGCTTTTTGCACTTCCAAGCAACTGGGGCTCCACCTAATAAAATAGCATATCCTGAAGTTGATTTTCGTTTGTCTAAATCTCCTCCCCAATCAGCATCACAATAAGCCTGCAATTGTAAGTTGGTTTCATTAAATACTATACCAAAATACATTGTACCTTTCAAGTATTTGAGGATCCTTTTTGCTGCAATCCAGTGTCCTTTACCAGCCCTGTCATTGTACCTACTGAGAATATTAACTGCAAATGCAATGTCTGGCCTAGTACAGTTGGCTACATAGGACAAACAACCAATCAAACTTCTGTAAGGTATTTTCTCCATTTGTTTGCTTTCAGCTTCTGTTTTTGGACTCATATCTGCAGAGATTCTGTGACCAGGAACCATAGGAGTATATGCCATATTGCAATCTTCCATATGAAATTTCTTCAACATGTTTTGAATATGCCCTTGTTGACTCAAAGCTAATATCTTGTGATTTCTGTCCCTGTAAACATCTATGCCCAGAAACCTCTTTAACTCTCCAAGATCACTCATTTGGAATCGTTTCCTTAAGATATCTTTGCAATAATTTAGTACTTGAGTTCCCTTTGATATCATAATATTGTCATCAACATATAAAGCAATAATGCACCAGGCATCTCCCATTTTGAACCTATAGATATTACCATCATAATTGAGCTTCTCAAAACCTTGTTCTACAAGATATCCATCCATACATTTATATCATTCCCTAGGAGATTGTTTAAGACCATAAACTGCTCTATTCAACTTCCAAATTTTTCCTTTTTCCTCTTCAAATCCTGGTGCAGGTCTTAAATAAATTTCCTCCTCTAACTTAGCATTCAAGAATGCTGTACTTACATCCATATGATGGATTTCAAGGTCACAAGCATTAGCAATAGCTAATAACATTCTCAAACTGTTTATCTTTACCAATGGTGAGAATGTTTCATCAAAATCTTCTCCTTTTTTCTGTGTAAACCCCTGTGCAACAAGTCTGGCTTTAAATTTCTTTGTATTTTTGTCTACTCCTGGTTTTATTCTATAGATCCACTTACTTCCAACTATATTCTTATCAGAAGGAATATCCACTATTGTATAAGTGTTTGTTCTTTTGAATGCTCTCATTTCTTCTTCCATAGCACATTTCCAGTTCTTTCCATTCATATCTTGAACTGCCTCCATATAATTTTGTGGAATCTTGTCTGTTTCAAGTATCAAAATGTCAAATACAGTATTAATTTCTCCTACCTGAGATCTAAGTCTTTTACTTTTTCCAAGTTCAGTTCTACCATGAGACTCTAAATCATGTTTGGCTTCTTCTGCCAACATTTGAGCTTCGTTCGTGCGGGTTTTCTTTTTGGTCTATCAATTTTATCCACTTACGCCTCTTGGTGTTCAATCTCTTGCTCAACACCGATTCCACTTCCGCTCAACAACATTACTTGGAATCATTTCTGACTCATTATCAGAGTCACTCAAATCTACCTGCTCCAATCCTTGAGTTTTTTCTTCTTCACTTATTGACTGATTTGTTTCCTCAATACTATCTTTCCTTTCACTTTCACATGGATCTTCAGTATTTATCTTAGGAATTTTCCTATAAAATTCGTTTTCATTGAAGACCACATCTCTACTTACTATAATTTTTCTTCTAGCAGGGTCATATAATCTGAATGCTTTTGAATTAGAATCATACCCTACTAGATAAGATATGTATGCTCTATCATCCAACTTTTTCCTCAGTTCTTCAGGAACATGTACAAAGCATAAACACCCATATGCTTTTAATCTATCATAAGAAGGGGACTTACCAGACCAAAGCATTTCTGGAATTGCACCTTTAATACTTGATGAAGGTAACAAGTTCTGAATGTAGACAGCTGTCTTCACAGCTTCATCCCATAAATAATTTGGTAAACCAGAATACTTCAACATGGATCTCACAGCCAACGGTCAAAGTCAACGACAGCTGGAAGATAAGGACAGCAGGGCATCCTATTATTTAGGCAAGTTGAAAAACTTTCTATATGAGGGGCATGCACGATTTGACAAGTGGATATATCCAGATTGATAAGAAAATATATATATATGAATGATTGATATAGAAAAAGTTGAGCTGAGTGCAGATACAGGTGTGTGTATGAAGAAATAGGTGCGGGAGGGGTTTGAAGGAGACAGAGTCTTGGCATACTTGGGTTCGAATCCCAAGCTCTGATTTTAACATTGGTATCAGAGCTAACTAAATCCTGCCCTGTGATAATGACAACCAGATTCGGGGCAAATCTATTGAACTCTATTGAAGTTTTTAAAGGAGATGGAGGATTTCAAACTGGAAGGAGAGTATTAGAGCTGTCTTTCGAGTTTGAAAAATTGTGGTATTTGTTTGATGGTAGTCCAAGGGGTGCAACTAGCTCTGTGTGATTCAAGTCCTGCCGCTAGTAGTAGTAATGCTCAATCTGTGTGGGGAACTTGGTGAAGGTGTGTCTATTGCAAGGGCAACTTCTCCGAAGTTCTGGAGCGTAAGATGAAGCTAAGATTATGGAGGCCCGTGCCATAATCATGTGTAAGGTAGGCACCGCTGCCTTAAAACTGAAGCTTCGAGGCATGAAGCCTAAGGAAATGTGGGATTATTTGATAAAGCACTATGAACAAAAAGTTCTTCGCAAATAGATGTGCTAGAAAAACAGTTAAGGAAGATGAAATTGTTTGAGAAAGATAACTTGACCTGACTTTTTGGAGAGATTTGATTCCATTATTGCAGATCTTGAGGGAGCTGGAAATATCTTGAATGAACAAGATCAAATACTAGCTTTGGCAAGAGCAAAGATCTCATAATAGTCACTTGGCAACTTTACTTTAAATGTAGCCACTTCCAAGGAGCATGCTATCGTAATGATACGCGACGTAATTTGAACAGTCTACTATTACACAGGAGGAAGCTGATCAATCCTCAGAGATCTTGTATACAGGTAAGACTAAAAGAGGTGGTTTTTCAAGAGGAAAAGTAGGACCTTGTTATGCATGTAATCAATTTGGTCACCTAAAGAGTGAGTGTCCAAACAATAGTGAGAAGGAATTTAGATGTTTCAATTGTGAAGGCAAAGGTCATTTTGCTTCTGATTGCCCAAGTCCTAAAAAGGGAAGAGGTCGAGGAAGATTTTCTGGAACTTATAGAGGTGGCAGGGGCAGGGGAAAATTCAAAGAAGGCTCAAGTATTAATGTGGTAGAAAAACAAGATAGTAGTGAAGGTGAACTTGAGGATGACACCTTGGAGGTAAGGAAGAATTTAACTTGTAATGTTTCAGAGTTTCCAAGGAAAAGCAATAACCAATTTGTCGTTATAGATTCAGGAGCAGAAAAAAGTGTGATGTGTGACTTGCATATGCTTAAGGAGTGGGAAAAGAAGGAAGGACATGTGCAACTTGGTGATGGGGGTTTGAAGAAAATAGAAGATACTGGAGTTTTAGAGTTGTTTGACTTAAATGGCAAAATTGTAAAATTGAGAGATGTTTTGTGTGTGCCCAGTCTTGTTAGAAATCTTATATCCGTATGTCAGCTGGTGGATTTGGGATATAAAGTGTTGTTTGAACAGATCCATTGTAAAGTGTTCCTTAATGGTGAATTAAAGTTTATTGGCAAAAGAGTTGGTAATCTTTTTGGATTGAATATGGAGCATCTTCATGAAATTAATCTTGTGGAATATTCAGATGTGAAAGTATGGCATAACAGATTATGTCATGTAAATGCTGCAATAATCAAAAGGCTTGGGGAAAAGGGATTAATATCCGCCAAGGTACAAAATGAAAAGTTCTTATGTGGAGGCTGCCAACTTGGAAAGCAATCAAGATTGCCATTTAAAAGGTCACACAAAAGAGCAAAGGGCATTTTGGATTTGGTACATACAGATTTATGTGGTCCTATAAATGTTACTAGTTTGAGTGGGCATAAATATTTCATGAGCTTTTATTGATGATTTCAAAGCAGAAAAACCAAGTGTTATATTTTGAAAACAAAAGACCAAGCTAGTGATGCTTTGAAGTTATTTCTTTGCTGAAACCGAGCTAGAAACCGGAAGAAAGATAAAGTGCATAAGGTCGGATTGGGAGGTGAATATATCTCTCCGATGAATTTAAAGTTTTTGTGTAAACAGGGGAATCAAGAGGCAATTGACATGCAGATACTCACCACAACAAAATGGAGTTGCGTAAAGGAAAAATAGAACCTTGCTTGATCTTTGTGAGATCCATGTTGAAGTATTCGGTTTACCAAATTATTTATGGGATGAAGCCGTGAAGACAAATTTGTCTACATTCAAAACTTGTTACCTTCATCAAGTATTAAAGGTGCAATTCCGTAAATGCTTTGGTCTGGTAAGTCCCCTTCTTATGATAGATTAAAAGCATATGGGTGTTTATGCTTTGTACATGTTCCTGAAGAACTGAGGAAAAAGTTGGATGATAGAGCATACATATCTTATCTAGTAGGGTATGATTCTAATTCAAAAGCATTCAGATTATATGACCCTGCTAGAAGAAAAATTATAGTAAGTAGAGATGTGGTCTTCAATGAAAACGAATTTTATAGGAAAATTCCTAAGATAAATACTGAAGATCCATGTGAAAGTGAAAGGAAAGATAGTATTGAGGAAACAAATCAGTCAATAAGTGAAGAAGAAAAAACTCAAGGATTGGAGCAGGTAGATTTGAGTGACTCTGATAATGAGTCAGAAATGATTCCAAGTAATGTTGTCGAGCCAGAAGTGGAATCAGGTGTTGAGCAACCCATCGAAAAATCCCACGCTCTCTCCTGAGAAGCTCCGGTCACACCGTCAACAGTTCCTCCGTGAGGTCCATGACTATACCATGGTTGCGGGCCATCTCTATAAACGTGGCAAGGACATGGTCTTGCGTTGGTGTGTTCTGCCTCATGAAGTACCTGAGATTGTTCGTCAAGCTCATGAGGGTCTGGGTGGTGGACAATTCAGTGATGACATCACGGCCTGCAAGATTCTTCTCGCAGGCTATTTTTGGCCCATGCTCTTCAAGGATGCCCACGCTCAAGCATGCAACTGTGATGTCTGCTAGCGTGTGGGTCGACCCACGGCCCGTGATGCTCTTCCTTTAACCCTGGTTGCTACCCCGCTACCCTTCAGCAAGTGGGGCATGGACTTTGTTGGGCCAATGGAATCCCCCGTGCAGCACACCCTGCGCGCTATATCTTGGTTCTCACAGATTATGGCACCAAGTGGGTGGAGGCCTGTGCATTCCCTAACAACACTGCTGCCAGTATGGCTAAAGTTCTTTACACGCATGTCATCACGCATTTCGGTTGTCCCAGGGAACTCGTCAGTGATCGCGGTGTGCATTTTGTCAATCATACTATCAAGGAACTGATGGATTATCTATATATTCATCACAGAAAAAGCTATCCACAAGGGAATGGCTTGGCCGAAAGTACCAATAAGACTCTCATCACCATCTTGAAGAAAATTTGTGATGCTTCTCGCACTAACTGACAGGATAAACTACCTACTATTCTCTGGGCTTACAACACCATTTTTAAAATTGCTACTGGACACACTCCTTTCAAGCTGGTTTATGGTCAGGAGGCTCTCATGCCTTTTGATTATGTTCTTCCAGCTCTCCGTTTTCAACTGGCGCATGATCCCCCTGCTACACTCCAAGAACGAGTCTATCAACTAGAACAGTTGGATGAGCTTCGCAGAGACGCATATCTTCGTGTTTTCTTTTTTTTTTTATTGAAGGCTATATACATTATTTGAAGTATATAAAAGTGTACAAAAAACTTTTTTCAAGGGAAGTTTAACCCTTAAAAAGCATCAGCTTATACGGGATGACAGATTAAGATAGATAGAGTAGCAATAAAAGCGAGAAGTAAAGTTCATAATGTTTTGAGTCCTGACTCAATGGATAGATAGGAGATTCTGATTTGTGCATTTTCTGGCCTTATGGAGTGAAAGACACAGTAAATACACATGCATGAGCCTGCCATGGCCATATTATATCTGCCTTTGGCATCCTTGGCTGTGCAGATGAGTTCTCTTCTGATGTCATAGTTCTGGTCACAACAGCAGCCACAGGTACAAATTGCATCCAGGTGTGTCGATGTGTCAGCCGGTCCAAAAAACTTAATCCACTCATGGTTGATTTCTGCTTTGATATTCTTCCATTCAAGCCTCCTGGTCAAGATGAATAAGGTATCTGCAACAGCAAACATATCATCCATTAATATTCATAATCCAGCTGATATCATACAATACCTGTTTTATGATCCCCTCCGGAGGGATAATTTCACAATTAAAAATAAAGCTATTTCTTCCTTTCTAGATTCTCCATAGGAGGATATAAATTCTCCAATCGGATGGATTGATAGGCATAAAGAAGTCTTTGTGACTCAGGCCAACCATGTTTTGGCCAAAGATATTGGTTGCAAGTTCCAAAACCCATTCCGACCATAGGCAGGTTCTAAATAGGTGTTCTTCATCTTCTTTATTAGCCAAGCATCTGTCACATAAATCCGAGTTAGTCATAGCTAAACGAAATCTCTTACAGTTGGTAGCAAGGCCTTTATGCCAAAGTTGCCACATGAAAGCTTTGATCTTTGGGTTGATGGGGCTGTTCCACATAAAAACCAGGTTTTTCCTTGCTGTTTCCTGGGAGACATCCCATTTTGAATGGACTGTGATCTCCTGATAACTCATTAAGAATCTGTAAGCCAATTTGACTATGTAACCACTTTTACCATTGTGTTTCCACGAGTCTGGAGAGTGAGACCATCTGCCCTGCAATATGATATTAGTGATGGCTTCATAGAGCAACTTGGTTTGATTATCCTCATCTGCAAGAACGGAAGCCTGAAAGGGGATAATACCATTATCATCAAATAGGTGGCTGATGAGAGTGATACCCTTTTGTTTCCAAAGCTTAGCTTGCTCAGGGAAGTGACAAGCCAGGCATAAATTGGGATTATCAAGGATCAGGGCTGGGTTCCAAAATATTGATTGATCCATCGAGAGACCCTTTTCCCAATTATACATATGTCTGACTTCATCCCAAGCATAGATCCATTTTTTGATAAAACCCGGAGTTGAAGCAGGGATGGAGAAAGGGAAATAGATAGAGTGAGGCAAATCCATCTTGAGAATTCTCCATCCATACGGATGACATTTGCTGATATAGTGTCTGATCAGGATGGATATAGGATGTTTTATCTTGTCATAACAAGCCCTGTAGAAATATTTAGCAGCTAAAGCTAAACCCTGTTTTCTGATGTTAATGGTACCGAGACCTCCATTCTTTTTTAGTTTGCAGCATTCCTCCATTGAAATCGGATGCCAGCATCTTTTATTCTGACCACAAGCTATGAACCTGCCAATAATACTTTGAAGCCTGTTAGTGATCTTCTTGGGGGCCAGAATGACCAAAGATTGATAAACCTGAGAAGAGGAAATCACAAAGTTTGCAATAATAGCTCTCCCGTTTTTAGAGAGATATTTAGAGTTAAGAGAATCAACCTTTTTATAGAATTTCTCGACTATATCAAGCCATAAATCTGAGGCATTGCTCCTGATGGCAAATGGGATCCCAAGAATCTTGGATTTGGTGCAGGGGGAATAATACTTACATCCAAAGAGTTGATCTGCCTGAGTACCTTTGTCGATCTCCCTAGAATGGATGGCAGATTTGAGCAGGGATAGGTTCAACACGCTGTACGTTTTATACGGAATACGTATGAATTGTATGATACGGCACAAATTTGCCGTATAAAACGCAAAAAATACGGCAAAAAACAATTCCGGCGTCGGAAGATTTTCGCGTACGCGAAAACAACTATATCGCGTACGCGAAAAATTTTTCGCGTACGCGAAACCTTCAGAACCGCGTACGCGAAACCAAAATTTTTTCGCGTACGCGAAAACAACGCCACAGCGTACGCGGACTTTTTTTCGCGTACGCGATTTAGTTGTTTTCGCGTACGCGAAAATCTTCCGACGCCGGAATTGTTTTTTGCCGTATTTTTTTGCCGTATTTTTTTTCGAACAACCGTATTTGCTTTTGGCAGACGTGAAATGACTGGATAGCGTCGTGAAAAAATTTTCGGCAGACGCTATCACGAAGCTTTCAGCGTCTGTGAATGTCGCTCGCCCCTTTCGCAGCGATTCTTTCTATTTTCGTCTGACGAAAAAATTTTCGTCTGCAGCTTTCCACGAAGGTTTCGCGTACGCGAAGATTTTTTTTTCCGGCCGGCGAGGTATTTATACGTTAAATACGTATTTTATTAAAAAATACGTATTTTTTAACTTTATACGTCAGAAATTTTAATTTTGTACGTATAGAACCTATCCCTGGATTTGAGAGGATTGATTTTGCAACCTGAAACATTGCCAAAATCCTGGAGGATACTTTGGGTATTGATGATGGAACCCTGATCCATGGAGGTTAGAATAAAAGTGTCATCTGCAAAATGCCCATTTAGGATCTGATCTACTTGTGGATTCTCAGGGAGCTTGAGGCTTTTAATTGAGTTATTAATCTTGGCATCTTCCAATCTGCTGTGCAAAGCTTCCATAACAATTAAAAAAAGGAAGGGTGCTAGAGGACAACCTTGTTTTACCCCTCTTTGGATAGAGAAAAAGGGGTTAGTCTCACCATTAATGAGAACTGCAGATCTGGAGTTGCTGAGAATGGCATTAAACATACCAATACTTTCCTCATTGAAGCCAAGAGCTCTGCAACATTTGTAAAGAAACTTCCAGCTGACTGTGTCAAAGGCTTTAGTGATGTCAAGCTTAAGAAGGGCTATGTCTTGATTGGAGTCTTAAGCCCATTGCAAACCTAGAATAGCAGTCACTACATTGTCCAAGATGAATCTGTCTTTTAAGTATGCTGAAAAATATCTAGGATTGCTCATACAATGATACAACCTGTTAAAGGCCTGCTGAGCATCAAAGATGCTACCATATTTTACAAACATGTGGCGGCATAAAATTCCCAATATGTGCTTCCAATTACAAATATGCTGGTTATGTTGCCCATGGTGACCCTTAGAATCTTTTCTCATTCTGCTTTATCTATAAGGAGAACAATGTATGTTTTCTTATTATGATCACTTTGGAAAAGCATGTGATCTTGAAAGTCCTATAAACATCTGGCAAAGCTGGTTCATTATTCTCTACAAGTCCCATGGGATACCATGATCTTGCTCATGTTCTGTTTATGTTTATATTTTTCTTCGTTTGGTGCAACCTCCTTTTGGGAACAACAAATTGACTCCCTGCTGCCTGATGTAGAGCATAGAGGAGCTCACGGATCTCTACTCAATTTTGAACAAAGCAGCATTTCGAAACAGAACTGTTATTATCTTTTTTTTTTAATTGAAGGCCTGTATATTGATATATAGATAAAGTTACAAAATTTACTTTTTACAGGGAAGTATAACCCAGAACTATAATAACTTAAGAGTTATTTTTATAAAGAGTTTAAGGATAAAGATAAAGCCATCAGATCATGAGCTACTTTCGGTCCAAAATATAGTGTTGTCGGATTCTAGATTTCCCTGAAATCAGAAGGGAGCCCTGAGATTATAGTTCGTGATTTTTCTTCCTCTCCCCCTGACCATAATGGATAGGATGCAACAGGTGCATAAGCAAGATGCAGCTTTGGTCATGTTGAATCTTCCCCTGTTGTCCTTGGCTTGACATAAAAGGTCTCTTCGAACATCTGGAGGCTGGTCCAGCAGCAATTACATAAACACGGTTCTTCATGCCCTTGCAGGTTTGGCGGCCCAAAAATCTTGAGCCATTCCATGTTGGTTGTGGGATCCGTCTTCTTCCATTTGATTTTCCGCACCAATATAAAAATAATCCCTGCAAAAGCCAATGATAAGAGTGTAAGATTAGATGGCATCATTAATCCATTTAATATCATATGAAATCTGCCTGATAACTGCCTCAGGGTGAATGATTTCATTATTAAAGATAAGCGTATTCCTTCCTTTCCACATCCTCCATAGAAGAATGTAGATTCTCCAGTCATTCGGGTTATGAGGCATGAAGAAGTCTATGGAGCTCATAGAACAGAGGTTATAGCCCAAGAAATCTGAAGCTAACTCCAAGACCCATTCAGACCAAATACATTCCCTGAAAAGGTGGTTCTCGTCTTCTCTTTGCCCCAAGCATCTTGGACATACATCAGAATCTGCCATCTGCATTCTATATCTCTTGTGATTTGTGGCTAAAGCTTTGTGCCATAGTTGCCACATAAATGACTTTATTTTAGGGTATATCGGGCTAGACCACATAAACTTCAAATTCCTCCTACATCTATCTCTATCTGTTCCCCATTTCTCCTGGATGGTCATTATCACCACCTTAATTCAAGCATGGGCAGCCCCAGGTTCTATGATTGATCAGTTCTTACGAGGCGAGGGCATAAGCAGTTTTTTGCACCATATGCTGATTGTTTGTTTAGTCAAATCTCTGCAGAACGTTGTGAAACTATTCCTCATGTGTATTGTTTCACCTTATGGACTTATGGAGTAGACATTTCAGGAGAAAAATTCTTTATGTCTGAAGACTATCTTAGAATGATGTGGAGAAGGATTGAGTTCCTAAGAGTTGTCCTTGAAATGGGCTTCGACTTCATTTTTTCTGTGAATATTTGCTTTGTTTAGGCCTTTCATTCTCTATAAGTATAGCATTTGGCAAGTGGCTGCTGCTTTGGCATTTGGCAAGTGGCTACTGCTTTCTTACTCTTCTCTGGTTGAACTTGAAATGTATGACAATCGATGCTGTGTGTTTTGTGCTATGGCATCCAATGCTTTAAGCTTGTAATAAATATTCTTTATTGTTATTTTTAGGATGGTTCATGCCTATTACATGACCTTTGTCTTTAGAGGTTTCCTGTTGCATGTTCTAAAATGCTAGATTTGTTGAAAACCTAACTGATAATGAGAATTTGGTGATATTTGTACCAGGATGCAGACATCTTAGGGTTTCGTGATCCATTTCCATACTTGTCAGATGATGCGGATTTTGAAATTGCATGTGATCAGTATTATGTGATCCTTACTGCTTTGTACAATCGGCCTAATGGAGGCTATGTTCACGTCCATTGTCCATTCTCGTAACTGCACAATTGACTTTTTTAAGTTTTGGTACAAAGCACGCCATTTGTTTCCAGGAAAGCATGACCAGGACATTCTGAATAAGATAAAAAAAACTCGCCCAATTTCGGTGATATAGGCTTAAAGTTGAGGATTCTATCCACAGAATTTTTCAGTGGTTTTTGTCAAGTAAGCAGGAACTTTGATAAGGTTGTTACAATGCATAAGCATGCTCCTGCTCAGCAACCCCTCGAGCAAGATAGAATGCTAGAAACCTCATCTTTAACATCGTAACTTGTGCATTGCCATCATGAAATTATAGACATTTCTAATCAAAACTTTCAGTAAGTGCTAGATTTGTTTTTTAAACTTAGACGGCTAGACATGAGAAGAAACAACAGTTCTTGGATCACTACAGAACCTGGAGGCTATGTTCTAGCCTTGAGAATGCAGAAAACCAATTTCATTTCATTCTTGAGTGGCGGCATCAAGTTCTGATACCATCGCATTAACTTCATGGTTAGTATGGTGGCATTAAAAGGATTAGCAAATTAAAGGATTGGCAAATGAAGGCATTTTATGAAAGCCAGGAGAAACATAGTTCTTGCAATACATATTCCTGATACGAATCTTTCTGAATCTAGATACAGTAGTTGGATATACAACTGGCTACAACTCTTGATTAGTACCATGTATCTCCACGACTTTCAACTGTTGGAAAAAAGACCAAAGTGCCCATGAAAAAAGACCCTATATAAATTTACACTCGTAATGGGAATTTAGAGAAATTTTTTTCTACAATACTTGTAGGAAGAACATATTCTATGCTTCCCATTAATTGGCAAAGGTTTAGTGGAGCTTATGTTTATTCGTGATGAAGATCTCTTGGCCCTATAAAGAACAAATTATAACTGACCATATCCATCTAAAACACTATATCAACATACTGTACCACCGCGACGCAGATTCTTCCTAGCAGGGACCCAAAAAGGGGTGAACGATGTAACCATAAGGCTTTCGCCCTTAAATGCCATTCTTGCATACTTCCGAAGAGCACCAGCTTATTGGACAACACTTGGAATATACTTGATATTCTTCTCCATTCTGTATAGGGTAAAGCCTCTCTAGTGCAAACACTTTCTTTGATTTACATCTTCAAAACTTCTATGTGTATTACTTACCACTAATGATCATTCTTTTTCCTATTAGCCATTCGCTGAGATCCGTATTTTCATTGGCATTCCTTTTCAACATGTATATAATTCTTCAAACCAATAATGGGAAGTCAACGCGCAATTCTTAAATTCAAAGTTGCAGCCGAAATTCAAATTACCACGATTAAAATTCCAACGCAAACCCATCTGCCTAGCCTTCTTCCCAACCCTGCAGTTCTGCTAGTTTCTTGTATTTTTATTTCTTGGTAATTTTTTATTTACCTATTGTAAGTGGCACCGCCCCAAAGTTCTTGAAGCATCAAGATTTCTAACAGCTATGCATTAGAATAAGCTTCCCGAAGCATGAAGATTTTTCCCTCCCTGGTATGGCGTCGTCAGAACCCTCATGTCGTCAGAATCCTCCTATCTGCCATAATCCTCCTATCTGCCATAAGCTCGCTGGAATCCTCATGTCTGCCATAAGCTCGCCGGAATCCTGATCGCCATTTCTGAAGCTTCGCTGAAGTCCTGATCGCCATAAGCCTCGCTGAAGTCCTACCTACGGCCAAGAAGCCGCCAAGGCCATCGCTGCAGAAGGAAGATCGCTGCTAGAATTCGCAAAACTCTAAACAAGGGTGCTGACGTGGGACCATGAGTGGCGGCGCCGCGAGCCGATTTCCAGCTAGAAACCACCTCTTGGTGGCACGTTTCTAAATACAAAACACCTTGCCTTCCACCAGAGAGATAGGGGAGAGAGAGAGGGGATAAAGTTACAAACCGAAAGAGAGCAGCATTGCTTACTAAACTCTAGACGTTGTTATTAAGAACTACCCTTATGACAATGCTTTAAGTTGCTTCCAAATGAGCAGAGATTCCCTCATCTTTGCAAAGGCCATGCTAGAAGTCCATGTGCAGTGAATAAAACCCAGTTTCCTGATTTGTGAGATGATAGAACTACTCTCTTCCATCCAACAATCCTTAATGTTGAACAGTGAAACAGCTTCTGTTCACCAATAATCACCACATGAGCACTCCCCATTCTTGAAATGATGGAAACGATTTGCATCCCTCATGTGAATTTCCCGTCCATGGATTTTCGAAACATACTTGGTAAATGTATGGCAATCATCACATACACGAAGATTCTTGATTACTCTAAGTGAAGTCCCATCAGGAGTGCTCATAAGACCATACGCAATAGCTAACCTTTCACTGTGATAAAGGACTGAATGCTTCCTGGAATTTTGAGCATTTTCATGCATTGGTGGCCTCCTTTGTGCCAGATTCACCTTCTTATTCAATGTCTCTAGCTCAGAATAAATATCATTCATGCACTTCACACTATTGTCTGACAACATGACTTCATTGGCCAGATCATCACTTAAGCTTAAGTCAAGCACTTTTACCTGTAGATCTCCATAATTTGTCTCTAATGGCTCTCCATGCACTTTCCATGCACTAAAAAATTTAGTCCAAACAATGACATCAGCTTCTGATGGCATCCTATTTGAGAGGTCTTCTGCTTCATCGAACCAGCCCCATTGACTGAGAAGGGGAATCAAACGACTATAATGTTCTGCTTCTAAATTATGTTCATAATCTGCACTTAATGAAATTATGAAGTGTAAAGCCTCTTCCACTAGATCAAAAAAGCTACAGGACAATAGGATTGCAGTGTATGACATATTTAACAAAATTTGGACTTATTCAAATCTAATAAATGTATTTTTAGCTTTTATTGATTTTAATAATTTGTTCTGTTTATCTTTGGATAAAAAATATGATACTTACTAAAGTTTAAAGTTGCTTTTTAAACTAATTCTTGGTTCCATCTATTTAGAATTAAATTTTCATCTAAGATAACCCTGTATAATTAAAATGCTATTTTTTTTTAAATATTTAAAGCAAGTTTTACATTGAAATTAATTAAATGATTACGTTTATGTTTGATTAAAATATTTTTATTTCATCAATAATAAATTATTTAATAGTTATTATTAAACCAATAACTTTATATCATTTAATTAATTTCAACCTAAGACCTTCCTTAATATTCAAATAAAAATTAGTTTGAAAATCAAGTTTATTCTTCGATAACCATTATAGTTTAAATTTAAAGATAAACTTATAAAAATTATAACAATCAAGAAGAATCACACAATACATATATTCTTATAATGGCGTTCTTGAAGTGTGTATCTATTAAATCTGAATAAGTCCAAATTTTGTTGAATATGTCATAGTGTAAACATTATTATTTACCTTGATGCCTTCTAAGTGCATTTGTGCTATGAGCTGAACAGCACTTTGCAGGTTACCCTGTTGAGCATATGCTGCAATCATGGCAGACCATGAAACAGCATCGCGTTTTGCAAAGTTCTCAAACAGCCTTTGTGCATCTATTACACTGCCACACTTGGCATACATAATAAGAAGAAGATTGACTAAGTACAAACTATGCCCTAAGCCTGTGTTTGCAAGGTGGGCATGAACCATTCTTCCCTCTGATAATGCATTCCTATCACCACACTCCCCAAGGACAACACCATATGTAGATGAGTTTGTCCATATGTCCAATCCACAGACTGCTTCCTGTAATCTTCCTTGCTTGATTAGTGAAATAACATCTACATTAGACTTCCTAGGGCTTGCTATCTTCAAATTTCCTGAATCTGATCTTACATGTGGTCCTATTACTGTATTTGCACAGTTTGCAGCCGTAGTAGGCGTACTGGCTTGAGCTTCTTTATTCCTACTCGTTATAGGTAACTTACTCTTGTGTGGCAGCTGCAATCTGACAGAGCGGCACCTTTATAATTATGCTCAAATCTGAAGAAAAAAAAATGAAAGAAGCAATGCATATGCAGGCCTACCTAGTCGTTGAGGTAAACGCATGGAGTTGAACCATTATCTGCACATCGGAAGTTCGACTTGTCCAGGGTATTAGCCTATTATATCAATTTTGAGGTTGAATTTTTTAATCTACGATCCACATTGCGTCTTTAGAGGATCATTTCGTTTGTGGAGGAGATATATGGACCATTAATCTCATGCCCTTTTTCCACGGTTGTCATATTTTCAAAAGTCACATATTTTATCAAATGATGTTTGGTCACCTCTTGTTCTAAAAAGAAAATCACCTTTCCATTAGGTTTGGAATAGGTTTAGACTGTAAATGGAGTCTTATTTTATTCCGTTATCAAAGAAAATCACTTTTCTATTAGGTTTGGAATAGGTTTGAATTGTAAATGGAGTCTTATTTTATTTCGGGGGATTTCCCCTGCCATAAAATAAGACATCTAGTCTTATTTGGAAATATAACTACTAAGACGTGTCTTATTTTTTCATGGTTTTCCACTAGTATTTTAGTGGTGTCATATTTTATGACTACCATGCATTGGAAAACAAGTTTAAATTTGTGCGTCTTATTTTTAGCCCTGGAGTCACAAATGGTGTCATATATTGTATATCACATCCATATTTCGCGACTACTGTGGAAAAAGAGTCTCATTTGATGATACCCATGCTAATGATTAAGGTTTGCAAAAGGTCTTTTTGAAGGTGTTCATATTTTAGGTTTTATTAGTTTGAGTGCAAAGGTGTATATTTAGCAACTGCATGGATATCAATGGGCTTCCATTTTTAGCTAAACATGGATTTTCGGCCAAACAACCCAAGATCCAGCAGACTGCAAGTTGAATCGCCAATTTTAAGGGTCTGATTATTTTGTGAATTGTTGCCTGAATTTTGGTCCATTTTGTCATTTAAATGCTTATTTCTTTGGATGTTGATCACTTTGGAGAGGCCAGATTTTGGATTTGGGTAGTTGCTCAGGGTTCAACTCCCACTGATGAATGTACTATAGTGGGCATAGCCATCGTGGTTGTGTTTGTACATATATCTATATTTGACAATTCAATGGTTATAAACTTATATTTTTCTTGTGTGTTCAGTGGTTGCCTTGTGAAAAATACTATCACCATGATGAATTTACGTACCAAATCTCTATAATATTGATTGATTAATAGAAAGGTCACGCCATTCTTCGAGACCCTCAGGTTCATTAATAAAACCCCATCAACCATCAATATAAGCAGCATAGTTCTATGTACCATACCTATACATGTGCATCATGCTTGGAGCTTCATAGGGAATGCATATGCACATACCCCGAGTCTTCCCCAAAGCCTCTTTACTCTTGAAATTGACACATGTTTGATTAGAACATTTTGACACACGTTCGATTTGAACATCCTCAATAAGTATCAGAGCGATATTGTCAAGCTTACAATTCAAATACTATTGGCTCTCTTTTTTGTTTTGCTCTCTTTCTTGTATTGGGTCCCATAGACCTTTTGGTTTTGGTGGACGATAATTCGATCAACTCTCCTTTTCTGCCCTCAAATGTTACATCAGAGTCATGTTTTGAACAGCTTTCTCATGTGTTTCCTTCCTTCTTTTCATATCCCACGACCATGAGATCATAGTTTGCCGAAGACCTCACTAGATGTTCACGATAGATGTTGAACTCCGAACAACAATAGCAAGGGATGCAAACATGCACCCATTTTATACTATATTAACTTTTACAACATTTTTATACACATGAACTATATAAGCCCTAACATTTTGAGGGTTTCCTCATTTGGATATTGCTAAATGTTCCTTAGACACTCCAGCTCCCAAGCTCGACCCTTGAGCATCTACCAAACACATCTCCAAGGTATGGTGCCTTCCTACTGGTGAGTACTAGCTTCTCTAAATGGCCAAAAGGATCTGATTTGTCTTAGTCTTGATGATTCTGTGGTCAATGTCTTCTTGATATAAATGTTCTTTAATTATGGATTGTTCATCATGCATGCATGCATGCAAGGAATAGAACTTCAAGCTATTGAGCTTCACATTTTTCTTGGAGGATCTAGCTTGTCCCACTATCAATAGGGAAGGATTTCTATTGCATATGTTGACGTAATACAGAGAGCTCACTCTGTTACGTTATGGAATGTTTCATTCAAAGTAGGATTCGATAGTAGTATTGCCTCCTCACCCTAGTGAATTGTGTACTAGTCAAAGTCCTAGATATATTGTCCTCTGTTCTTTTTGGAACATCTAGGTTTGTGCCCAGTTGGATTGTCAAAGTGGATGCTTGCAAGTCCCTGGATCCTTGGGGCAGTAATATGGACTCTGGTAGCATTGTGGTCTTAAAATCCAAGGTCCTGCCAAAGTTATGTGTTTGGTCCTCTTCTTGGGGATAAAAGTGGAACTCTAGCCTATTCGCATCCAATTAGTAACCTTTGTTAATACACTCTCTTCTTAGGAAAGGCCCCGAGCTTCAATATACCAACTCCTAGTAGTTAGTGTGCTCTCTAACATTTAGGCTTTTCACTACAAGAGAATGAATGTTAGGCGTCAGAATAATCGTCAGGCAGTCTTTATTAAACAGAGGACTGCACAGACACCTCTGGGTGACGATTTGGCTGACGATTTTTATCTGACGATTGTGCGTCAGATGAAACGTCAGGTAAATCGTCAGGTTGTCTGACGATATAGCGTCAGGTAAATCGTCAGGTCTGACGAAATAGCGTCAGGTAAATCGTCAGGTCTGACGAAATAGCGTCAGAGCTTGCGTCAACTCTTGCGTCAGAAAAATCGTCAGGAGTTTCGTCAGCAATTTCGTCATCTTTTTGTGTCAGAAAAATCGTCAGGATTTTCGTCAATAATTTCGTCACTTTCTGTGTCAAAAAAATCGTCAGGGTTTTTGTTGGCTTTTTCGTCAGGTCTTTCGTCAACAAAAACGTCACAGTCTTCGTCATTTACATCGTCACTTGTTTAATAAATTGCTCATTTCAGAATTTTTTTTATCTTGCTATTAAAACGGGTGCTGGAGACAATATTATGAATGTCTACTAAGACTGATTTGAAGTCTTGACATGTTATGATCTCATTTGTGGAACACTTCCACTATCAGCATTAATTCTATAATGGTACATTCAGCCTTATAATCCGAGATGTGATGTCAACAAGTTTTATTAGCTAAAGCACCTTAGGGATCATCAAGCTATAATGTTAATAATGCCATGCTATATTTTATTGAAACCATACTCATATCAGAGTAAATGATAGAGCAACTGCATTCCACACAATCTGCTAAGCCTTATAGTTCCAGGCTGACATGACAGTCATTACTTTTAGCAAATATATAAGACATGGTCTTTTCCCAAGGAAACACATATATTCGCCTATGTACATCCTGAAAATCCAAGCTTTTTATCTGGCTGCAAAATGATCATTCTGAAACATTTAAAGATCTTAGTCAGAAGTCTTTCTTTCTAAAGTAAAAAGACTCTAACATATCCAATTTATAGTATGTACCTGTTATAATTAGCGGTTGACCATGGCTTCTATTGCTGCAATGGTTGGCTGATCAAAAGATGACAGTTGGAATCAAAACTCCTCATTAGATACTTTAAACAACAAGACTTACGCAATACCTTCAGGCCAGCACAACCAACAATGCCTGTCACAACCTCCACTGCTTCAGGATGTTTAGCAACCTTTTGCACGAGTTAGTGTACCCAAGATTAGAAACAAATAATCAAAAGTAGCCCTATAACAGTGATGCCAGGGAGAGGCTCATGGTCTTCAAGGCTCCTGATTGGAACTACAAATGCTGCGGCAGAAACACACCCATAAGCTCTTTTCAGTAATTTAAAGAATGAACCTTACCCACGAATCACGGCTTGTTAAAATAGTTACCCATCTTCCTATGTGATCCACGCTTTTAAACTACAAACCACGGCAGCATTTGTTAGATTGAACACATTTAAAATTTAATCTACAAGGGACTCCTTAAAGTTCAACTTACATTTCCAGGAACTCTTCCTTCGGCAATCAGGGATTCTCTATATAATTTGTATGTCCCTTTAGTTTTAATCTTCTCAATAGTGATTGCAGACGGATAGCTGCCCCAATCCCGATACTATAAAAGACACAAAATTAAAATTAATTGGTTAAATAAAAAATTATGAATGAATAGAAGGTTTCTTACATAATCTGCAAGCATGCCATTAATGCCACGTCTCCCCCACCTTTGTGGCTCTTCTTTTCGTGCAGCAGCTGCTCTTTTTTGCTGCGTATGATCTGCCTTAGCTTTTTCTTGAAAGCGTGTCCAAACTTCGGGCGTAATATATAGCGGAGCTGTTTGAGTTTTACTTCTTGTCAAATAGTTCCTGTCCACCAACATAAGCTAGATAAATAATTAAAAAACAAGCTAAATAATTGACTGAAATAGATTACTTACTTCCAGTGGTTATATTGACGGCTGGCATCATATAGTATGTTCCTTCCCATTACACCTTTACCAAATTTAGTCTCCATATGATCCACTAACTTCTTCTTGACGTCTGCTGATATCTCTTTCCAACCCAAGTCAATATCCCGACAAAGAAATTTTACAGCATGGCCAAGGGCTTTCTTCCATGTCTCGCCATGCTCATCCATGTGAATATGACCTCCACGAACCATTGTGACCTATCCCAATAAAGTGAAGAACAACTATATTTCTTCAGCCATAGTAAAGGTGCTAATATCATTGATTTTTTTATTTGATAGAGGTGGCAGCAACGGACTCTATAAAGATCAACCATCTACAGAAATAACAGAGGATGATCTTAAACAGCTAATGGAAGACTTGGATGGGAGACACAGAAGTAATCCAGGACAGTGGGAAGATGTTGTGAAGAAGAAGAATGATGTTGTTTCATATGCTGCAAAACGCCATGATCCAGAGGTTCTCATCTGTTGCCTGTTTATCATATGACATTTGGAAGAAGAAGATATTTTTCTTTTCGTTCAATACCCTGATTGTATTACCTTTTTTGTCTAAATACAGGATCTTGGACCTACAGAGTACATGAGTGTACATGAGGAAGCAAATCTGCAAAGATATAAATCTAGAAAGTGTGAAGAGGATGCGCTTAATGCTGTTTCACTCCGTCATAAGGTAATTTTGTGTTCTGCTGATACAGGGCAAACATGATGTCCTGGTGCTTATGGCATTGCTGTATTCTGATAGGTTCCAACTTGCCTAGAACGGACTTCCCAGAAATGTAGTATGACAGACATGGCAGATTCTCCAGCCAGTTCTAGCACACATAGCAAGACTAAATTCAATCTTTTTAAGTGGTTTACCCAGAGTATCTTTTTGGTTGGTTGGGCCATGGCGTTTAGTCAGCAAGGTACATCATCCTTGGGTACCAAGTTAGCTGCAGCAATTATTCTAAAGAAGGCTGTCAAATTGAGGCATTCCCTCAAGGTTATCCATAGATTATAGTATGGAAATGCTCAGACTTTCCAGGAATGTAGCAAGGTACATTCTCTTAGGGTACCAAGTTAGTTGTTATGAAGAAGTGGATCAATATGACATCAAAAACAGAATAGAATCACAATCATAATAGAAGTCAAACATACACTTTTCTTCTTGCTAAGTCTTCTAAATGTGACGTCTTCCTCTTCCATATCGCTTGAATCCTCGCTCTCGTCCATCTCCTCATTTATAATGTCGTGGTCTTCATCGTTCCCATTAGCATCGGGGGCATTTACGGATTTTTGACTATAAAATAACCAAGTTAATCCATCTACAAGAATTTATATTTCTGAATTTTTAGATTTCATAGTTTTTTAGTTTACACATTTCTACTTTATTGCCTTTGTGCTAAACAATCAATTGACATTACGTTACAACTAATACTATACCTTGATTTTCCAGCGCTTTTAGAAGAGCTTGAACCTTTTTGATGATGAGCGGCCTTTGACGGAGCATTTGATGGAGTCTGCTTAAGATGCTTGTCTAGCAAAGACTTGAATTTTAACAACTCCTCTTGCGACATCTCGGCCACCATATTTTGCAGGTCCGTCGATGTGCCACCTTCATTGCTGCCACCTTTCTCTCGTGAGCTTGCTCCTTTCTTAGACATATTATTTGGGGCCACCTAAAGAAGATAACCAAGCAAGTCATACAAAGAGCATTCAGGAGGAAGCCATACAAACCAAATGGAGCAAGTGAAAATGACTTACTTTTAGGCAGAATAGTGATCGAAATCCTCTTTTTTATGTAGCAATGCGCACCTGCAAATTTACATTCAAATCTGATTCCTACTATCATTATGGCTTTAATTAATCAATTTCCATATTTTGACTAAGCTTGAGAATCAATCATGAAACAATAGATTTGTAGAGAGGCAAGATTCACTATCTAGATGCTTATAATATGCACCTTACTAAAGCATTTCACACTAAATTCTAAATGAACTGTAGACAAATAATGCAAGATTATCTAACGCCTGAGTCACATCAGTAGTCTTATAAAAGATACTCTCTAAGTATTTACAAATGGTTTTGGATTTACCAACCCTAATATACAGCCTGCTCGAATTTCCTTACCAAGACGGCATTTTGTAGACGGCATTTAGATAACAAACTGGAAACTAGATAAGCTCTGCTATCGTCTAGGCTAAGATTCATATTAGTGTGCAGAATAGGTAAGTTCTAAGATCTATTAAGGTCATAAGCTGAATGAAACATCTTAGCTGTTCTTGGAAACCAGCAAGTTGTATGACCTCTGGCTTATCCAACCAAACAAGAAAGCCTCAACCGTCTCCGTCTTCTGTTACTCTAAATGGTGTAGCTCTCTCTCGTCCTCTTCCCTGCATCAATTAGTTGATTAGTTGATCCACGACATGATCATGGAATCCGAAGCACATCATGCATTAGAAGCACATCATGCATTGCCGTAAAATGTTAGCAAATTCTTCATAAATTACAAACCTGTTGACACAGGATTCCACGGCTGCTCTTATCACGAAAATGATCTGAAGATTAGGCGCACTCCGCTTTGCTCCTCAGAGTTGGCGGCAAAACAAGAAGAAAGGATACGTCCGCCATTTTTTTTGCCATTTTTTTTCCCCTAGGTATCGGGCTTTTTTTTTCCAATTTTTGTTTAAGTCCACAACGCCTTAATATTATTTTATCTCTAATATATAATTGTAATATGGAGGATAAGGGGGCAGCTTGGACGTACTTGCTATTGTTACAAAAAGTTATATTTTTGCTTAGAGTTGTATACGTGTAGGCGTCTAAAATATTGGGGAGAACATTAAACCTTTCAGAAGTCGACACCTACACGTAATCCAGAAGTTCCTAGAAAGATGATTTGAAGCTTCTTGCAGGTTCGAGAAATGTAGGTTCGAGAAGATGATACGCCCGCTGTTCCAGAAGCTTACGGATTATGTTGCATCATATAAAAGAAGGAGGGAGAGGCGAAAAGTCCAAACCTACATCGATGGAGATAGATTGGAATTGGGATATCTCACTGTGAAGAAAGGGTTTTGTCGAGGATTCTGATCCGGAATCCTGCTTTGTAATTCCTGAACCTCCAGAATCAAGCGCATAGCTCTGTATTTCCTGTATGCCAGCCGTCGGAGGTCTAAGAGACGAAGTTTGTGCAGAGTGACGGTATTGTGACAGCTATGTTGGTGTTTTAGGTTTCAATTGAAGCTGGGTTTTCAGTCTCGGCTGGCCTCCAGTGCCGTATAATAGATTTGAAGCTGCGGAAGGTTAAAAAACTAAGAAGACCTATGTGTGGATTTTCAAGCTTGGCGACGAAATCGAGGCTTTAAAAAGCAGAAGACGAAATCAGAAGCATCAAACTCGTTTGATGGAATAGGCCCATTCATGCTGAATTTTGTCTCGATGTCTGGCAAGCACCGTAAGGCTTCAAACCTTCCCTCTATGTCCTACCATAGCCATGGCGAAATCATGTGATGCAACAGTTTTCTTCTATATATAGTTACAGTATTTGGCACATGGTGTAATGCTGGTTTGGATATTGCTGTTAGACTGCTTGAGCCGATCAAGGAGCAGTTTCCAATTCTCGGCTTACTGATTTCTATCAGGTAATATGCTAAATTCATCCTATATGTATGGAGCTCTGTTTTGATTTATAGTTTGAATAGACCCCATGTTCGATCTTAAATCCTGACTTTTTTTCTTAAAATAGCTTGCAGGAGTTGTAGCAGTTGGAGTTACTGGAGGCCCTGATATTCCATTCCATCCTGGAAGAGAGGTATATCATTATCAGCAGCTATTAATTTACCCGTTTATTTTGCTGCCATTTTTAACAAGTGTGCTGTTTGTGGCAGGACAAAACAGAGAGCCCAGAGGAGGGGCGTCTTCCTGATCCAACAAAGGTTGTGTATAATCCACCCTTAACAGAGATGTAAAACGTAAATCCTATTTTTATCCACTTTTTGCCCTAGGACAAATGATGGAAGGATCCCATAGACGATAAGGAATGGAAGTAAAGCTTGAGAGTTGGATGGATGTTTATCTGAGATCATAAAATTGTTTTATTTTGCGGGCTCAGGTTCAAGTCATTGAATAAGAAGGAAGCAGTCAGGCAGAGCACTGCTAGTGGAGTCATCCCGCTTTTAAGAAGCAAAATAGAGATGAAGAGTAAGTCAATCTTTTGTTAGAGGCTATGTAATACAGATTAAAGCATTATACAGGTTTTTTGGAGCATTTTGAACCCGAGTCTGAAAGAGGGAAATCAGAAGAATCTGAAAGCAAGGGAGAATCTGAAGAATCCGAAATGAGAATGGGCTGGCAAGGGGCCTTTTTCCAGAGACCATCATTGCCTACAAAACTGAAGAAGAAAGTCGCATGTTTGGAATAGCTCTAACAGAGCCTTGCTATGCTAAACTTGATGGGGAGGTTTGGTATGACAAGATTGTGAGATTGTGAAAGGCAAATTTGTTGATGACATCGCTAGCATCAGAATTAAACAGTGACAAGATTGTGAGATTGTGAAAGGCAAATTTGTTGATGACATCGCTAGCATCAGAATTAAACAGGTGTGTTCGTGTGGCTGCCTGTTAGTGGCATCCATGCAGATGATCCTGATTCTGGTTCTTCTCATTTTGAAGTTGGCACCCTCTCCACAAAAATCTCTGATTTGACTTCCCAAGAATTTCCTCACTGCCTTGCTCAGTCTACTTCTTGAAGCGTTTGGCTTACTTTTTGGAGGTTGGCTGGTTTGTAGTTGCAACATATTGTTGTTCAGATTTTGCTAAGAAATTATTGCATGGTTCTGTATGATATTAAGATGTGGTTTTCCAGAATGCTTCTATGTAATTGATTTAGAGTCTTCGGTGGTAATTTGTTTGTGATCTTCATAAACTTTGCTTCATAAGTTTTTCCCAAGTACGTGATGGATGTTCATAAGTTGTAATTTGAAATTTGAAAATCCTCAATAGATTTTGCTTCTTAAGCTTTGATCAAGCTTGAGTGATGGATGTTCATGAGATCTACTCAAGCTTAAGTGATGGATACAGGATTCTGGGATTCGCCCTCTTTAAGGAAGTAATATGAGTTTTCGGCATTTATATATCTCAACATTATAGGCCATCGAATAGATGCTCAAGTCCCCAGCGAATACTAAATGTTGAAAATGTTGAAAATATTGAATGTTTGAAAGAATTGCTGGAGGGTGAAAAAAATCAGACTCATGCCAAATTCAATATAAAGAATATACCCTGTTAAGGGTACTTCAGGATGTTTCCAACAGTCAATCTTCCAATTCTTAGTAGAGGCGGAGTAGTAGTGATTCTTTCAATGCCAATCTGTTATCCTCTAAAATGAAATTCATGGAAAAAAGGGACAATTTTACTTTCTCACAGCACCATCGATTTGGAAGTCTAACTGCAGGCAACATAAAATATCCCTACCATTAATACTAGGACCATTGGAATTGTGATTTCAGCGACCAGTAATTGCATAGCTTATGTTGAAGCATGGAACATTAGAAGCCCCCGAGTAGCTTATGTTGAAGCAGAAACACGATCTTTGAGGATCATCTAATTGCTCTTTCAAACACGATCTTTGAGGATCATCTAATTGCTCTTTCAAACGTTATGGCTTTTTTGAATCTTTCTTTCATATAAGTTATACGTCATTTCCAAAAAAAAAAACAAAAACAAGATGAAACAACTTATCCCTAGATCCATCTACATGTTTTGAATACTTCTAAAAAAGTTAACAACTTCAAAAGATCGTTTGACAAATGTAGAACTCTATCACATTAATTCTCAATGGTCTTTGTTTTCGTTAAGGACATAAAGCTATTGAACTAAAACAAGCCAATACAACTAACTGATAACGATATTTTGTTGTTTGGTGATGAAGCTGCTATCAACAGAATGCAAATCTTTTCTAAAAAATGTAAAGCACTCTTTCTTTCTTATTTGCAACCTCATATTCCATATAGCTTTTCAAAAAACAAACTAAAAAGCACAAAGCTGCGGCGGTGAAGACCGCCGCGACAAATTCTTGTAGAAATAGAAGATATGCCTGACGTTTTATCTGACGAACAATCGTCAGATAATTACTTCTGACGATCTGTTTTTTTATAGTTTTTTTGGTTACGGGATTTATGACTTAGGGTTTTTGCTACTTTTTCTTTTTACCTGTCGTCCATGCTACTACTGTAAAAATAAACCGTGATGGGTGACACTGACTCTGATGGTGACTCTGATTCATCATCCGCTGAGTCTTCGATGCCGTCGATTGATGACTTCCCACCAATAAGGTTTCAAACCTCTTTCTATCTCTCTTATTTGTCTTGCATTTAGTATTGCATATAATGAGATTCACTTGCTCTCAGCAATAGAGATTCTTCATCGTCTCAGTCAAGCAGAAGCAAGGGCTAAATCTTGGCTTCGAAATGATCCGTTGGAGCAGCTTGCAAGGCAATATGGCAATTGTTGGTGTAACCAATGCAAAGGCAATAATAGAAGAATGTACACCACGAGACAAGAACACAAAAGGAAGTATGGTTTGATGAAAAATGCCCCACCTCCATGTGAGTCTGAATTGAAAGCACGTCAAGAAGCAAACGAGGTAAGAATGCAAATTTTGCAATTTTATTATTGTTTCATAGCAATATATCTAATCTACATCTACATGACTTTGACTTGTTGTAGTATTTGGACATGCTTGACAAAAATCTTGGACATGCCAATTCAATAGGTAGTCCTATGTCTTCAAGTTCTAGTTCTAGTTCAAGATCAGGAGAGACCCAAGAAGTTAAGAGAGGTCGCACAAGGGGAAGTACAGTGGCTATGATAGTTAAGAGCCATTTTAAGAAAAACGCGCATAACCTTACCCATGTGTGTGAAAGTGAAAATGACATGGTTGATCAACTCCCTCATCATCTCAAAGCCTCTATTGCCCCATTTGTTCGGGCATCCTTAGGTTGCTGGGAAGGAGAACTACCTCCAATGTTAAAAGAGTTTATATATTGGGGCCATAAGTACATGATAGCTCCTTCTCTAAAAATTCCACAGGCTGGAAGGGGGTTGTACATAATGGAGCATGTGAATGTACCATCTGGACACTCCACTGTATTGATGGTATATGGCGGTCCCACGTACCCTTGGGGAATGTGGCATAAACTTACTTCTTTTATGCCTAGTATGTCTAGGTATGCCATGACATTGAATGCAGCATCTTGGAGTGAGCAAAGAGATCGCGGAGAACATACTTCACGGGGCGCACTGGTATATATTGATGGTCGACCAAGGGTTCACGGCAATATTGCTGCACTTATAAACAGCTCTCACGGCCGCCCTGAATTAACAAATGATGAGTTCGAAGAGACTACGGAATATGATCCACGGTACATGAGTGGATATGTTGGATCATATGTGAGGGTTTGTGCAATACGAAGCCTCCGTCCTGGAGATGAGTTATTTGTGAATTATCCCTTCAAAAGAGATATCCCTAGACGGGTGCAACGCCAAAAAAATGGTGAACCTATTGTTGTACCCTATGGTAGAAAACGCCATACAAATGGATAACCATGTAATAATGGGATCCAAGATCATTGTTGAATCACTACAAGACTTATGTCCTTTTCTATAATATTGGGAATTCTGAACTTTTAAAGGTTTTAAAGTTTGACATTTACGTCTAATAATAATTAGAATCTATAAACATTTATTGTTGGATGTATCTTCTTTCTTTCCAGTCCATTCTTCAACTTGTCTTTCCATTTTATTTTAATTCATTTACCAACAAATGTGTTCTTTGCAGTCAAGTGATGATGATGTTTTATCTACTCAAGGTGATTTCCACGCGGAGAGTGGTTTGATGGAAGCCATTCAAAATTACTTCCCATCCACTAGTGATGTAAACGTCAATAATGAAGAAGAGAGGCCGGTCACACTTCTTGAGAGAGAGAGTAGAAAACCACTATATCCAAATGCAAGAATATCACGTCTCGCTGCATGCATTCTCGTCCTCAACTTACAACACAAATCCGGTTGGAGTAACAATAGTGTTGATGAACTTCTTGGGTGGGTGATTTAAGATTTAAAATTATACAAGTTTCTATTGAATTCTATTCTTTATTTTCCTTCCTTGCTTACTCACACTTTTATCTTGTTTGATAGTTTGCTAGGTGAGTATTTACTTCCAAGTGATCATTGTCTTCCAAAATCACGAAGGGATGTCAAGCAACTTTTGCAAGAACTAGGTTTAGAATACAATTGTATTCATGCGTGTTTAAATGATTGCATATTATTCCGCAATGAATATAGTGACATGACTAGATGTCCTAAGTGCAATGAATCACGATATGATGAAAAAACAAAGTCCAAAGTGCCAAAGAAAGTTTTGCGGCACATGCCAATCATTCCCCGATTACAAGTCATGTTCAAATGTCCCTCCCTAGCATCATTCATGGACTTCCATGCAAAACACCGAAGCAATGATGGAATTTTGAGGTACCCAACCGATGGTGAGGCTTTGAAACATATAGAAGACAAATGGCCACATTTTAAGGATGAACCAAGGAATGCTCGTCTTGCTTTGGGCATGGATGGAATATGTCCATTTGGAACGATGTCATCTACTCATAGTGTCTGGCCCATTGTTGTTATAAACTATAACATACCACCTTGGATGGCAACTAAGGTAGGCCATTTAATGCTCACACTTATAGTTCCAGGTACATACCTTTACATAGCCTTCAAATGTATTTTTATGTAGGTTTGTTGCTTTCTAATTTAATGCAATTTTGCTTCTTAGGCAAATACCAAGTCAAGGATATGAATGTATACTTAGAACCACTTGTGGAGGAATTGGATATTTTATGGAAAGGCATACACATGTACGACATTTCAAGGCAACCACACAATTTTACATTCCATGGAATACTATGCTTCACAATTCATGACTATCCTGGATTTAAAGTTGCATCGGGTACGATGCTTATGCTCACCATATTTGTTTGTGCAAGTTATCCACTACAAGGTTCAATTGGGCATTTACTTTTTTTTGCAGGATTGCAAACTAGCGGATCATGTGGGTGTCCATCTTGCGGCCAAAACTTAACATCTTATAAATCATCACACTTGTCAAAGATGATATACATTGGGCATCAAAAGTATCTACCCCTAGGTCATGAGCTTCGTTGTGGTGATTTATCAGATGTTCCAATTAGAAGAACTCCACGTGATTGGTTGAATACATGGAATGATCATGACCCAGAAAAGGGTAAACATCCGCCTGGCATGAAGATGCTATCTATATTTTACACATTGGAATATTGGTCTGAGCTAAAGATTGCACATCTCTTAGATCCTATGCATATTTTCAAAAATGTGAGCCACTCACTTTGGCGACATCTTACGAGAGATTGGGAAACTCTAAAAGCTAGGAATGATCTAAAAGATAAAGGCATCAAAAAGGAGTTGTGGCCAATTGAAGAAGAGGGTAGAGCTCCTCGCTTTCTTCGAGGTCCTTGGGTATTAAAGAGGGATGAACTCAAACAAGTAAAAGAAGCCATTAAAAGTTTGCGCACTCCGACTGGCTATGGATCCTCCCTTAGGAGGGCATTCACAAAAGATGGGGATCTCACAGGCTTAAAGTCGCATGATTGGCACAAGTTTCTACAGGTACATATAAGTGTAATAACTAAAGAAGCATGACCAATGGACTAAATAGATGAAGTCCACCAATAAATTGCTTACAATATCTTGAAACTTGTAAATCTATATGACAATGACACCTAATTCTTTTCCTTATTATAACAGCATATTCTCCCATGTGCCTTGGAGAATTGCCTCACACCACGCATTCGGAAGGTCATCTATAGACTCGCAAGCTTCTCTAGGTGGGTCTCTTCTAAGCAAATTGTAGCTGCTGATATCCCAGCTATGGAAATAGAGATTGCGGAGATATTATGCCAATTAGAAGATCTGTTTCCCACCAGTATATTTGATCTTCAGGTATGATGTAACTATTTAAATAAATTTCATGTACCAATCATACGTAACAAATGTTATTCTTAGGTACATTTGTTGGTGCATTTGCCGCAAGAAATATTGCTCGTGGGTCCAAACCCTTCAAGATGGATGTTCTTTTTAGAGAGATATATGAAAGTATTAAAAGGCTTTGTGCGCCAGATGGCAAGGCCTGAGGGATGTATGGCAGAAGGACATCTTATTGAGGAGACATTATTCTTCTTGACAGACGCCACCACGTCAATAGATCCAAATGCACCAAAGATTTGGAAGAAAGAGGCTCATGATTGGTTAGAAGGTGAAGTCTTGCAGGGTCTAGGTAAACAAAGGAGGTTAAGTGATGAAATGTTTGAAGGTATCAACAAGTTTGTTGTGAACAATACAGATAGCCTTAAGAGGTGGGTGGAGTTGTATAAAATTGAGAAGGCACAAAGAGATAGCAATAGGAAAGCATATGCTGCAAGAAACCGTCGAGGACATCATAGAAGAGCCATACAATACCCTCGCGAACTAATGCCTCTACCTGATTCTCCACCCCATTGGTGGTTGTCACAAAAGCTTAGAGAAGCTGAAGAAAATGGAGAAAAAATTCAAGAGGATGACCTCAACATTGCATTTGGTTCTGAAAAATCGGCAAGTTTCTATTTATTGTTGTCAATATGTATTTTGCGTTTGCTAACCATCTCACATCACTTATATATGTAACCAATGTGCAGGCTAGGTTTCATAATTCAATGTGGGCATATGGTGCACACTTTCGAATTGATGACATTGACAAGGCTCGCATTACTTTTGATTCTGGAATCATAGCCTCATTTAATCAAAAGAGTCAAGCAAGTACTAGAGATGATAATCCTATTGATGGAGAACTTGAATATGTCGGGATCATTACCGATATCATTGATGTGGATTTTCGATCATTTCGACAAACCGTATTAAAGGCCAAGTGGTTCAAACCTTTATATCGTGGACGAAACCAAACAATGCGACCACATCCTTCTGGATTTTTTGAAGTTGACTCCACGCATGTCTTAGTCGACAGAAGTGAGCCATATGTGTATCCACATCAGGTTCAACAAGTTTTCTTTCATGTCAACCCTCAAAATAATGCGTGGTGGATTGTAATTCCCACGGAACCAATGTCACGTAGATATATTTGCAACACAAATGTCGAGGAAGAAGGGCAAGAGGAGCAAGAAGAAGAGGTAGAACATGAGCAAATGATGGAGTTTGTGGAGCCAATAAACATAGAAGAATACGAAGCTCAAGAGGGAACGAGCAATCAAGGATTGAGAGTCTCGATGCATATCGATGAAGATGACATCGAGGAGGAAGTTGAAGAGGGAACAAACAATCAAGAAGTAAGATCGTCGATGAATTTTGTTGAAGATTATATTGAGGAGGAGGAAGATATTGAGCTCCAAACTCCAAATAGACGACGAAGACTACTCTTACAACTAGATGATGATGAATGGGAGGACATTGATCATGATTTTGTGGACGAGGGTTTAATGTCTGGTGAATAAGAAACAAACTTTTATCTTATATTAAGTTCAACTATGACCTCATCATTTTGATGATCTGAAATACTAATCTATTCCCCATATATAATGGTTTTCCTTTAATTAAAATAGTGTGTGATTTCCTATCTTTCCATTAAAGTTTTGTGCCTTTTTATCTTAAGAGCTTGAACTTTGCTAAATTGGATATGTAAGATAATCAAGAGTTTCAAAATTACTACCTTAGCATTCGATTATGATGGTTCTTGTGTATATCAAAAGCATTTACTAATTATAGTTGGTTGCTTAATTTGGTAGATGTAAAGACTTTGATAATCCTTCAAATATTAAACCAATTAACTAATGCTTGCCCCATCACATTGTACACACATGGCAAACTCCATGTCTCTAGGACATTCAAAGTGGAAAAAAGAATCATAAAAGAACCCACAAGCAAGTATGGGAGGACTCGTACCTCTACCAAGTATGCAATACATGCCCAGGGTTTAAACCCTTGACCATCTAGCCTTGGGGTATACCCCTTAGCCATGTACTACAACAAGAAGGTTGGGCACCATGCTATAAAAATATAAGCAAACATAGCTAAGTAATACCACACACACGGAGGACTCGTACCGCCACCATGCACAATGTAAGGGATCAAACCCTTGACCAAATAACCTTTGGGCACTCCCCTCGGCACACAAACGTGACCAAATAATCTTTGGGCACTCTCCTCGACACCATAACGTAACCAAGAAGGCTATGTACATAACATAGCAATAAACCCTTGGGGGGATTCATACCTCCACCATGGGAATGAAGATACTAAATACAAAAAGATACAATAATTAAGCGCTCCCCCTACCTGCTAATAAACAACCCAAGGTAGACAATTCGCCCATGGGGAAACTCTTGAGGAATAAGATACATTTATTGAGCGCCCCCCCTACCTGCTAATAAACAACCCAAGGTAGACCATTCGCCCATGGGGAAACTCTTACATCCATCATGAGGAATAAGATACATACGATACAAGGATTCGACCCCTAGATCTCTAGGCCTTCAATAACATTAACTTTAGTACCCTTAACCATATATGCAAGGGGGTCTTTTAAAAAAAAAACAACCAAGGAAAAATTTCTTATCTTACAATTAACAAAGTGCAAGGGGATTCATACCTCCACCTTACACACATTACATGTAGAATTACCCTTGGATGGAAACCTAAGCAAGCTAGGAAAAATCACCTTGGGGGGACCGCCACCATGGGACTAATACAAAATAAATGTTATAATCTCTCAATTTACAAATATATTACTAGGGATTGATCCCTAGCTCCCAAGGCCCTTGGCACTTATAATTTCCTTTATGACCATTAGGGCAAGGATGGTTTAATATCCAAAGGAAAATGGCTTAAGATAAAAGTGAAGACCATTCTGGAAATCTAACCACATGTGCGAAGATTATTCCCGAGCATGAACATTATAGCTTAAGTGACGGACTCCTGAGCCATTGATGTGGCAGTGTATCCTCACGGGATGCAGCGGACAGGTGCTTTGGCAGACCCCCCCCGCGTCGCCGCTCAGGGTCAGCAACATTCCCGCGTAACCGATGGTTTGATGCGGACTGTAAAGAACGCAAGCGGCAGCTCCGTCACATCCTGGATCCAGGTACCCGCTTGCAGGCCACCACACAGTACCGCGCCCATCTGAAGGACACAAAGGCGCGGTACCTTGCCAAGCATCAGGGGGAGATGTTCGCTCGCTGGACACTCATCCTCGAACCTTTGGGCCAGAGTGCTCGAAGGCCGGCCCGACCCTCTGAGGGGACATCACACGGGGCGTGGAAGCGGTACTTGCGGCGGCTCTATGACCCGCCCGGGGGGCAGCGACGCCCATACCCCCACAGGGATGGCCCCATTGGTTCTCGTGGATGAGGATGTTGAGGAGGGCCCTGCAACGGCTAGCTAATGGGAAGGCGGTGACCTCGATGGTATGCGTGCCGAAGTTACTCAAGTGGGCAGGGCCCGCTTGTGCCAGGTCCTCACTACCTGATTCAGCGAGCATTGCGGGAGGGTTTCCCCCGACAATGGACCAAGCCGGGTTGTTCCCATTCACAAAGCTGGCGACCCCACCGTCCGCCAATTCACCGGACGATCATGGTCGGATTCGATTATTTGCCAAACTGTTCATATCGGCATTCTCGAAAGCGGCGATTGACCAGCAGAGGCGTGGATGTCGCGGATGTGCGAGCCCCTCACACAGAGGCGGGCTTTCGACCCCCGCCACTCAACGATTGACCATATCTTTTACGCTGCTTGCACCGATTGAAGACGGCCCGGAATCACCTATTTGGACTTGTATTGTCGCTTTGTGGACTTCGCAAAGGCTTTTGATCTGGTCCCGGGGAAAAGTTGTGGGCTAGATCTGCGTCAGCTGGGGCTCCGCTGCTGTCGCGTAATGCCATATACAGGTTGTATGAGAGTTGTTTTGGCAGGATGCAGTCGACGGGCCAAGCATTTACCAGTAGTATCGGGGTCCGGCAGGGTTGCCCCCTCTCGCCGACACTTTTTGGCCTCTACATTGATCAGTTAGAGCCCTGGCTTACTGAGCATGGGGGGGATGGCATACATCTTTTGCACCAGGTCATCCGCCAGCTCATCTATGCGGACGATGTTGGCCTGCTGGCCCACACCCCGAGAAGATATGCGGTCTCACCGGATGCCCTAGACACATTTTGTCGCTACTGAGACATGCTTGCGTCAATCCGCCAAGACCGGGTGGTTCTCATATCCTCTTCCGTCACCCCATGCCTCCCGCGACTCACATATGGGGACAGCCGTAGGCGCCAGCCCACCTACAAGTACCTAGGGGTGGAGTTCCCCTCCTTCCGCTGGAGGCGCCTATCCGGCTATGGGTGACAGCAGCCGGAAAGCTTTATGCAATGCGTAACAACAGCCACCAAAAGAGCTATATGATTGGGGCCATCGGGCCACATCCGCGGGCACCGGTCGAGCCCGCCCTTCAGACGGGGGTCGGTTTGGGGCCCGGCCGCCTTTGACGACCGGAATGACTTGGAGCAGTGCGAAGGCATTTTGGCACGGGCACTTGGGGTGAAACCTGATCCCCTATCGATTCTCGCTGCAGAAACTGGATTCTTGCCGCCGCTGGGCAGCCCTGATAGACACATCGCCTATTTTCGTAAAGTGGTTACTATGGGTGATGCTCGGCTCCCGCCTCGCTTACTAATCGTGGCCATGAGTCCGTAGCCGCTTAGGGCCCAAATTGGAGGGTAAGAGAGATCGATGGTTCGCCCGGATGGAGCGTCGCGAGAGCACAGATCGCGTCCGGGCGCTTGTGACCGATCGTGACTACCGGGGAGTACCTAGATGCTTGTTTTCCTTGGCAAGCTCGGGATCCCATTGCTCTAGAGCAGGTCAAAATGGCCCATTACAAGGAGCACATCAACCCCGTGTTAGCCCGGGGCCCACAGCTCTACCTGCGTTCCCAAATGCCCGAAAAGCGGGCTCATTGCCTCCATTCGCGGGGTGCCCACCATCTTCGCGATCGAGGCGAGGCGGGTGGATTGGGGAGCCCCGCGGGACAGAGGCTCTGTCAGTCTTTGTCAAACGGGTGCCGATTGAGGATGAGTCTCACACTTTCGAGTTGCCCACCGTTGATCGGTCGGGCCCGACACGCTCCCTTAGTACGGGCCGGGCGTGCCCTTGCATTTGCCGATGAACACACCGTCGACGCGTGCCCCCGGGTCATACATCCAGGAGGTACTTGGACTGCGAGGTCACCTTTGCCCCCCCGGGTCCGTCCGTGACTAGGCACTACGGGGTGGTGCATGACTCAGTATATATTGGGATGTTTCGCATTTTATATGATTAGCACGCTTTTGTCGTACAGGCCGATTGTCGCCACGGTTTTCCCTCGAAAACCCTTCGGGGCGGGGGTTTTTTAATCCGGGCAGTAATCCGCTTGCTGCGTTTTTGTATTGGGTCCCATAGACCGATTGGTCTCCGTGGACGATAAAAGTAACTTCCTTCCTTCCTTCCTCTGAGTGCCATATTTACTATAAACCCTTGCCGCATTTACAGGATTCGCAAAATGGAGATAGTTCACGATTCATAGCTACATCAAATTTTGTGGTAACGGACTATCTATTCATGACCAGCGCCATGGCTTAGCTCAAGATATATTTATTCTTTGAAAATAGACATCTAATGCTCTATAATAGAATGACATGCAAGGGCTCTAGACATGCATAATGCATGGGCATGCAAATGAAGATGAACCACCGAAGTTGATCGCCATAGCACAGAGATTTTCGCAACATGCTGAAGTTGATCGCCATAGCACAGAGATTTTTGCAATATTTTTGCAAGCTATGGTGCATTGGAGCCTTGATGATTGAGGCACTGAGACAATGGACCAATGCTAATCACATCTAATAGGAAAAACTTGAAGATAGCATCCCTACCTACACGGAAGATGATTTATCAGAATACTCTAGCTAGGGATGGAAATTTATAGGTTTTCACCTTAGAAACTTAATCAAGCTTGGTCAAGTAATGCATCATTAGATAGATCAAGGAGACAGCTTTCTAAAACACCAAATTTCATCTCAAACAGACTTTTGAATCAAAAGTTATGAATAAAATTGTGTTAGTGTCTTTAGAATGACTTTCCTGACGATTTTTCTGACGTTTTGTGTGACGTAAAGCCTGAATAATACCTGACGAAATCCCTGACGCTATTCCTGACGATATCCCTGACGAACATTTTCTGACGCTTAGTCTGTCGAAATACCTGACGTACCATCTGATGTTTGTTTCTGACGAACAAACTGACGTAATTTCTGACGAAGGTTCGTCAGACAAAACGTCAGGTGGTTTATCGTCAGTTTTATCGTCAGAGAAATCGTCAAGCATAATATTTTGAAAATGCCTGACGATTTATCTGACGCCTAACTGTCATTCTCTTGTAGTGTTTCATCACGTCATTTTTGCCCACTTTGGTAAGATGCTATCTTTCCCTCTGTAATTGCTTACATGTTTGCATTGGATATTACAGGGCTCCACTCCCATCCCACCATAGTGATAGATATCATTTATAATATTATCCACATGGAAATTGTTATAGTCTAGACAAATACTTAACAAATAGAAAGACTAACTAAGAATAATCAATCCAACCATTTAGATTGTTGCGCTATCCATCCAATCGATACCTTGCTCAAATCAACACGAATTATTAGCTATGGCTATGTGTCACAGGAAATAACTAAAGAAGAAGGGAAGCAATTTGACATGCCAAATAGGTATAAATATCAATCACTTCTGCAATCGGCTTACACAATCGTTGCATTGTTGAAGCAACAGGTACTTTTGTTTTCTCACTTATCCTTTTTTGAATTCCTTTTAAACTGCTTCTGATAGAGAACCTTCCATGTAGCTTGACAGGACTAAGCCTTTTATGGAAGTAGCTCTTGAATTTTGAATCAATGAAGAGAAAAACCTGCTAAATTCGAGTAGGTGGTCCTTGATACACAGCTTGCATTTCGATCCTTGCTTTAGGTATATTACCAACAATCAGGACCGAGCTTCTCATACCCAAATTCTTGGAGTAAAAGCCCCTTTAGATAAAGGTCTAACTCGCAATATTAGCAACTGCCATATCCACTAAAAAAGCACCAACCTTTTCAACTGATGCACTGCTCTGTAGAAAATATCATTTGACCTTAATTTGGAGAACATCCCCAAATTTGTCCAAGACCTGGACCCAGTTCTCCTTGCTAAAAAAACTAAGGTGACCCTGATTCTCACGATCAAATGGTCTATGGGACCCAAAAAAAGAAGCGCAGTAGATGTATTACTGTTAGGATTAAACCCACTCCCCCCCCCCCTCCAGCGGAAAGGATTTTCGAGGGAAAAACCGTGGCAGTAATAGGAATGCTGATAAACTATACAAATACACATGGTGAAATATTGTGCAACCTGTTAAGATAGTGGGCGAGGACATAGTTGAGCCTGCCTATCCATGACTTCTTGAAGATATGATCCCTGCAACTGTATTGATATCGTACCCAAATTCACATGCAACGGCTAGGCCTGACCAACTTGGCATATCGTGTCCAGATGTGATCATATGCGAGATAGCTCTGAAGAGTGTGACATTCGTCCTCAATGGCTCCACTTGGCAGTAGTCACAAAGCTTGTTTTGGCATGGCTCTCCAATCCATTTGCCTGTCTCAATTTGGATGCGATGCGCACCTGTGCAAATGGAGATGATGAATCTATGATTTTTCATGGGCATGTGTGTACATAAGTAGCGTTATAGGCCCGGTTCTAGTGTGGTATTTATGTGGTGCGCATAGCGCGTGGTTTTGACTTGCTCAAATAAGTTTGCATCCCAAACCTTGCTGAGGAAGAAAACATCAAGATACTGCCTCAAATTATGATAATCCTCTTCTATCTGCACCTGTGGTCCTTCACATTCCATCTGGCTAGCCATTGAGTCCCCTTTTGCTTCCAGTAGGCCTTGAGGTGCTGGCGCCCCTTCATCACGGCATATGCCAGGTTAGAAAGGCAAGCATCGTCCATACTGACGACCTTTTGAAAGTAGATGATGTGGCGATGAAGGGCTCTTTATAGAGGCAAGAAACCTGTCTCTTGTATGGGGCCATGGATTTCACTCCTAGTGCCCATGCTAAGAAGGCTTTCTGCATCTATTCCAACTCATTCTAGGTAGCAAGGGACACCATCGGTTTCTAGAACCCTGTATAGAAGAATAGGCTCCACCAAGACTCTAAAGAAATGCAATTCCTAGTCATTAACTCTACTTTACGACTATTATTCTGCATTGCATACAGATCCAACCCGATGTCACCTGCAGTCTGATGGAAGTATCCCAATACGTGGTAGAAGGAAAATCTATTCCCAAGTACTTGTAGGTGTGCGTACATTGTGCTCTCAGTAAGTGAAGGAGGGAGGCCTTGACTGACGGAAGGATGAGATGAGCACCATCTTAGTCTCGGTCAGATTGACATGCATGTTTGTGGCCTATAGAATGTGCCTAGAACATCCAGATGGCCTTTCATGTCTTGCGGAGTGTAAGCTAGGAGGTCGACATCATCAACATATATGAGCTGCCTGGTGATCTGGTGCAAAAGTTGAGCTCCATCGCCCCCATTTTCAGCAGGCCCTTTCTCCAATTGATCAATGTACAATCCAAACAATGTAGGAGAGAGAGAGCATCCCTGGTGACCCCAATATTGCTGTCAAATAGTGGGTCTGTTGATTCCAGATGGCCTAGGCATGTCACATATAGCCTATATACCACATTTGGCAGCTTCAGGGTTTGGAATGCAAGATCTAGAGAAACTAGTTATATCACCCATGGTACAGTGATGTTGTATTCTGGGCTTTTAATTAATGCAGTGTAAAGGTAGGTATAAATGAATCAAATTTGCTTCAAATCCTTGATACGATGTTTGTTCTGTGTAGGGCATCCTTACTGTGATGCTCCCTGAACATATACGTCACTCCACACATATATATACAGGGACTTCCCCCTCCCATGGCAATCAGCTCGCCATGAGCAGGGCCCTCCGTCTTATAGCAGATAACTGGGGGAAGGACATGGAGGTGTCATTCGGGTCCATACCTTCAATGGATCTCCTATATCGCGGAAGCGTGAATACATGTTAGCATACAGCATAAATCATACATAATAAACCACCACGAAGGGTGGCACATCCATCCCAGTATTACTGACAAAGAAGATGCATCTAGTCCTAAGTAAAACACCCCAAACCCCAGGATCTACCCCGGCTCAGACTCCTGTGAGGAAAGACTGATGGCTCGGTCTCAAGGGAATCAACAGACAAAGGTATAACCTGGCGTTGGCTGGCATAGAACAGTGGCTAGGGTACCTGTGCACACTTTGCAGATGAGCTGAGTCAAGCTATGGTGCCATTGTAGCTTTCCGGAAATGCAATCCCAAGGAATCACCCTTCGGGACTACTCCGGGTTACATCTCCCCGGTCCGATGAGGCAGGTCAGAGAAGTGTCCCTTTCCAGAGTCGCATTGAATCCGTGGGTGAACTAGAGGAAGAGATACATCAGCAGCTCCTTCTGTACCCGACCTACTCCCCTAACTTTATCTTCAAAGTACAAGATGCCCCATACCATACCCGGCCCTCTACGTGACCGACTATTAGGCCTAGCTCACTGAAGGAGTCCCCGTAGCCTTTTATGCTCAGGCGAGACCCCACCCCACATTTCATCACTACGCCCCTTATCTGGTGCTTCAATGATGCCATAGATTCCACAGCTCGATGGGCTCTTGTACACAGGCCGCATCTAATGGGATTTATAGGGCGCTAACTAGAACCATACTATGATATATGAGCTCAGAGGTCTCTACCGCCCGTAGTTCCCCCCATTTCCAGAGTAATACTATGCAAAGAACCATCAATCCATCATTTCTGAGCAAGTATAGAATCAGAAAGAAGAGCATCTCACCTTTCAAACAAGGGTTAGCCTCTATTGCTAAATCATAGAGAAAAATAGGAACCATCACACACAGAGTTGCCTCAGAGGCGCTATTCTACTAATCACGCCTACTCCTACGGACTAACCGTTAAAGCGACTTGATCCGTTGTCTTGAGGATGATCCATCTCAACTGCTGTAGGGTTTTGGGGAAAGCGCCTGGCTGAAGAGCTCCTGGTCGATTCTGGTTCAGGGATTAACCTAGGATAGACTAAACTAGCAAAACCCTGCCTTGGCCAATCGACTCATGCCACCTGGCATTAATAATCAGCTAATTAGCTTAATTAGGCTTATTATTCCATTAATTAGGGTAATGTTAATTTAGCATAGCTAAATTAATCCATTTAGGTTAACCAACTAGGTTAACTATACCCCATGACGTCGTATATATATAGCGTGACGTGTCAGTGTATTTATACATATACCGTATAAATATGTAGAACGTCACATTCTCCCCCCCTCGGAATAATGTTGTCCTCAGCATTGGGGTTTGGTAAGAGCTAACATGCGTTCAAAGAATACAGCAGTATGAAATACAGGAAGTTACACCTGAATAGATGAGAATAATTTCTTATTCCTGAAGATAAAACATGATTAAGGTTTAAAGATCACAAAATTGTTTAGGCACCAATGTGCATTTCAGATCATTATCACATGGAAAAAGTTCAAGGACCGGAGTCCAATAACAGACATTATAAAATCATTATCAAGTTGATACAAGAAGACATGAAAATACAGACGCTTGGGCCATCAGCAACCCTCTATACATGCGCAGGTCCCCTACTACTCACTGGCCTGCACATGTCAATACGTCAGTATTTACACATAATAATTAAGTTGTGGTTGAAGGGACCACCCCCTTGAATTAAAATAAAAGATTAAACTAACAGGGAAACCTATCATGCCTAGGATTCGCAATCCATAGCGGCATAAGGAATGGTGATGTTCCTATTATCGCCGAGATGAATGCGGCCTATCAACTACATGCTTTTCAAGCAATCCGTGGTCATGCCCACATTGACAATACACCACGTCCTAGAGAACACCAAGGTGGTCTCATCATCGGTAACTACGTTGATCTAAGATGCATCTACCCCTGCAGACTACTGCATGATCCCTGCCGAATCAAGCCTTCATTGCTTACCACCGGAATCGGGGTTGATGACATCGTTGATGGTGCGGCCTTGAGATTCCCGCATGAATTCCGGATAGTGCTTTTCAAGGTCTATCTTCATTACCCATGTGGCATCCTCCACCGGCAAGTGTTTCCACGTAACCAAATATTGGAGCATTTGAGTCCTTCTTGTCTGCTTATAGGCCCTATCAAGAAGAGCTTCGGGCACTATCTCCAGTTGCTCATCTGTCACTTCAAGGAGGGTGGGTATATCTAACATCTCCTGTGGATCAGGAGTGTGTCTCTTCAGAAGACTCACGTGAAAGACCTTATGGATCTTCAAGCGGGGTGGCAAATCCAAATGATATGCATGCTCTCCAATACGTTCAGTAATCATGAACGGCCCAGCCCATCTGGGTGCCAATTTCTAGCAGTTACCAATTTTTGAGTTTGGCTTGCTTAACTTTAATCTTAAGCCAAACTGAATCGCCCACTTGGAACATTCGTGGGGTTCTGTGCTTATCAGCCACACTTTTCTGACGACTACGCGCAGCCAACAAATAACCACGAACCTCCTCGACCAAAGCTTGCATTTCCAAAAGGAGTTGTTGGGAAACCTCCACAATAGAAACAGGATTATGCCATGTGTCTGGAGTTAGGCATTGATAGCCATAATTTATCATGAAAGGAGACATTCTAGAAGACTCCTGCTTCATGCTATTATAAGCAAACTCCACTAAATAGATATAGTCGGCCCACTGAGATTGCTTACTCCACACATAATCTTCTATAATGCGGTTGGTCCGCTCGGTTTGTCCATCCGTCTGAGGATGATATGCTGTGCTCATAGCAAGCTTTGTCTGAATGGTGGCAAAGAAATCCTTCCAGAATGCACTTACAAACTTGGGATCCCTGTCAGATACTATTACTCGTGGCATCCCGTGTAATCTGAAGATTTCCTTCGCGAATAACAAGGCTGTATCCAAGGCCGTATCTGTGGTACGACATGGCAAGAAATGAGCCATCTTCGACAACTTGTCGACCACTACCATTAAAGCGTCATATCCATGGAGGGTACGCGGAAGGCCCACAATGAAATCCATAGCTATCATCTCCCATTTGGCGTTGGGCACATCCAACGGTTGTAACTCTCCTGGAATCCTCAACTGCTTGGCCTTAGTCTGCTGACACACTTGACATTGCTTAATGTATCTGGCAATGTCTTTCTTCATGCTCGGCCAAAAATAGCTGGAACAAATCTTAAAATAGGTCTTTATGAAGCCTGCATGTCCAGCTATAGGGCTGTTGTGTGTATCATGAAGAATAAGCTTACGGACTCCTGAAGTCTCGGGTACACACAACTTGTCTTTGCAAAAAAGCAAATTGCCCTCCTTCTTATAAGAGCGGAAAGCCTCACACTCTTTATCTGTTCATGTCTCCTTGTTTAAACTCTGTCACACTTCAGCGAATTCTGGGTCGGTGGCCAAAGTTTGCTCTATTTGCTTCCCGAACTCACTAGTGAGGGTGGAAATTGCATTACAATGGGTGCGGGTTACTAAGGGATGGCGTGACAACGCATCCGCAACCACATTGTGCTTACCCGCTTATACATGATCTCAAAATCATATTCCTCAAGAAACTCCATCCATCTTCTTTGACAGAGATTGAGATTTGGCTGGGTAGAAAGATAACGGAGGCTCTGGTGATCCGTATCTAGCTGGAATCTCCTACCAAGAAGGTAGTGTCTCTATATGCGCAGAGCCCGCACAACTGCCAAGAGTTCTTGATCGTGGGTGGGGTATCGCTGTTCGGTCTCATTCATTTTCTTAGAATCATATGCAATAACCCTCCCCTCTTGTATTAGAACTCCTCCAGTAGCAATTTTACTGGCATCTGTTGCTACTAGCTTATCTTTCTCCGGGTCTGGTAATGTGAGAACTGGCGCTGAAGTCAAAGCATCCTTAAATTTCTAAAAGCTTGTCTGGACCTTTGCCTTCTAGTGTTCTACCCAATCCTTCACTTTCTCATGCTTTGTAACTTCTGTTAAAGGCCCTGCAATCTTGGCAAAATCCTTAACAAATTTCCTATAATATCCTACCAAGCCCAAAAAACTCCTTACCTCTGAAACATTACTGGGAATAGGCCAGTCCTTGACTGCCTCTATCTTTGCTGGGTCGATAGCAATACCCTCGGCTGAAATAATATGCCCCAAGTAATCCACCTTCGGTGTGGCGAACTTACACTTAGAGAACTTTGCAAAAAGCTGGTGACGCCTCAATTTCTGCAAGGCCAATCTAAGGTGATTCTCGCTCCTCAAGGGTTTTACTATAGATGAGAATGTCGTCAAAGAAAATAACGACAAAATTATCCAAGTATTCTCGGAAGACATCATTCATCAACCGCATAAAAGTCGCGGGAGCGTTAGTTAAACTGAAAGGCATAACTGTGAATTCATAATGCTCGTATCTAGTACGAACGGCGGATTTATGGATGTCATCCTCTTTTATCCTTATCTGATGATACCCTGAGCGTAAATCAATCTTCGAGAAATATTTGGCCCCTTGCAATTGGTCCATGAGATCATCCGCTCTCGGCAAAGCATAGCGGTTCTTGATCGTATGCTTGTTGAGTTGCCTATAGTCGATGCACATCCTCATGGAGCCATCCTTCTTTTTAACAAAGAGAATAGGCACGCCAAAGGGTGAAACACTAGGCCGAATGAAGCCTAGGTTCAATAGCTCTTGGAGTTGCTTCTTAAGCTCAGCCAACTCGGGAGGACTCATTGTTTGGGGTCTGGGTTCGGGAACTCCTGGAAGACAGCCCTCTGTGAGGACCCGTGGATCTAACAGGAGAGTCCGGGGGACTATGTCACGCGGGATTTGCAAGAAGAGAAGAAGAAGAAGAAAACAGAACAAATGAGAGGAAAATGATAAGCTTCCTTGATATCAATGATGAACATACATGAGCTCTCGCAATAGAGAGAAAAACTGAAAGGAGACAAGACTCAAAACTCATCTAGCCATCATATGCTAGCTCTACTCATATATATAGTACAATGGCCTTGGGCCCAATATAGACACTCTGACTGATCTCGGTGCCGACTCCTGGAAGGAGGCCTGATTTGCAGGAATGTTGGCGGTGCCTCTTGAAATGCCTAGAATCACGCCGACCCGACACGGGCGCGAGGACGGGTCATCACTTGTCCGGAGCGGCGCCTCTTGTTGCGGGATGCGGCTTTGATCTGCGTGGTCTCCGCCGCTTGGTCTTCTCACTGAGCCTTTGATGGCTGACCCGTGCCGAGCCTTTGATGGCTGACCCGTGGTCGCCCGAGGATCCTTGAGCTTGACCTCCGTCTGTCGATATGCATGAATAGTCCCTGTACCGGGAAGCACGGGACTAACACTCCCCCACCAAATGACACTCGAGTGAAGAAAAAGGAGGAAGGGTTTCGAGGCGGGAAGCCATCAATGCGAAAGTGATCCTCACGGGAGTGAGGACGGGCACCATTATGGTAATCGGCCAATGAGATCTGGCGTGTTTGAAGAGCGGGAGGAGTGTTTTGGCCAAGGGCGGGATCTGCATCAATAAGAAAGCGAGATCGCACCATGTCTTCAAGGGCAAAGATGGGCGCCCTCAAGAAATGTACCGACATTCCATGAGGAGGCGGTCCGGAGGCCAAAGGCACCATTAACACCGGCATTCGGATTGCAAAGTGAAAAATGGACGCCGATTTAAGGAGCTTAGCAAAATGCATTTGAGAGCAGCACAAAAACACGCTTGAAGATGGATGAAGGATCGAGGTGAGGTGGTGGCATTCTCGCAAGAAGGTGTCAAGACCATGAAGCGCATCCGCCGCGTTTGCCAACCACGCCATTAGCAATATAGATCCAATTCGTGGTGGTATCCAGAGTGGCACCTTCTTCCCAATGTGAGCGGGCGAACAAAGCGTGGATCCCACCGAGATCCGTCGAGATCCGAGGTGGAGTCCATCCGGCATGACCATCCATGACCTTGGTCCAAAAAGGGAGGCGCCAATCGAAGTCAGAACCCGGGCGTGGAGGTGCGCCTGAGGAAGCATAGGGAGAAGGAACCATGCCCGTGGGCGTGGGTTCTTGGCGGTCTCCCCGAATTGATCGACAAGATCCGGATCAAGAGCTTGACACCAACGATCCCAAAGAGAAGCGAGAGAGTTGAGAGTTGACAGGAGGGCTATCCCATCCCGTGGGGACCGTCTTGCTATCCAACGAGCTCGTAATTGATTATAACCGCGAGGTGTCGCATATAAATTTGTGCATAGGGAAGATCCGGGATGTCCTAGATACTTCCTTATATTGTTGCGGTGGCTTCGGGCTTTGCCGAGAGATAAATGATTGGCAAGCTTCGAGGCATGTACTCGATGAAGAGTTTGGGTCCGAGCATGATCCGCAAGATATGGATTGTTATCCCGAAGCAACCATTGCATTGGGGTCACCCCGAAAGAGTCGGGCGTGGCCCATTTTCGAAGTGTTCCGTGTATCACCCGGATAGAAATCATGAAATATGTAAGCCATGGGCTGAACAACTCAAGGTGATAAAGTCGGATCGGCACAATGGATGAGATCAAAGACCACAAGGGCACGGCACAACCCTTTGTCTTCAATGGAGAGTTACGGCCAAATCAAGAAAATCTGCGGTTTTCGGGGGAATATCCACAGTCCATCCGCCGCATGCCACCGAGAAAGGAAGAGGTGGCGGCGAGCAACCACATAATCGTGATAGCGAGGAAGAGGCGGGAAGTCAGCGGGCATTACGTTAATAATGGCGGTATGGGCGTCAAGTTTTGCTTGAGCCTCACCGCCAGATGAATAATAGCTTGCTGCGGTTGTTGTTCAAGATCACGGATCCGGTTGTCCTTTTCTAGCAAAGGCGTGATTGGTCACGGACCGTTTGAGAAGTGTTGACACGGGAGGAGGATTTCCCGGAGTATTGAGACGAAGCACGGCAATCCGCGTCATCCGGTATCTTTCGTTTACGCACCTCGTAGGCGATCTTGAAGAGAGGTGAGCCGAGAGGTCGTGTAGAAAGCTGAGCCGCCAAGGAGGCAATTTGAGCCGCCCCGCTCGTAAGGTTTTGAACTTGAGTGCTGAAATTTTCACAAAGTTCGGAGTACAAGGCGTTGAGCTTAGCAATATCTGCATCCTTAGTACCCAGGAGAGCTGCTTTGGACTTGTTGTGCTCCAATAAATTTTGAATTTCTGATTGGAGCTGAGCCTGTTGATCTGCAAGTTGGCTGACTTGATCTTGTGCACTTTTGAGATCTGTATGAGCCTGTAAGAGAGCTCCGTGCTTGTCTTGAAGTTTGGCCTCCAAAGTTGCAACTTGGGCAGTGGCAGCTTGAAGGTCCCGGTGTACCGCATCAGAGTCCTCTAGTGCCCGTTGAACCCCGCTCATAAGTAGTGTTGTCTCTAATTTTTTCCTAACCTTAGAATATGAATTTTTTTTGGCGAATATTTGTCAAATGAGAATAGCCAACTTGGCGAAAGTCCAAAAAATCTTAATAAATTCTATAATCCATGAGGCGAATCTTCTAGCATTCACATCAAATGCTTGAAAGTTAGCCACAATATACATGAGCACATAGTGCATTTGCAATGCTTAGCTCTAATGAGTATTTATTAAGAATCTCTTTAACAAACTGTGCATGCATCTAGGCATCATGGGTCATGGGCATGCCTAGAACCTGGTAGGACGAGCACATGCATGGGCGTCATGAATTGGAACATGAACTTCACTTTGTCTATCGTGCAAACATGGAAGAAGTATTCCCACGGAATAAGACATGCTTGGAGAAAAAATAGCCAATGGGAAATTGTGTTAGCTATTTGTATACTAGATAGTTTATGAATGTTGTGGCAAGACAATATTTCGACATGGGTATTTCATCGGTGTGTCTAGATGCATTATTTTTTTCTACAAACAAATTATGTCCAACGTGCACCAATGCTAACAATCCAACAATCCAGGTAGATTTTTACAAGGTAGTGAGGGACGATGCTCACAACTTAACAAACATCTCTGAGTCTTAATAAATTAATTGGAGCCTTCTATAAAATATTAAGATGGAATGCCATTGTCAATAGAATGTATTCTAAGATCTCAAGTTGAATACCTATAAAAGCAAGCATACTTGCATAACAAATGCATAATGGTCTAGCCTAGCTCAATAATTACCCAAATAATTTGGTTATGAAGGAACCACCTAAGGATAGTTACCTCATAATTGAAAACGAAAAACATTTTAAGCTCATATATGATAATGGAGGATTTAGTGATGCTCATGTATTTATTGCCATGGACACTTAGTCCTATTGAATGTTATAAAACAAACTAAAATAGAAAATCAATAGGCGGGACCACGAACGAGCTATTTCCATTTCTTCCTCTAATAAACGACGGCAAGGTATGGATTTTTTTAACTTCATTTGCAACGAGCATTCGCACTCTTTTTTGAACTTTATTTGCATTGATTTTGCAATTCGAACTCTTCCCCTTAAGTTAGAAATATAGAAAAAATACCAATCTTTAACATTAGGGTCATGCCGGATGAACTTAATGCATCCTTTCTCTATACGATCCGGCATGTGATAAATTCGTGGGAGCTCATTCAAGGTAGAAAATATTGTAAGGCTATGTTTTTCTAAGAGACAGGAATGATCAAAACTCTGTTTTCACTTGGTTTTCAACCCAATAACATTGAAACGACTAAACTAATGCAGTATTGGCATTGCTGAGAACACTGTAGCAAAACCCTGTAGCAGATATTTACTGTAGTTATGTGATGATATGTCTGTATTTACAGGGATTTTAACTAGTTGTAGACCACCGATTTACACCTGTTACCTTAACCTTTTTGTAGATAAGACAGAGGTAAGACTCACGAAATTGCTACTGAACCATTCAAGATGGTATGACAAATACCTATATCTTTAACAATTTAAACATGTTTTCAACATGCCATGCTACCTTGTAAATTGTGCCTCAAAATTTATCTGCAAATACTGAAAATTGTATCTTTTAGTTAATAGATCCAAAAGAGAAATACTGTTAGTAACGACAGTCTTCCACATTTGCAGCATTGAATAATTACTGGAAGAACAATAAAGCTTACTCTTCTGCTAGTACAAAATGCTTAATCTTAGGACCACCCTGTCCACCATGCGTGCAAAAACAAATTATTTATGTCTGTTTCAGCAAATAGTCGTAGCCGACGAACTAAGTCACGTGTACTAAGTCACTGAGAAGGAGCAAATTAAGTATCTAAACTTGCCAACCATCCAAGTCTTCTTCATGAGACATAACCGCAGCAGCATGGAGATCTTGTGAAGTCTTAGATTTGTTCCTCTCCTGATAATTTCTTCTATTAAGAGATGAATTCCAAATGGCCAATGCATTCTCGTAAGGAAAATTTGTGTCATCATACTTACATGCATAGATGCGAAGACTACTATCTAGATTCTCTGTCAACTTGTTACGTACCTTATTCTTGAGAATGCCTAACGCACTAAATGTTCGTTCGTCTTCCACAGACCCAAGAATAAATGATTGACAAAGATCTGCAAGCCTAAAATACTCTGACATACGCTCACAAAGCACTTGACTATTGCCAAGTATTGTCCACAACTTTGTAATAATTGTTGGATCCTTCTTGAATTCATCGTCAGAGAACTTCTCACATTGTGCCCACATAGTTGCACCAAAACAAATAGACTGTTCCTTCAATTTCCTTTCATCCAAAATGCCATTAATCTCTGCCATGCCATTTTGAGATGATGTTTTACAAAAGTGAGCAGAAATAATCTTCAACCTTCCCTTAAAATCCTCCTGTATTCTTTTTAGCTCTCTATCCTTCTCCTCTACTGTTTCTAGCTCTTTATTCCTTCGCCAAAATCGTGGATGAACTATGGCAGTAGCTTCCAAGAGCTCATCTCGTGGGAAGCGCTCTCTAATTTCATTTGAAACCGCTGCAGCTACCTCCTTAAGGTTTTTTCTTACTTTTGTAGTGATGCTTTCTAGATCAGTTTTAGGAACGGGTGCCCTCCTTACAAGCCGTCCACGAATTCGACGTTTTGGAGAATACATCTGCATGCGGTGCATAATCAAGTCAGATAATATTGATTTTTACTAATTAAAAACAGAAAGATCTACCTGAATCAATCTTGAATGCACTTTCATACAAATATCTCCTTTGTTATTGTATCTTAGAGAACTCTTGGGACTGTCACTTTCAATATCAAGTAGTTTGTACCACGCTAAGAACTTGTCTTTATTGTATGGTACATCCAGTGCAGAAGAGTATAAGCACCCAAGAGTCGTGCAACACAGTTTCCTTGCTGTTGTGTACTCAGAAATATACATTGTTTCCTTGGATGCCATTTTCACGAGCATGTTCATCTCATTTAACATGGGCAGCAAACCTGCAGACAGTTTTTGAAGTCCTTAAAGTCATGTCCTAACGACATCCCATCAAAGATTTAGAGAACAAAACTGACGTCTCTCATTGATTTTAGCAACCAAGTTGCTGCTCCAACTATAATGGCCTGTTTTAGTTGCAGTACAATGAAGTCAAGATAAACGTGAAGGTGAAATTACAGCAGATTAGGTAGATGGAGGAGACCTATTCCATTCTAGGACATTGATTGAGAAAAACATATCAACATTCTATTATACTAATAAATACAAGCTCCAAGAGATCACAACTCATCAAGAGTGTACACTACATCAAAAAAGCCAAGCACACGCAAGTACTTCACTGAATTTTATGTGGAATTCATCCACCAACAAAGGCATATAGAAATTCATGCTAAAAACTAGAAGAAAATAACACGCACAAAATTGTTGTAAGAAGGCGGCATTACCAGCAAGTGTGAACAATGTCTCCAAATCCGTGAGGCGAGCTAATAATTCACTTGCCTTATCTGTGTCACCACCTTCATCTACTAATTTGTCCATCAAACCAACAAGTGCAGGATATTCTTCAAGAAGACGCTTTGCTGGAAAATATAAAGATATCCATCTTGTATTCACTGTCTTCATAAGCTTTCTGCCTTTAGTTAATCCTTTAGACATATCTCGGAATTGCAAGTACCTGCGAACATCATAACATTATCAAAAGAAAATAGAAACCTAAATAAGAGAATGAGAACATGCATTCAATAACATTACCTTTTTGGACTGCGGCAAAAGAACGTGGCTGCACAACTTACAAGTCCTTCAACATTCTCAATGCATTTAAAAGTATCCACAATTTTATACGCCAAATCCATCCGATGGGCCATGCAATGAATGGCCAATGCATAAGGGGCCAATGTGGTCTGAATTCTCACACATAATCCAGTTCGATGTCCTTGCATGACAGAGCATCCATCAACCCCAATGCACATAAGTTTCTTGGCAATGTCTTCAAAGGGCAATTCTAATCCAGTAACAAGATTCTCCTTCACGATCTCAAATAAACTTAGGGCTGTGGCATCCTTTGTCATCTTCGTAACAGCAACAAAGTGTGATTGCCGCACATGTTTATGTACACAATAAATGGTCATGGAAACCCAAGAAGTGAGGTCCTTTGCGCTGGCCTCATCTAAAGATATTGCAAAATAGTCACATTTCTTTAATCTTTCTATCAAGTCATCTTTGATGACTCGATCTATTGCTTTACCAAACTCCCAACCACCATTTCTTGACCAATGCGATGAAGGCAGGTTTTGAGTGCCAATTGCAACCAAATACGGCTTAGCATATTCATAATCTAGCATGGGTCGTCCCCTCCTCAAAATATGAAAGACTGTTTGTATTTGTATGATTTTGCTCCTCATTTGCTTCTCTAATGCTTTTTTATGCAAGTTAGGAATTGAATGTTTCTGTTTTATATCCTCTTCCCAAATCCACTTCTTATATAATGCTTCATTCCTAACATGCATACAATCTGCTGCTGTCTTCCATCTTACCACACTTTCCTCTTTTCCATCTACAATCTTCTTCTCGTATATCTTTCCCAAATGCTTCTCAATTGTGTCCAACTTTGGCTGCATCGTATGAGGCCTGCGATTCTTCCATGAACAAATAGAACACCGTGCTAAAACTATTAGTCTGCTGCCTACCTCTTCCTCATATCTCTCTATGCAAGGGTATATTTCTGCCCAAGTCGGCTGAAATTCCCTTTCACCAGCAGCCCATCCTTTCCTCCCTCGCTTCCTCTTACGTTCTTCTTCCATCTCAATGTCTTGTAGTTCGGACTGAGATTGCAGCATTGCCATGCATTCATCAAGATTTTCATTCTCAATTTGAATGGGATCTTCATGTTCTCCATCCATCTTGTCCATTTGAGGTTCAAAGTCCTGCTCCAATATCGAATGTGAATCAGCCATATTTGAAGTAGAGGCATGGTTTGTGGAGCCATTGAAATAGGCAAGGATGCCTCCTACTTTAGGCCTCTTGTTCATGAGCACAATCTGCAAAGCAAGACTATTTCTTAATCAATAGAGTGGCTATCATGACTTTCGTGTAAATGATTGTAGTGTAAGGCACTAAAGTTTATGCTAATAATACAGTTTCTTGCAAATAGAAATTTGCTTATAAGTACCTTCTTAACTTGGCTGCAATCAAGCTTGGCAAACACCGAATCTCTGATTTCTCAAACCTTAAGATGTTGAATCGATGACCTTCCAAGAAGAACTAGATCTGCATTCGTCCATACTTAGTACCGGCATTTTTTAAAATCATATACAAGCTTAAAGCACATAAAAATGCTTTGAATTTGTGGCTTAAAACCTCAAAAAGGCATACGATATTGCTTCCACAAAAATTTTCCGGAACTAAAGCTCCAAAACTAACGACCATAAGAGCGGTAATGGCGAATCCAGACCCTTAGAACCTCAAAGCTGTCGAAAAGTTGGCTAAACTCCCTCCAATACGTTTCCTGAGGATAGGCGAATTCGATGATGGTGGCGGGAGGATCCACCGAGATCTTGGCTAATAATTTTTTTTTTTTTTTTTTTTTTTTTAAGCCTACCTAACATTCGTGCAACTTTTTTTTAAACTTTGGAATATTCGCCTTTTGGCGAATATTCGCCCTTAGAGACAACACTACTCATAAGAGCGTCTTGGGATTCTTGTAACTTGAGAGCAGCAGCTTGAGCATCCTGCTGATACTGATACAACAACTGACGAGGGTGTTGTGGTGGTGGAGCCGGCTGTTGCCTGGTTTGTGATGTTTGGGAAAGATGGTGTGAACTGGATGGTGTAGCGGAGGAGGAGACAGTGACATGGGTGTGCGGACTTTGGACATGACCAGTGGAAGAAGGGCGTGAAGTGCCAGCTCGGTTAGTCAGTGGAAGGGACCGCTGAGTGGAATTATGAGAATTTTGTGGTGTGGGAGGGAAGTAATGACGGATGAGGGCTTGAAGGTGGCCTCCCACAGAAACTTCAGAAATGGAAGTGGCACCCCGAAGGCGGTCCACTTCTTGGAGAAGACGATAGAACATCATTTGGGGCCAATCTATGTGGTGGTTGGAGTGTGTAGCAGTGATGACCAGGTTATAGAAAGGCTTATTGATATGGGTGTTCTTGATAGAATACCCAAGGAACTTGGCGCCCCACGTAAATTTAACAAAGGTTTCATGAGGCTTGTCGATATTGGTCAGACGATGGACATTGGCATGATAAGGAGGTGCACCAAACTCTGTGACATCTAGATCCTGTATGGCAGACCATGATAAACAAGGGGTGTGCAAGGGAATATGAAATACCTCAGAAATCAAATGTTGAGTCAGCGAAATGGTGGTGCCATCGACCACAGTGGTGTAGCCATGCGGGCTGTTAACGATATTGGCGATGAACCGCCGGTTGGTCGAGGATTTGGAGCGGAAGTTCCATTTGAGAGAATTGTAAAGCTTTTGTCGATTCGGCGACTTCTTTATTTGGGCCAACAAGGGCTTCACGGAAAGTGAAGGCCAAGAAGGATACTGACGCAAAAAGAGCCGGATCCTTGGGAGCAAAGAGTTTTGAAGTGTAGAAAATCTTGGGGCAGCCATGGTAACGATTTGCAGAAACGAAGAGTGATTCAAAGGCGGAGGACGAAAGCCAAGCACGGAGGACAAAGGCGCAGAGGAACGAAAAGGTTTTAGGGCGCACAACTGGAGGCGAAGAGGTATGAAGAGAGTGAAACTGGAGCCGTTTGATGGTGCCAGGTGTCGAAAGATGCCAAGAAGGGTATTGAGAGGCAAAAATTTGGCTAAGTCCCCGAAAATCGTAAGGGAGAAGCAATGAACGGTGAGGATGAGACGTGAGAGAAGGATTGGATGTGACAGGTGGCCAAAGGACACATATTAATTGTTGACGGGTATGAAAAGAAGCAAGGGCATTTAATGCAGGCAACTCGAAGTGGGATATCATGAAAACGAATGTGTCAGAGAGTACCCTGGCTAGATTTGCGGCGGGAGAAAAGATTCTCAGTTTAGAAAGAGCCTTGCATTGCAAACACGTTGGCGAATTTCTGATTGGTCCACGTCGACAAGGAGTTCCTCAGTTGGCTATATAAGACGAACCGGGAGTAAACGAAGGCATCCGATGGCGCCAAAGATGGCGGGCTTTGGTTTGAACGAGGGGGCGCACTATGCCCACGAACCGCCGGAATGGATTACCCGCAAGATGAATTGTCGGACCTCGGGCGCCGCCACAACCGTGGCATTGAATGGGCGGCTGGTGTGCGGGATGGCTGAACATCCCGACCAAGACCAACGGGATGGAGGTGGTTCTCGCACCTTTGGGATCCGAAAGAGAACCTCTACCATCTCCTCGCATCACCTCTGCTCCCAACCCGGAGTAGAGGGTTTTTCCTCTTAGGGCGTAGTAGATAGGGCTCGAGCCCGTTTTTTGTATATAGGGCGTGCCCATAGCGGAAATAGCCGGTCTGCGCCACATTTTGTAAAAATCTCCACTATAATATAATATGCCTTTCTAGTCACTTTTCGTGGTGTTTGCTTCTTGAATCAGATCTGTTTGTTGATTGTCTTTACGTGTGATGAAATGTTTTGAGGCGAAAACCATTAACCAATGTAGGTAATGGAGTGCCATCTAACTCGCCGGTTGGAAACGCTGGGTCTAACCACTTGAACAATTTGATAAGGGCCAAGCCAACGAAACTTGAGTTTACCCAGGAAAATTTTTGTACGGAATCATAAAGAAAAACCAAATCGCCTTCTTTGAATGTTTTTGTCTTGAGGGCGTTTGTCATGTAAAGATTTTTGCAATTGTTGTCCATGAAGAACACGAATATAAGCATCCCTTGAAGTTCATCCAACTGTTCTAATTGATAGACCCTTTCTTTGAGTCGGCCAGGTGGATTATGAGGCTTGCTTGAAAACGGAGGGTTGGAAGGATGTATTCAAGCGGCATGAGAGCTTTCGACCATAAACCAATTTAAAAGGAGTGTGACGGTAGCAATCTTGAAACAAGTATTGTAGGCCCAAAGAACGAAGAGGGAAGTTTTGTCCGCCGCGATGCAATGCGGGAAGCGTCACAAATTTTCTTGAGAATGGTGACCGAGTTTTGTTCGTGCTTTACGCCAAACCATTACCTTGAGGATAGTAAGGTGTGCTCTTGTGATGATGTATCAGGAGGGTGAAAGGGAGATAATCCGTCGGCTCCTTGATAGTATGATTGATGAAATGGACACCACGGTCAAGAAGATATTAAGAACTCCATCATCTTTGACTACCCCGTGTAGTTTCCAAAACATGTAGAATCGCATGCTCTTGATAATTTGTTGATAGAGGACCCTAGATGTGCTTAGAGGACCTGCGGTGTTGTGCGGAAGTGCACAAGCTTCCGCCCATTTGGTAGCGTAGTCGGTGAGAACCAGAAATAGCAACGCACGGGTGTGCCGCGCAGAGGATCTATAGGTCCCACAAAGTCCATTCCCCATTTTGAAGGGAAGTGGCGTGGCGGCGGCGTCAAGGGAAGAGCGCCACGGGCGGGGGGCGCCCCCCCACCGGGTAAGCGCCACACGTCGGGCGCGGGCGTGAGCATCTTTGAAGAGCGTGGGCCAATAATACCCAGCTAGAAGGATTTTTGCGCGTCGTGGTGGTGTCACCATGAAAATGACCACCACCTAGCCCTTGATGAGCTTCTCGAACAATATCGGAACTTCATGAGGTAGAACACACGTCGAAGGATGGTGTCCTTACCTTTTTGTAGAGATGTCCCGCAACCATGGTGTAGTCACGGACCTCTCGGAGAAATTGATGGCGGGATTGTCGCCAAGGTGAGAGAGGCGTCTCGTCTTTCGGTGGAAGAGCACCGTGAGGAGGTACTGCTGAAAATCATGGAACCAATGTGGTGTTGTCGTGACTAAAAAGAGCCGAAAGCATCGGGAAAGGCGCGTCGAGACTCCGGTTGAGGGATCATCCGTGTGGATGCGTGAAAGATAATCCGGGGACGACATGAGATTTGCGGCCTTATGAACAATTTCAAAAGGGGCAAATTCTTGAGAAGAAGGACCCAACGAGCAATGCGCCCCGGGCGTGGACTTGTTGATCAAATAAAGGAGTGCTTGGTGGTCCACAAAGAACTTGATTTGACTGCCCAAAAGGTAGTGACGGAAGCGTTGGACACAGAAAATGAGACCCAAAGCTTCACGCTCTGTGGCAGAATAGTTGCGCTCAGCAGAATTGAGTTGGCGGCGCGAAGCGATTTGGTTTGTCAGTGTGCGCATCATATTCTTGAGAAAGAACAGCTCCAATAGCAAACGCCGAGACATCTACATGAACATGAAAGGGCTTGTCCCATTGAGGAGGAACAAGAACCGGTGCCTGAGTAAGCAAAAGCTTCAGCTGTTGGAAAAAAAGATCCGCACGGGAATTCCAAGCCGGTGGATTCGATCACCCGTGAGTTTATGAATGGGATGCGCAATGACCGCTAGTCCGGTATGAAGGTGGAGTAATAATTGACCTTACCCGGAAAGAGCGTGTCTCCTTGATATTGGCCGGTGCTTGAGCCTTGAGCACACAAGCCCGATTTTGGCGGGATCTCGTGGTGATACCGCTTTCTCGACAACATGGCCTAACGTAACACCGAGGTGACTAAAAAGGTGCATTTCTCGGGATTGAGACTAATGCGGACTCATCACATTTCGGAAGACGAAGTTCCAATTTATCCAAATGGTCAGCCATGGAACTGTAGGCAGAGAAGTCATCTTGAAAAATTTTCAAGAAGGGATTTTCCTTCATGAAATCATGAAAAACGGAGAGCATGATGCGTTGAAACGTTGATGGAGAGTTGGATAATCCAAAAGGAACCACCTTGTAGGCAAAAGTACCCCACGGGGTGGTGAAAGTAGTCTTGAGTTGATCAGATTCTTTGATTGAGATCTGATTGTAGCCAGAAAAACCATCCATGAAGGAGTACATCTCATGTCCAGCCACCTCTTCCAGAACCTGGTCTGTGAAGGGAAGTGGAAAATGATCACGCTCCGTGGCCTGATTGAGTTTCCGGTAGTCCACACAGACGCGGATCTTACCATTGTGTTTGAGGGCAATGACGATGGGGCTCACCCATTCAGAATGTTTGACCTCATAGATCAAACCTGCAGCAAGGAGTTTGTCAATTTCCGCCTTGACGCGATCACGGTAATTAGGGTTGAGCCGGTACTGTCGTTGCTAAACTGGTCGTGCATCAGATTTGGTAGGAATGGTGAGTTCCCCCAAGCTTTTGTTGATTCCCCGAAGATCTCTGTAACTCCAGGCGAAAATGTGTTTGAATTTTTTGAACAGCTTGACGGCCCTGTTACGATAAGGGGCCGGAAGATTTGCAGCAATGCGGACAGGTTGATTGTTGCCCACGTCCACGATCTCGACTTCTGGAGTCTGAATATGGGGTATTACTTCAGTATCCTGGACAATGTGTGCAGGAGGTTGGAGCATAACCGGATGCGTGGCACTTTGCGTGGTAAAAAAGAGGGGTTGCTGAGTTTCATCCAGCAGAGGTTGCTTCATGACAGCGTGTACATCAACAGGAGTTTGCGGAGGTTCAAAGATCCGAAAAGTGATCAACACGTTGGATTCGATTGCAAGGAGCCAGGTAAGGGTCAAGCAAAGCAGCCACTACTGGTCCTGATCAAGAGTCATTTCTCCCCAAGGATCAGCATATTGGGGTAGGATGACAGAGGCGTGATTCGCGAGGTGGAGCCGAACGTGATAAATATTCGAGCTTCTTCGAACTGCGGTGCGAGAGAGAGGGTTCCGCATGTTCGCGAAATGATCCCGCCTGTTTTGCAAGTCCATGGTGGCATTGAGATGACCATCGGTGATGACTAATCGGTCCGTGGGCCCAAGAATGGATACTCTTGGCCCGGCGGAGAAAAGGTCTGCCGACCAACATTTCAGTAGTCACCGGATCTTCGCCTGACTTTCCAAACTCCAAATTCCATGGGGAAGCGGAGATCACCGATGTTGATGTGAAGAAGAGGTGTGACGCCTTGAGGTCGCGTGATATGGCCATTAGCCAACTTGATGTCATATGGGGCACGAAAGAGTTGTGTGATGCCCATTTGTTTGCGGAGTTTATCCGTGATGAGATTGACTGCGCTACCTCCATCTATTTGAACATGGTTGACTTGCTGATTACCCACCGTGGCATGGACCGTGGGTGTAGAGGTAACCACAGCCCCAACTAAAACAGTTGGGAGTGGTAACTGGTCCTTGAGAGCAGGACATAGTTTCAAAATGGTTGCCAAGCTTAAAGGAATTTTGATCTTGGCTAGCTCCTCTTGGAGTTCTAAAGGCACATGAGAAAAAGGATCTGCTGGTTCCACTGGTGCTGGAGTGCGTGGTAGTGAAGCAGCAACTTCTTTGAGTAAGTCAACCTCTGCAGCAATATTGGGATACGTCTGAGAGCGTGGAGATTGAGATGTGGAAGGTGTACCTTGGCTTTGTTGAGCTCGGGTGGTGGCATGAACATTTGCCAATGTGCGGCCTTCAGCAGCTTGCATGAGGTTCAAAATGCTTTGGCGAACTTTTGGCATGACATGTGGCATGAGCTTCTCCAAGTCAGGTGCAAAGTGAACCTTTTTTTCGTCCTCATGAGGAATGGTGTCAACTGCAAAGGCAGGTTGCATGCCATTCGGAATAATGGTCAAGGGACGTGATGCCTTGGTCTGGCGTGAAACTAAACCAACCCAATTTGACTATTTGACTGGAGGATTAAGTGCCTGAAAAATTTCCTCCGTGCTTGTTGATCCGGTGAGGTTGATTTTTGGAGCTGGTTGATAGCGTGATTGCCGAGGCGCTCTTGGTGGCTTCTTAAGAACTGGTCTCGGGCCTTGTTTGCCATTAGCAATCCGAGTTGGTAAGCCGTGAGGCGGACCGATGTGGTCCCGATTTGTGCCGTGAAGCCGCACTGAACTTGTGGAAGTTGAGGACGCCGCGGGTGGTATGACCCCATTCTTGACGGTGATAACACCGAAGCTTTAGAAGGATCAAAAGGAGTACGTGGGTTGGATCCCCGTTGTTGCCCCCGCTTGTCGATAGAGTTGAGTGGGTTGCACCTGAAGTGGTGGCCGCAGCGAGGCGATAGTGCGATTGTTGCCGAGGTGTGGTTTGCACTTGATAAACCATTTTGTTGCGGAGCGGTGTGGGATGAGTGCGAGTGCACTCTTCCGTGGCATGATTGCACATGTTGCATCGCTTGCAATGAGGCGGGCCATTGGTGGAGTTGCACTCATTTGCCAAATGGCCTTGGTATTTGCAAATATGGCACCGTGATCCGGCTGCCTGTGGATTAGCGTGTTGAGGCTGAACATACTGCGTCTGGGGAACCATGACAGGTGGAATGAGCGGGAGCTCTTGAAGAGCCACGCCGGGAGGAAACATTGATTGAAAGTGATTGACAAGGTCGATAGCCTGCTCCAAAGTCTTGGGACGCAGGTATTCATCATGAGTCGAAATAGCCGGAGGAAGTTCTTGGAGAAACCGGACCCAAAATCGGCTCGTGGTGGGGTACTCCTTGAGCTTACTTAGCGTAATGTGAAGTCGATCCGCAAAATCCGAGGCACTGTGGGCTCTTGTTGAAGTTCATTGAGTTGCTTGAGATGAAGTTGATCATCATCCGTGGTCCCATAATGAGACGTAAAAGCGTTCTCATTTCGACCCAGTCTTGTTTCCAATGGCTTTTGTTGGACATGAGCCATTGATGAGGAGAGCCACGCAGGTGGTGGAAAAGATGTGGAATTTCAGTTGAGGTTGCGCATGACCATTTAGGACAGCTAGAGCCTCAAATTCTTCCATGTGGGCCCTGAGCACTTTGGTCTAAGGGTTTGCCTTTCGTGTTGCCAAAGGTGGGATAAGTCGGTTCGTGAGTCCGAAAGGTAGATATGAAAGTGCTTGGTGGACAGAACAAAGATAGTGAGGATATTGAGATTGAGTTGGATGGGGCATGGTGCCCGAAGGACCCCGATGAAGGGGTGACCGCGGTTGAGAAACCGGAAGTGGGCCGGAGCATTGGTTTTGAGATCCGTAAGGTTGTAAGCAGGAAGGGCGTGGGGAAACGAGGGAAAGGATATTCCCGGTAGGAAAAAAGAGACGTGTGGATATCCTTGCCCACCCCGGGGAGATGATGGTTGTGAAGGAAGAGGCGTATGGCCCTGAAGAATGATGGATGTAGGCATGTTCGGGGTATGAAAGTACGGTTGAGAAGGTTGAGCCCGATAAGGCTCCCGGATAGTGATGAGGGGACCGAGGTTGTGAGCAATGTTTGCACGCTTTGGGGCGGGAACCGGGACGAGACAGACACGAGGGGTTGGTGGCGCCGACCGAGCCCTAGATCAAGATGGCCTCCCTCTATGTCATAAGCAGATCCATACATGTCGCTAACAGTTTCCCCGACCGATGGCGCCCAAGCCAGAGGCCGCCTCGAGAAAGGAGTTCTTCGGGCGTGAAATTTCGGACGCACATGGCTTACGTAAGAAAGTAGGATGGAATCGGACCCAGCTGGCGGGCGCATGTTGTTTGGGGTCTGGGTTCGGGAACTCCTGGAAGACAGCCCTCTGTGAGGACCCGTGGATCTAACAGGAGAGTCCGGGGGACTATGTCACGCGGGATTTGCAAGAAGAGAAGAAGAAGAAGAAAACAGAACAAATGAGAGGAAAATGATAAGCTTCCTTGATATCAATGATGAACATACATGAGCTCTCGCAATAGAGAGAAAAACTGAAAGGAGACAAGACTCAAAACTCATCTAGCCATCATATGCTAGCTCTACTCATATATATAGTACAATGGCCTTGGGCCCAATATAGACACTCTGACTGATCTCGGTGCCGACTCCTGGAAGGAGGCCTGATTTGCAGGAATGTTGGCGGTGCCTCTTGAAATGCCTAGAATCACGCTGACGCTGACACGGGCGGTGACGGGTCATCACTTGTCTGAGCGGCGCCTCTTGTTGACGGACGCAGGCTTTGACTGCGTGGTCTGCTGCTTGGTCTTCTGCTGAGCCTTTGATGGCTGACCCGTGTGCTGAGCCTTTGATGGCTGACCCGTGGCTGACTGAGGATCCTTGAGCTTGACCTGGTCTGTCGTATGCATGAATAGTCCTGTACCAGGAGGCACAGGACTAACACTCATGCAGTACGGCCCCTTACTGGTAGGCTTAGTACCCGGTTCGAGGGCTATTTCACACTCCACCCCTCTGAAAGGAGGAAGTTTCTGGATCTCATCTGGAAATAGATCCTTAAATTCTCTTAGGAGACTAGCAATCTTTTCTGGCAATGCATCCACTACCTCCTTCCGTTTAGCATCTGACTCAATTGAGGCAAGTCTGATAACGCAAAGTACCTTATCCTTGCGCATGGCCTTATCTAACTGCGTGATAGACATGGACTGCATGATTGGGTTCAATGGATCACCTTTAATAGTAACTCGGGCTCCATTGATTGCGTTGAAGGTCACTTCCCGCTTCTCGCAGTCTATTGGCTTTAGCAGATGCCAGAAATTCCATCCCGACAATAAGATCATATTTGCCGATGTCCATTAGTTCCACACCTAAGGCAACTGGTGCACCTGGCAACTGCATATTGAGGTTAATACGACGGCCATTTGTATGTCGGACCTTCCCACTGGCCAAGGTAACAGGTCGCGGTCTGGATCTTAAGGTCTCAAGTTTCAAAACCTGGTCCATTATGGGAGAAGCAAAATTATGGGTACTACCCGTATCCATAAGAATAACAAAGGGCTTACTGTCTACCTGGCCTATAGTAGAAATAACGGCAGACTGACTTTCAGCATTGCCGGTTTCAATAGCTGCAAAAATATGAGACGCACCGTGTATATATTCGTGGGCCTCCTCGTTAGCAGGTGGTGGAGACTCCAGATCATCCCAATCAAGGTCGGCCACCGCCAACTAAGCAGTTTGTGTAACATAGGGGCAGTTCTGCATCATGTGTCCGGGACACATACACCTAAAACATGCCTTATCTTTGCGGAGCTGTTCACGAGCCTCTTTGGGAATAGACTGTAAGAGTTCTCGAACTGAACTGCCCATGTTATTCGGCTTATCCGGCACATTAAAGGAAACCTTCTTATCCTGTCAGCCATATGAATTTTGCTGAGGGGGCCCAGGACTTGGGGAACGAGGCTTATACGGTGTATAAGGGCGAGGCTGAGAATAGGGAGCGGGACGTTGATACTGGTTCTTTGGTATGTCCTCCTCGAGGCTTAATGCTTTAGCCTCGGCCTCTGCAACAGACTTTGGGTCGATGGCCTTCACCATTCTTTTGATCGATGGTGTCAATCCCTCAATATATCCTTCCACTGCCTTTTTTTCATTCATTCCCGGCACATACAGCCTCAGACGCATGAACTCGTCGGTATAAGCTTGCACCGACATGCTTTTCTGCTCCAACCTATTGAAGGTTTGTATTTGCTGGCACTTGTGTGCGCGCGGCACATAGTGTGACTTAAAGGCCTTTGCAAACTTCTTGAATTTACACCTGCTCCTGTCTAAATGCTTTGCCCTAGCATAACCCTTCCACCAGATTCTGGCTACACCTGTGAGGTTGGTGGTGGCGACCTTACCTGTATCCTTCTCGGTCATTCCGTAGGACTTGCCAAATTCTTTCATTTCGTCCAACCACGACAGCGTTAAGACCTCCTCTGGACTTACCATCAAATTGGGCTAATTTCCTGTTCTTCCATATGCTAGTAATAGCTGTGTCCACTGTCTTGCGGTATTCTTTATCATGTGCCTTGGCATGGTGACCAGATGACCTGGATGAATCCGAGGATTCTGAAGTATCAGTCTCTGAAGACATAACACTCTCGGTAGAAGGACTTCTATGCCGCTTAGCATGGCGTTTCTTGTGTCCACGCACGGGTGCTGGTGCCGGCAAAGGTGCAGGTGGCTATGGTGGTGGTGGATTTGCCGGCAAAGGCGGCATCTTAGGACCACATTCAGGTGTCATTTGGGGATGATTGGTCTGCAATACATAAGCCTGGAGATCACCGAGTTGACGCTTGATGAGTATCAACTCTTCTTCAGGTGTGAGACAACCTGCATCCGAGGCCGTATGCCATGGGTCATTGCCTGCATGGTCTGAAGACAATTTACAAGAGTAGATAAGAACCTAAGTCTTATACAAAGAACAAGAATACCAATTAAAAATTGCACACTAAAAAATGCAAGCAATTCGAGAAAATATTATATTAATAAATGGCTATTGAAAACGCCATATCAAAATTACATAGAGATTGGACACAAAAGTTTGGTACAAGACTAGAATTAAGAGCTTGACCCTGCAACATCTTGCATTTGGGTATCAAACTCAGGTTCAGGTCGGTGCTATAAGAGTAAAAGACTGGGATTAACAGAGGAAGCGGCTACTGAAGCGATCTCCAGAGGAAGGTTGACAGCTAACGGTGCAGCAACCAACAGATTCAAGTTCATCCAAGAGACAATATCATGGCCTAAGACAGCAATGGCGAGACCAGGATGGCTTGATCGGTGTTGGGGGCCAATTTTTTATGACCTGCCGTAGCAGAAAGTGCCCTGAGTGTCCATATAGCTGCTCAGCCTCTGGTGCAATGGGCTTGGTGAAGAAAAGTACTTGTTTGCTGGTGAAGGCAGACAGGAAGAACCGGGTCAGCTGGCACTTCAAATTGGGTAGGTCGGATTGAGTCGACGAAGCCAACTGAGTCTCAAAATCTGCAGGCAACTCCTCCTCTTGTTTGAGAGCCTTTTCTTCTTGGGCATATTGGGCCTCATCACAAAGATCTTCCGTTGTTGGGTCGTCTTCCATTTTAACTACAACGTCATTAATATTAGGAACCTGCGGTGCTGTAGCACGGAAAACCGACTTGGGTATTTGCGAAGGAGCGTCTTGGATCATGAGTTGGCGTAAAGACAACAATGTGTTGACGGGCTCAATATCAAGAGGATGGTAATTGAGCAATCGGTGCACCTCAGGCGGGTAAACCGGTCGGGAGTAGTCCAAAAAGTCATCCTGACCCTGGCAATATTCTGCTAATTCATAAAGAAGATGAGCCGTCTTTTGCCTGCCCATATTGGCAACATGCTGGTATGCCCATTGAATATCACTCAGCAAAAGATAATCCTGATCTCCAACCTTTATAGTGGGAAGCGTGTCCAAACCAGCTAGGGCTTGGCCTTTAGTACGAGGCAAGGGTTTCTCAGTGGCCAACTGCTTCCAACGAGCGAAGTCAGAATAGCTAATCAGCTCATCTTCTATAGGATCCTCTGGAAGCGGAGTCTTGGCCTGCTCTAAAGGTGTATCACATGCTTCGATGTACCTGTCCATCAATATGGCGAGTGCAAACTGGGCCTCAAAGAAGATTCGATGAGGTCCTAGGATAAGAATGGGGGCATTCTTAGCACGTCGGACAATACCGTGAAGGAGGTTATCCGCATGGACATCATCGCCTAGCATCTGCCACAGGATATCCCTGTCTAGGTAGGGTTGGGCCGGTTCTCCCAAGAGCTCTGTCTGGGGCAAGATGTCCTCGTTGTAGAAATCGAGAAAGTCCGCATAATGAGGGTGAGTTCGCATGTTGTCGATGAGATCGACCTTGCACTGCAACATTGGGTCCAAAAGAGGGTAGGGAACTTGAGGATCCCATTGCTCCCCACCCATATACCATTCGAGGCGACTGGAATAGTCCATGACGAAGAAGAGAGGAAGAAGGAGGAGCAAAAACGAAAGAGACACTGAAGGGAATGAAAACCCTAAAGTGAATCTCACTTTTAAATATATGGGCACGGAGTTCGAGGTGCCAGTTAATTAATTAAATTTATTTTTTATTATTATTATTATTATTATTATTATTATTATTATTATTATTATTATTATTATTATTATTATTATTATTACATAATAATAACACAAAAAAATAAATGACTGTTACAATGTAAAATGAGGAGTCAAAAACTTAGTTTAGATTGATATACAAAAATTTATATACATCCTTCAACATTACATTATCACGGCCATTCCCCGCGGATCCGGCGTGCTAACTGAAGGTCCTTCACCATTATGGTGACCCGTTTAGCGTGAATGGCGCATAAGTTGGCGTCCCCAAAGAGGGCCACCAAATAAGCCTCGGCTGCTTCCTGGAGTGCAAGGACGGCGTGCACTTGAAAACTGAGATCCGTCTTGAATTCCTGAGCAATCTCCTGAACCAGCCGGGCAGCTTCCGTATCAGAAGGTCGGTGGACTTCTGAAACTTCCTGATCTCTCTCAAAGCTACGGTGCCAGCTTTGAACATGTGCTTCCTCTTCTTCGGTGGGGGTTATTCTCCCGGACGAGTTTTCCCACCAGTCTTGGGGTGTCGGGCCTTAAGGATGGAGCTATCCCGCTGATCTTCCCCTGCACCCTTGGCCACCCCTCCTTTTTCCCTGAGCTTGGATTTATACTGGGCACCCAAGCGGTGCGCAGTATTCTTCTGTTTCCGCCTGACTGGATTCGGGGCATCCTGTACGTCAGGGATGACTTGGTCCTGATCTTGCTGACCTTTCCTAAGCCGTTCCACGACCTCGCGTGTTACCTGCTCAGCCACGCGAGCTACTTTCTCCTCGGCTCGCTTCCTTATCTGTTCCGCCCCTTCTTGAGCAATTCGGGCCGTTTCCTCTGCAAGCTTTGCAGCCTCATCAGCAAGTCGTTGAGTCTCCGTGGTAAGGTTACGACGAGCTGCCTCCTCTTGGGCCTGCCTCTTCCGTGCCACTCGGAGCTCAGTCCTGCGTTTCAATTCTAGAAGATACCTCTCCGGGTTGGCAACTATATCCCGCTCTACGGCTTCCCTTAAGGCGGGTGTGAAATAGGGGGGCGTCTCCTCCCATGCAATGCAGTGATCCGCCTCCTCATAGAAGAATGCTGGCAAGGTGAAGGAGCCACCATCAAAAAGACACTGGCCTGCCCCCATGTACCTATATTGGCGAGCCGCCTCTATGGGATCTTCTGCCGCTATCCACTGCCTAGCTGCCTCTTGGGCCATTTGCATGATCTTCACTGCCTGAGCCTGTATATCATTAGCCTCAGTTTGCTCCTCTGTCTTGGGCGAATAGTAGCAGGTGTAGTATTGTACACCGTCCTCGTCTTTGACCACTGTATAAGCATCTTGCTGGGCATTTAGTTTGATGCAGAACCTTTCGTTGAGGTTAAAGAGAGGGTATGGTATCCGAGCCCTCTCAAAGAAGCGCTTGGCGAAGTGCTCCAGGATTCCCTCGACCTTCGCTTGCTCCTCAGGCGAGTCTCCCAGATTTGCTGCGATATCTGCCATTAGAGATGCAATGGAGCATCTAGAGTAGCACGGCGTCTTGACATAAGTGTGCAAGACCATGGTGATGGGTTGGTGTGGCTGGCGCCTCAAGCTAGAGCCTAAGCGGAAAGATGTTGGCAAGGTTGGCTATGGCGGCTCAAAGCTCCAAGTCCGGTGGCTATGGCGGCTCAAAGGAGGAAGAAAAGAAAGAAGTGTTTTGGAAAGAAATGGGCCAAAAGAGGCGTTAAAACTCAATCTACCCTAACTTTATTTTTTTTGGGTTGCCCCTAGGGGGGCAAACCCTTGTTTATGTGGGTTTGTAGCATATCCTAGGTATATGCTAGAATATACCCAGGATATGCTGGTGACTGCTAAAAACCCATTATTTCCTGTAAATTGGCGGTCACCTGCGTTCTCGATTCCGGATGTTCCACGGGTAACTGGCATGGCAGACCCAAGCTCCAACTGATGAATAAGAACGCTCGAGTACCCTGGCATTTGGACGACTTACATCCTCATAAATAAGTTTTCTTGAAGAGGGATTTAGGAGATTTGATGTTTTTTATTTTCCATTCTTGTAATTCGGTGGGGTCTTAAATGGTCTTTTTTGTTGCAAAATGGTTTGACGACTTGCAGCTGGGATGGACAGATCAAGTTGTGGAATAATGCGACCACGACAAGCATGAAGAGGTAATGGCACGATTCTTTGCATTCTATGTTGAGAAATTTAAAGGTTTGTGGCATTTGAGCATAAAAATCGTAGAAAATAGCCTTGCAATATGTCCAAGGGTTAAAAGGGTTCGGATATAGCAATTTTGTCCAGAGCTTGATTTCCATCCATGTATGTTGAGTGCCTTTGTTTCTGGTTTTTTCCTTCAAGTATTCTTCATATCTGAGCAACATTCGACATACATTGTATCTCCATACTTGCAAAACACATCCATTTACTGCCTACCTAACTCAGAGGGTGGAGTTACATTGTTTGATTTTGAGACATGCTACAAAATGCTTATTCTCATTATGTCAATTTCATTTGCAGGTCTCTTATCTTGGAGTGTAAATAATCACTATCTTCTCACTGCAATGATAACATGCCAATGGCACTTTGGATATGGGACATTTCGGGTTGGAGCTCATTTGCAATTTTGTCCGTGGCCCGCAACAACAATAAATTTCTTAGATGGGTCAAACTAAGCTCTAGAAATAAGTGATGCGTACGAAGCTACTTGCAAAAGTGAAGTTGGCTCGGGGTTTGTTACAATGATTTTGCTTATCCTATGTCGTCTTTGGGTATTTTATTCCATTGTTCAGGTTTGATCAGAATCTGATGCCCAAGGAATACCTGTCTTCAGTTCTGGAAAAATAGGTATAGCATAGGAATTTAGCGAGCATATCGAGGAAGGCAAAATTGGCTCAATGCATGATGAAAGCTCAGGTGGATGTTATAATGGATAGTGAGGTTTCTGATCATGAGATAGTACCCAACAGAGGGGTAGAGTATACTGAAGAGTTACTAGCCAATGGAGAGTTGTCGTATAACAAGGCATACGAGCCCATTGTTTGCTTTGAACACCAGCTTCCAGTCATGAGGTGCAGTTGAATGTGCAGAATCAGGAAATCTATGCTTGCATTTGTTGTGGTTATCCCCAAAAAAAGGAAAGGCTTTTGTTGATTTACCAAATGATTGTTACACATTCTCTAGAATCAAAGACATTACTTCACCTTCAGGGAGGAATATAGATGGTTCTTCTAGTTCTGTTAAACCTCGTCGTATTCCTTGTAGACGTCGTCCTACTGGATCTAATGTTGATGCAATGCCTGAGGATCCAAGTGGCTCAAGTGTTGACGTTGTTGGTTCGCCTCCAACTGGTCTTGAGCAAGTTGTTCTGCCTTCTCGTAGTGGCCTCCAAGATGCTGTTGGCTAAACAGCTCAAGGACACGTATTTTTCTGCAGATGTTGGCCTCGTTATAGGAGTTAGTGATAGCTTGTGCAAGCTTAAGGATCTTTGTGCAAAGTTGAATGCCAATGGCTTAGCAGAGGTGAAAGGCAAGGGAAAAGGGAAAGCAAGGACAATTCCTTTATCTCCTTCATGTGATGAGCATATAATTAGTGTGATATCTGATATACTTACTGAGCTGGGAAATGGTGATGGAGTATCTACATTTGAATTCGTTGGAAGTGGAGTTGTGGATGCACTTTTGAAGTTTCTCTCTTGTGGTGGTGTATCTAAAGGCAATGCATCAGAAAATGCTACGTTCAGGTTACGGCACCAAGTCCCGAGAAGGTTCAAATGCTTTTTGGAGCTGTCTCTTCCGCAAGATCCAAAGAGGGGCTTAATTTGTAGTCGCAGATATATAGGTACTAGTTCTAAGTCACTCTAGAATCACAAGATTCTTGATTTTTGCTCGAAGCCGCTTTCGTGCTTCTACCCAAACATGCCATAGTTTGTATTTTCTTCGGATGATTCTCTGTCTTACATTGGAAATGTTGGTTCATATTGTTATGGCAGCACCAGAGCTGAATATTTCAATTTTGATACATAAGTTCGATCAAATCCTAGTACAAGTCTTCTAGTGGTGGGCCAAGTCCCCTTTGGTTTTCACATATCTAATTGTTTTTTGCAAATCATTGTTTCACTCATCTCCTGAAATATATGGCTTCAAGCGGTGTAGATCTAGGTTTAATAATATACTATAAAATAACAATCATGTTTTACATTTTAATGGCTTTACCTTGTTTTTCATGCATCTATTTAGTCCAGTCTATGATCTTGCATTTTGAGGATCTTGTATTCCTTGTTTTGGCTTTTTATCGTGGCAACTCTACAGGCATGTCAAAGAAAAATGTCTTGCATTTCTAAAGTACTCTTTTCTTCATTTATTTTAGATTCCCTACTGATTTCCTACTTGAGTCAATTATGTTTCATTCCATCTGTCCAACTATAAAATGTCGCAGTTCATTGTACTTCCATGTCCTATGCTGTTTTTTTGTATATATCCATTTACATTTGAGAAGACTTACACCTTAGTTTTTTTCAAGGTGTATCGCCTTCATCACTTTTAGCAGGCGGCAAGAACTAGTAGCAGGTCTTATGTACTCCATGAAGCGTGTAGAGACTACTGCTTAAACCATGGCAGTTAGTGGTGCTTTGCAAATGTTATTAACAGTCCTCCAAGTGCTTGGCATGCTTTGCATGCTTTGCTTATGGTCTTTATCAACATTTTTGGTCCAGATATCCACAAAGCATGGCAGTATGGCAAGAGATTCTCTTTGTTCCCCATGTAATAAGTTGACCATCCCTGCATAAAAGGATATCTTCTTTTCTCGTGGTTTTATGGAAGTTTTGTTCACGTGGAAGCATGAGCTGTCACTTTATTAACTGCTATACATTAAACTTAGTAGAGGTCCTGCTCTGGCATCAGAAAACTTTTGTGCACTAGAATACTCCTTCATTTCCTTTATTGGCCATCTTTGCAACCTGCCATCTCAAGATGTCATATGCTAGAGTAACATGGTTTCGTGGATATGTTTTTGAGTGTTGTGAATGCCTCCTTTGCCCTTAAGTTCTCAAGTAGAGATCGCATAAAGCCGATAGATTTCAGCCGTGAATATCCCGAAAGCATATGGCAATATCGTTGTTCTAGAAAATGAAAAACATATTCATGAGCGCATCGTTGGATCGCAATTTGATTTTTAGCCCTTGCGAGATAGTAGTGTGGTTATGTGATGGAGGCAAACAAAGTATTTGACCAATGAATCGTGATGACTTATCAAGGAGCTTAATGTTTGTAGGTTATGTCCATTTCGGTGATGTAGGGCCAGCTATTAAGTTTCTTGAGGACATGGAGCATTGTGGCGTAGCCGGATAGTATGGCTTCCAATCGGTATCTTGGTATCTTAAGCGCATGTAGTCATTCCGCATAATGGATGAAGGTCTCTAGTATTTTAGATCAATGGGACATGGCCAGCTTACCATCAAATAGATCTCATTACAGTTATATGGTTACCCATATGGGCTGCATTGGATACTTCAAAGAGGCCACACATCCACTGCAAGGTACTTTAGCCTGGACAATGCTCATCGTTTGTAGATTGCATTACAATTGGGAGCTAGGAGGCCAATGTTCTAATGAACTTGCAAAGCTGAATTTCAGTAGTTCGCACATAACTTTAGTAACTTCTATTAAAGATTAAAGATGGATCTTGGCATAGCACATACATTGTTCAAGCCTCCACCACAATCAGGTAATTTTAAAAAATTGCTACTTCTAGCCAGGAAGCATGATCCTGAATCAACAAGCTCTTATATTTTGCAATCCGCTCTATGCTAGTGAATCGACAAGCATTTCAGAAGACAAAATTGAAATTGAAATATAATCAAAATTTAGCTCTCATTTTCTATTTGGGCTGTTGGCCTAGAGATTATCATGGAATACAAGGTCAAGGAAACTGAAGATGTCAAACGTCTAAATATATTAGGGAAACTCAATGCAAGTGCCAAAATACTACATGGTTGGCCCTAAATTTGTGTAAAATGCATATTTGTATAAAAAAATATCACTATTTTGGATGAAACTATATGTGGAGCTTTCTATGAATGTCAACTCTAGGAAGCAAATGGTGTTCGTTCTGTTCAAGCCATAGAATCAGAGGGAAAATGGTTTTTATATACATTTCTGACAAAATGTCTAGAAGAGATAACTTCTATTCTTGATGGCATTTTATAGATTGAACCTTATAAGTTATAGGCCTAGCCTGTTGTCAACACGGGTTGACAAGATGCATATGCCCGCACTTCATTTTAACAAGCCATTGAAGCACAACAGGTTTTTGACAGACTTTTAGTCCGTGATGTTGCTTGCTAGACTGCACCGGATTAAAAAGCATATGTTGAAAGTGAATTTGATAGTCACATTAGTGTGTTGTTTGAATGCATGTTGCAGCATAGGTGCAAGACATAAGGGTAGGGTAATACATATGGAAATTGCATATAAGGGTTTGGAAGGCGGTCCTTTCATGGGTGGCACTCTAGTTGATATGTGTGCCAAATATGGCTCACTTCTAGACGCATAACATGTATTAGACAAGCTACCCTCAGTAGTGTTGTGACCTAGAACACATTAATTTCTGGATATGCTGAGAATGGATCCAGCAAGGATTCATGGAAATGCTTTCAAAATATGCAATCAGAAGAATATGTCATTGAGAAGCATGCAACTTCAAAGATCTCTATTCCAACAGAAAGATGGCCAATGTTTACAAGCAGCCTCATCTTAAACTTATGTTTGTAAACCACAAAGGCAAGAGTATAGACCATTGATGCTATCTTGTTATGTACAACTATTATATATACACTTATCATGCTATTTGGTGCAGGTTCTTTTTGCTTATTTTTGTTGAACATTGTTGTAAACATGTTCAAAGAAACTCGATCTTTCAACTTGTTGTAAATTGTTTTAGTTTGCCTGTTTGAGATAGCAATCCACATGTCTTTCCATGCATTCTTGTGATAGCTCTTGTCCTTACCCATACCACATCCTACAATTTGCTATGCAAAGTAATCAAACGTGCTTTTGACTAGTTCTTATCTAAAGCGGGCAAATGGTAAATGGTCTCATTTTTGCTTAAGAGGCAGTTTTTACGATATGGTTACTTGATAATTCAATGTTGTTTGATGATACACGCTAAAGATGGAAACAAAATATCAGTCATAATAAACTTAGACTAAACGATTGAAGCATGTGCAAACCAAACAAGTTGGTCGAATTATTTGTTTAAGTTGGATGAAATGAACTATAAAAGATCTTCCATCACTGTCATTCCTAGATAAGTAAAAAACCAAAGAGTCTATAAAGGATCACATTATCTCGGGACAATAAAAGGTTTACCTTTATCTTTATTATAGATATTTAGGAGTATCCGATATTTAAGAGTATCCTTCAACGTGCATTTGAATTAACCTTTAAGACAATATACTTTAAGTCCAAAATGTTTGGACCTTGTTCACCTTAGACATGTTTCCACGAGCATTCAAATACATCCTGTAAAAGGACCCAATCAAGACAGTAGCCTGGGATCCCATTTTTCCTCGAGTAGCACTTTGCGCTGGGATGTCTCAGTTGTACATGATGACACCTTGTGTAAATGTTCCATTACCCCAATTTGTTGTATATGACCTCAAGTGGAGATGGAACATCCCTGCTTTTGAAAGACAAGGAAGCATTTTGCTGCACTTTCGTGCCCATGCTTTCTGAGTATGAAGTGGATGAAAACAACAGCTCTCTATAACATCGGTTTTATTCCACCGGGTGCGTGTACTTTCAAGACAAGTATTTATTCTTCAACTGGACAGATGTGGAGGGCAAAATTGTATGAATCTCCAAAATTGATAAACTTGATTGATACAAAAAATTACGGAATCACTAGTTGTGGAATATCATATTGCCAAGCTTTAAAAAAGCAAAAAATTCAACATGTAAAACAAAAGCTTTAGCGAAATAACAATCTAGACTCTCTCGAATGCAATGATCTGTTGTGCGTGGACAGATCCACGATCGTATGCTTTGTCACAATGATCAAGGATCTGTCCTCCCTCAATTCTATAAATTGAACCCTCCCTCAGTTCTATGAATTGACCTGCACAGCTTCGTAAACAAAACTCATGGACTGAGAAAATGACACTGTGTGTTCAAACAAAGACCCGACAATGACGAAACAGAAACTATGAAAATACACTTTCGCGCCCCCAGAGGGCAACCCTCCGTGCGTAGCACCTTGTTTATTTTTTATTTTTTTTTTTAAATTTTTTTTTTTTAAAGGGCGGGGCTGCAGAACTTGCACGCCGCCTCTACCCCCGGCGTCTCCTACCGACGCCCCTGGCGACTAATAGTATACCCAGCCGCAGCTTAAGGTTTGCTTCCCCTCCCCTTTTTTTTAATTAAGAGGCGGGGCCAGAAACCCGTAAGCTGCCGTGCCCCTACTCGGCGTCTCCTCCACCGATTTGGCGACCTTGGTATACCCAGCCCAAGCAGTTTAGGGGTTTTTTTTTTTTTTTTTTAAATATCTTATCCACACATTCAATACACCATACAACACACATACACACATATAACACACATTAACGTATCCAACTCACAAAGACCTAAGTCTACACTCAAATCACCGTCACTAACTATCGATTCAACGAGTTAGTATTTGGCCAGTGCAATGATTTGGTTTTTCCCAAAATCATGCTCTGATACCACTGTGACGCTCCCTGAACATATACGGCACTCCGGACGTATACATACAGGGACTTCCCCCTCCCATAGCAATCAGCTCGCCATGAGCAGGGCCCTCCGTCTACCTCGGACTATCCGTATAGCAGATAACCGGGGGAAGGACATGGAGGTGCCATTCGGGTCCATACCTTCAATGGATCTCCTATATCGCGGAAGCGTGAATACATGTTAGCATACAACATAAATCATACATAATAAACCACCACGAAGGGTGGCACATCCATCCCAGTACTACGGACAAAGAAGATGCATCTAGTCCTAAGTAAAACACCCCAAACCCCAGGTTCTACCCCGGCTCAGACTCTTGTGAGGAAAGACTGACGGCTCGGTCTCAAGGGAATCAGCAGACAGAGGTATAACCTAGCGGTGGCTGGCATAGAACAGTGGCTAGGGTAGTCCACTCTATCCGCCCCTCCTGTGCACACTTTGCAGATGAGCTGAGTCAAGCTATGGCGCCATTGTAGCCTTCCGGAAACGCCATCCCAAGGAATCACCCTTCGGGACTACTCCGAGTTACATCTCCCCGGTCCGATGAGGCAGGTCAGAGAAGTGTCCCCTTCCAGAGTCGCAGTGAATCCGTGGGTGAACTAGAGGAAGAGATACATCAGCAGCTCCTTCTGTACCCGACCTACTCCCCTAACTTTATCTTCAAAGTACAAGATGCCCCATACGGGTCACACCTCTGTACCCAGGGAGTGTTAGACCCATACCCGGCCCTCTACGTGATCGACTATTAGGCCTAGCTCACTGAAGGAGTCCCCGTAGCCTTTTATGCTCAGGCGAGACCCCACCCCACACTTCATCACTATGCCCCTTATCTGGTGCTTCAATGATGCCATAGATTCCACAGCTCGGTGGGCTCTTGTAAACAGGCCACATCTAATGGGATTTATAGGGCGCTAACTAGAATCATACTATGATATATGAGCTCAGAGGTCTCTACCCCCCGTAGTTCCCCCCATTTCCAGAGTAATACTATGCAAAGAACCATCAATCCATCATTTCAGAGCAACTATAGAATCAGAAAGAAGAGCATCTCACCTTTCAAACAAGGATTAGCCTCTATTGCTAAATCATAGAGAAAAATAGGAACCATCACACACAGAGGTGCCTCAGAGGCGCTATTCTACTAATCACACCTACTCCTACGGACTAACTGTTAAAGCGACTCGATCCGTTGTCTTGAGGATGATCCATCTCAACTGATGTAGGGTTTTGGGGAAAGCGCCTGGCTGAAGCTCCTGGTCGATTCTGGTTCAGGGATTAACCTAGGATAGACTAAACTAGCAAACCCCTCCCTTGGCCAATCGACTCATGCCACCTGGCATTAATAATCAGCTAATTAGCTTAATTAGGCTTTTGGTGCTTTTGGTGCTTTTGTTCTGGTGCTTTTGTTCTGGGTGGATGCTTTTGGATTAACTATTGACCACCAAAAGTGCAGTTTACCTTTAGCCGCCACTGGTTCAGTGGATGCCAAACTCATTATCTGGGATCTTCAGACCCTTCAAGCTCGGAGCATTTGTGAGCACAAGGTATAATATTGTCGGTATTACAAAAAAATCTTACAGAAATAACTATCTTGGCATTTAGAGAAAGAGTTATGAAGCTAATATGGTCTGCTTCACAAATTGTTATTATTCCTAGGATGGGTCCTATGACAACATATATATCGGCCGAAGTGAAGTGGTGTTCTCATTGAGCTTTGTAAAACATTGAGTACAAATGGATCCCTCACTAAGGGTAGGTAAATTTGGAAATATGAACTTTAAATGCTCCGAAACTAGACAATCATCGAGAGCATGATGATACTAAAGAATACAACATAAAAGATGGTTTTATCCGCTACTTGGTCGATGCAAAGGTGAGAAGACCTGGTGACTGCTTCTTATCGGGAAGAAGAACCACACCTTCTCCAGTTTTTGAGGAAAGCCCAAGCAAATAGTTGAAGCACGACCCCACGCACTCTGGCAACCACAAGACCTGAAAAAATCCTACAGAGTCAAGGCTGAAAGAAAAATAACCCGTCAATGAGTTAGATGCCATAGGCAAGAAGACTCGGAGGCTCCAGGGCCACGCCGAGAAAGAAACAACAGCCGACCAATCGGGAACCGTCCGCGGAAAATGACCCTCGCGGGAAAAACAACCGATTAGTGCTGCCTCGGAGGCTACGTTGCCACGCCGAGAGAAAATGAAAGAGAGTTATGCCTCATAATTACATCGCCATGCCAAAGAGAAAATGCATAGCAAATACTTATTCGGAGGCTACAGTGCCACGCCGAGAAAAACAAACTATGCAGACAAAGCTGACGACACCAGAGCCACAACATAGACAGATCCACACGCCTGTGAAAATGAATAATAAATATAGTCCAAGAGAGAATGAACAAGAAAACAAGTCACGAGGCTATAGCCATGCCGAAAAAGAATAAAATGATAAGAAATCGTGGAGGCTACAGAGCCACACCGAGAAAAAATAGAAATAAGAATATATATATCTTCAAAGAAGAAAGAAAGCACAGAGGATATCGAGGGCTGCAAGGCGACCTGAAAAGTACAGAAGATTTGACAGACTCCGAGAAGAACGAGATAATGAGTAGGCCTCAGAGACTAAAGTGCCACATCGGGAAAACTGATGAATAAGGACATAGGCACTATCAAAAACATCGAAAGGAAACCATAGAAGATCTAGAGGCTGCAAAGGGACCCAAAAAATATGGAAACATAGATAAAGATGGTCAATGGACAAAAAGGAAATGGAATGAAAAGGGGTAATGAGAAAACAAAACGGGATAAGAACAGATGCAGACAAACCATCAAGGGAGGGAGGGTAAGGGAAACTGGTAGGATAGAGAAGCAGCAGAAAACTAGCTCAAGAGAACGCCGATGACGAAAAAATGAAAAGATGCTGAATAAATAGGGAGTGCGAAAAAGGGGCGTCCCCATCCAAGGAATGTCGGTTCTATTGCTATCGCAATAGAACCGTGGCATTCCTAGGATGGGTCCTATGACAACATATATATCGGCCGATAGAAGAGGAACAAATCTCAACATGGACAAAGAAAGAAAGGAAGCCAAAACGAAAACTGTTCGGAAGCAAGGGAGAAATGAGACTATAAGGGTCACTGAAATAAAAACAAAACAGAATGCACATATAACTCTGATAGAAAATATGGTAAAAGAGGAACGACCACAAAGCCTGAAGGTACAGAGAGGATGAACCCAGACAAAGGAGAAAAGAAGGAGGACACAATGGAACACTATCGTGGAAGATGGAAGAGAAGCATAAAAATGAAGGAGAAGATGAAAAAGTGCAGTAAGAGATGAGGAAAGGAACTCATGGAACAACAGCAACCAGAGCCATGAACCTGACGACATCAATAGAGTGACGATGGCAAATGGCCAATGCACCAATACATACTACACTAACAAAGATACAAAAATCCGAACTATCCTAACTAGCAAAAGACAAGGAGCAAGAAGACAAAGAAAGAACCGACACAACTAAAGGAGTAATGTGAAACAAAACAACAGGCTAGGCATACACAATCGAATAGAGAAATGCCATCAAATGGAGCTGCTGAGATAATGAGGAGCGTATAACAAAAAGGAGCAGATTGAAAATGTGGAATAAAGAAAGGGAGAAATGAGTCCACAAGGATCATTGAAACAAAATGAAACAGGAAGCTAATAGGACATATGGAGCAAGCGTAACAAATCTAATAAAAACGAAGATAATAAAGGGCAGTGTTGTCCCGTACGCGTACCATATCGTACGTACTGTACGTATTTTTTAAAAAATACGTTTTTTTTTCAGCCATACGTACCTTACGTACGTTTGGAGTATTTTTTAAAAATAAAAAAATAGTGTTTAAATAGAATAAAACAGTGAAATAAAACATAAAATTGATGTAGGGGAAGTTGGTTAGCATGTTAGTTTGCTATTTAGGAAGCCCAGGTTCAATTCTTGGTAAGTGCAAGTTTACTGTTCTGTGAAAAACAAGTAGTATTTAAAAAAAAAAATGTCAGGAGTATTTTTTAAAAATACGTACATACGTACAAGTACGGTACGGAATGGATCCTTTTCAAAAAATACGCGTATTTTTGCAACACTGGTTATTCAAAGCGGAAAACATAAAAGCATAAAAACGGGAGTAAAAAGGAGCCAAAAGAATACCTAAATGACAAAAGTAAAAACGCCTAACAATAAAGAAATCTATTGACAAACTTGAACAACCAGAAATAAAGGCATAAAGTACTTGAAAATTTGGATTTCCTAGAAAAAAGTGAGCAACCAGGCTAAACTGAGCAACCAGGCCACAGGGGCAATGGGTTGAAAATGTAACAAAAAACATAAGATTAGCAAATGAAAGAAGAGAACTAGGCAGGAAAATGGAAAATTGAAACCCATGGTACCAAAAATCTAAAGAGAGTACATAAAACATGATAAAGAGTCAAATGAAGGCAATGGAGTTTGAAAGAGTAGCTTAAGGCAATGGCACAAAGAAGGCAAGATGAAAGTGCAAATGGAGCAAATGAAACGACAAAAAATAAAAAGAGCAAACGAAGCTAATAGGAAATAATGGAATTACTGAGACCAAAGGAACTTCCTGTGACAAAAAGGGAATGGTGGCGATGTAGTAATTCAAAAAATGATGAAGCATATATAGGTGAAATGATCAAGGATACCAAAAAGCTAAGGAGCAAATAAACCACTCGCACTCTAAAACAATGATAACTCAATGGAAAAAGCATCAAAACCTGACAAAAACATGACCCAAATGGTCCGGAGCCATGCAAAGAAAGCAAACCGGTGTACTACTAAATCTCACCGAATATAAATAACCACTATATAACTGACCATTAAGAAAATAGACAACAGATAAAAACCATTAGCAAAGGCTAAGATATCGATTCACCGCTTTACTGACGTTGTGAAACACAACAGTGGATTGAATCAGCCAAACCAACTTGGTACAACGGGTTTGAACATAACAGATTGAAAGCAGAGAAACAAGTAACAAATGAGCAATAGAAGACAGAACACAGTTGGCAAAAAGGATGACTAGAATAGATCAGATGAGGGTTACAAAACAAGAAGAAAGGGCTAAGCAAGGCTAATAGAGTAAAGACAATTCAAAAGGGTAATTGAATAAAAGACAAAAAGGAACTTGAGCAAATGGAGTAAAAAAGAACCGAATGAAGGATCCACACAGACAATAAACAAACGAAAGAAAACACATATGAAACTAAAGAAATGTGGATAAAAAACAAATAGAAATGCGAACTAAAAAAGGAACTAAAATAGCTAAAAGAAGTCAACGAGAATACATGGAAGGAAGGAAGGAAGGAAGGTACTTTTATCGTCCACGGAGACCAATCGGTCTATGGGACCCAATACAAAAACGCAGCAAGCGGATTACTGCCCGGATTAAAAAACCCCCGCCCCGAAGGGTTTTCGAGGGAAAAACCGTGGCAAACAATCGGCCTGGCCGACAAAGCATGCTAATCATATAAAATGCGCAGACATCCCAATATATACGGTCATGCACCACCCCCGTAGTGCCTAGTCGTGGACGACCCGGTGCAAGGGGCAAAGGTGACCTCGCAGGTCCAAGTACCTCCGGATGTATGACCCTGGGCACGCATGATCGACGGTGTGTTCATCGGCAAATGCAAGGGGCACGTCCGGCCCGTACTAAGGGGAGCTGATCGCCCGGGACCGATCGAGCATTTTGGGCAACTCGAAAGTGTGAGACTCACCTCAATGGCACCCGTTTGACAAATGACCGACAGAGCCCGTCTGGCGGGGCTCCCCAATCCACCGCCCGCCTCGATACGCGAAGATGGTGGGCACTGTGCGCGAATGGAGGCAATGAGTCCGCTTTTGAGGGGGCACCGGGAACGAGGTAGAGCCGTGGGCCCGGGCTAACACCTGCAGGGGTTGATGTGCTCCTTGTAATGGGCCATTTTGACTCGCTCTAGAGCAATGGGGTCCCCGAGCTTGCCAAGGAAACAAGCATCTAGGTACTCCCGCTGGTATGCCACGATCGGCCATTGCGCTCAAACCAGTACACGATCGTGCTCCTGCGACGTTCCATCTGGCGAACCAGCGATCTCTCTTACCCCTCCAATAGGCCCTAAGCCGCCGCGGACTCATGGCCACAATGTAAGCAGTCGGGGCCGAGCATCACCCATAGTAACCACTTTACGAAAATAGGCGATGTGTCTATCAAGGGGCTGCCACTGGCGGAAAGAATCCGGTTTCTCGGCAGCGAGAACCGATAGGGGACTGAAGGTTTCACCCCAAGTGCCCGTGCCAAAATGCACTTTTGCTCCAAGTCATTCCTGTGTCGCCAAAGAGGCCAGGGCCCCAAACCTCGACCCCCTCTGAAGGGATGTGCTTCGACCCGGTGCGAACAGATGTGACCGATGGCCCCAATCATATAGCTCGCACGGTGGTTGTTGTTACGCATGGCATAAAGCTTTCCGCCTGCTTGTCACCCATAGCCGGATAGACGCCCCCAACAGTATTTAGGAGGGGAACTCCACCCCTAGGTACTTGTAGGTGGGCGTGGACGCCCACAGTGCCGCCCCCCGATATGTGAGTGCAGGAGGCATGGGGTGGCGTGAAGAGGATATGAGAACCACCCCGGTCTTGGCAGATTGACGCGCATGTCCGTAGCGACAAAATGTGTCTAGGGCATCCGTGTGAGACCGCATAGCAAGGGGGTGTGGGCTGAAGCCAACATCGTCGCGATAAATGAGCCGGGCGGATGACCCGGTGCAAAAGTCGTATGCCATCCCCATGCTCGAAGCCGTGGCTCTAAGCCCGATCAATGTAGAGGCCAAAAAGTGTTGGCGAGAGGGGGCAACCCCGCCGGACTCGATACTCATCGGTGAATGCTTGGCCCGCCGGTACGCATCCCGCCAAAACAACTCTCATACAACTTGTATATGGCATTCTCGCACAGCATGGGAGCCGTTGATGCGATCTTAGCCTACGCCTTTTCCCAGGAGGGACCCGTATCAAAAGCCTTTATGAAGTCCACAAAGCGGCAATACAAGTCCGGCCCGATGATTAGGCTGTCTTCAATCGGTGCCCGCGGCGTAAAGATATGGTCAATCGTTGAGTGGCGGGGCTTAAAGCTTTGCGTGTGAGGGCTCGTGATATCCGCCGCCTCGCCAGCCGGGTCAACCGCCGCCGAGAATGCCACCAACAGTTTGGCAAATACCGAACCGACCATGATCGTCCGGTGAATTGGCGGACAAAGGTGGGTCGCCCCGCCTTTGTGAATGGGAACAACCTCGCTTGTGGTCGGGAAACCCTCCCGCAATGCTCGTTGAACGGGGGTAGTGAGGACCCAAGACAAGCCTGCGCCCGCCCCACTTGAGTAACTCGGCACGCGATACCATCGAGGTCACCGCCTTCCCATTAGCTAGCCGCTGCGTGCCCTCCTCAACATCCTCGGCCCACGAGAACCAATGGGGGCCATCCCGTGGGGGTATATGACGCGTCCCCTGGCGGGTCATAGAGCCTTTGCAGAAATCGCTCCCACCGCCCGTGTGATGTCCCCAGAGGGTGGGCTGGCCTTCGAAGCACTCTGCGCCAAAAAGGTTCGAGGATGAGTGTCCAGCAGGCCGAACATCTCCCCCGATAAAGCAAGGCACCGCCTTTGTGTCCTTCGGGGATGGGCGATGGTGATGTGGTGGTGGCTCTGTAGGGTACACTGGATCCGATCGTGACGGAGCTGCCGCTTGCATTTTTATGACCGCATCAAACCATCGATTTACGCTGGAATGTTGCCGACTCGAACGGCGGCGGCCCGCGCGCCAGCACTGTCCGCCCACGATCCCGTAATAGCGAAGTCACCGGGTCTGTCCGGCCGCTTCTAGTGTGGAGGTCTCAAGTAATTATTGGGAGGGCGCCCATGAGCATCTTGCCAGTAGTCCCTGTCCGCCATAATCGAGTCTCAACCGAGGACGGCGAGGGGTGGCATAGTGGGGGTTCCGGGCGCTCGCCAAACCAGTCCAAATAAAGTGGGAGGTGATCTCGAGTCGACCTCCTCATCCCGACCGCCCGTGCCTACCCGGAACGACCGATGAGATGCATATCTTGGCGAAACTACAAGCACATAGTCCACCACACTAGACCCTCCCCCGATTGTCCCGTCGCATGTGCACTTGCGGTGAATCGGCCACCGCGGAAAGGCCATTGCAAATTATCAAGTCAAAAATGCCACATAGCAGAGCAACCGTCACAAAGCGAAAGTGACCCGGCCGCCATCCGACTGGGGCGGGCGGGCTACTTGCGGGCGAGCTGCAGGGACATCGTCGCCGAGGGGGTCAAGTCGCATGGGCTGCTCTACTCCCCGTCCGGTGCATTGAAATCTCCAAGAAGGACGACCCTACCCAATCGGCTGGATGCCGTCGGGCCTGTATGTCATCATATAGATCGACATACGGGTCCATCCTATCCGCGACGGGTGGGCTGCGATAGAAGGTCTTTGTCTGCGTGAGGGAAATAACAGCGCCGTAAAAAGAGGGTTGCCACCGGTATTATGCACCACGAACCCGTGGTACCGGTTGCCAGGTTCCGGCTCGTTTTCGGAGGGTAACCGAATGTGCCAAAGGCTGTCCGGTAGTAGCAAGCCACTCCACCATGACCCCGTCTGTCGCATGTGTATTGAAGACCGAGAAATGTTGGTAACCCAAGCAAATCGTAGCTCGCGGGCCAAAGATGCTCCCATGTCTCCATGAGGAAGATGAGATCCATACCGGCCGCCCGCGAAGTTCGGACCGCCCCCTTCCGCCAAGGAAGGAAGGAAGGAAGGTACTTTTATCGTCCCACGGAGACCAATGGAAGCCTCGACAATTCCATGAGACCACCCCGAGGCACAATTCCTATTTGTCGGCCAGGATGGTATCGCAGCCTCGAGTCGCGGGGGAGGGCCGGAAGCAGAGGTCGAGTGAGAAGTAGATGGAGCGGAGGCGCATGTGGCTGAGAGGGTGGGCCGTGAGGGAGCAGGAGTAGGAGCGGGGAGAAGGGGGGGCGTGGGAGTAGAAGCGTAAGGGGGCCGCTGCGGTAAGGTGGGGTTGGGGGCGCGGGGTCCGCGCAGCGATGAAGTGTGTTTGTCGGAAAATGTGCATCCCGCCAACCAATCCCCGGCACTCCCCGCTGGCATAATGCCTCCGACCATTAAAGCCTCGTCTGCGGCCTCCTGTTGCACGGTGTGAGGTCCCGGTACCCACGCTGGGGATGTCCCCTTCAACATCTGGCCCTGGCGCAATATGGCATCACGCACCTATGCATCCGCAACCGTGAATATGACAATGCGGTCACGGCCCGGGCGCTGAGCCCCATGCCGGGCTGCTCGAGAAATGTGAACTGGCCCCGGGAATGTCATCCGATCGAGAATGTGTGTTCGGATGTTGTGGGCGAGACTCTCCCCCTGCCGTTCTGGCATGCCTCGAACTACCAAATTGTGGCCTCTCCGCCTGCGCTCCTGGAGTTCTGCGCTCCTGGAGCAAATGGCTAAATACAGAATGAACCAAAAATGAGTGAAAGACTAGTTGACAAAGGAAACATGCGTAAAACATAATGCCAAACCGGACAGACCAATATGCGAAAAATTAGAATTAACCGAACTACATATATAGGGAGCAAGATCAACAGAAAAAGTTCAAAGATGTCGAAACAAGAGTAATGACGTGAACCCAGAGGGACCAGCATAACTGGACAAGCAACCCACAAGCAACCCACAAGACCCAAATTATGGGAGGACGAAAAATAAGAAAGTTTGCAAGAGTTGCACGAAGGCAAGAATAACGGAGCAACAAAAGGGGGCAAAGGAACGAACGTAACTGCAAATAGGATGACTCAAGCGAAGAATGGAGAACAAGGAACAACATGATAAACAACTAGAAAATTTATAGAAGACCCTATAAATGAATAGCTCAGTGAGATCCATAACTTGCAAACAACGCCCAGAGCAACTCCAATGCCAGAACACAAGATAGATAATCGAAACAACTAAGCAATCTGGAAAAACAACGATGGAGAGAACTATGTAATATATGCCATGAAAATGTGCACATCACCATAATGCCGCCACAAGCAGTCTCCAATGAAAAATTGCGATAGAAGAACCACAAACTGCCTCTAAAGGCTACCATGAGTGAAATAAGGACGCTATGCTTGATGCAGAGTCAAGAAGAAAGGGGCACAAATACGAATAGCATCCAATAGAAGAATGAGCAACTTGAGCAAAATGACATACAACCTAAAAACTGAAAAAACGTGCCCACCAAATGGAAAACATCCAAAAGACCATAAGTTGTGATAGTCCCAGACAAGAATGTAGTCATAAAATTGGAAAACTAAAAAGACTAATCAATTGAAAGCGGTCCAGCACTGACTAATACGCTAGGTGAAATAAACCAAGAGCAAAGGGCAACAACATGATGAGTTATCACTATTGGCAAGTACGAATCTTATAGAAGAATCTCCAAAAAAAAACGCAATATCAGTTAAAACACAATACTATCTCAGGGACATCTATAAAAGACACGTACACAAGTGCTGCAAACTATAAGAGACACGTACACAAGTGATGCAACCAACCACCTAACCATGGAGTATTATACAACACATCGTGTTAACTAATGACAATGAGAAAGATAAAAGTGCAAAAAATGCTCGACAAACAATAGTTGTGAGTCTGGTACACAACAGTTGGACATGCAACCTATAAAACCAGGTATAAAATATGACAAAAGGGGGGGGGACCCTAAACCCTTATATGGGCCTTCTAGATGGGAGTAAAAACATATGTAAAAACATATTGAGCCCATAGCACAATAAAATCCAATGCAAGTTTGGTACAAGAATCGAAAGAAATGAGAAATAAAAACATACCTAGGTTTGCGCTTTGAGAAAGATCCACAAAAGAAAAATCGGCGGCCAGTATTAGGAGAGCAAAGTATAACCTATCTTGAGCAATTAAATGAAACGAGAATCCGACAACACATCTAGGTTGCGCTTGAGAAAATCCACTAGGTTGCGCTTGAAGAAACCACAAAAATTCGGGGGGCCAACATTAGGAAAAAATGATTAAAATATACCTAGTCCGAACTCACGTGACAGATGAATGAAATGAGAAAACAAAACCATACCTAGGTTGTGCTCGAAAAATCCACGAGAAGAAAAACGACGAGCGAACATTAGAAAGACGAAGTATCACATATCAAGGCATTTGAATGGAACACAGATACAACAAATATTGCCAAAAACTGATGAAGGCATTTTATAAAATGGACAAAACATCTACAGAGACAACAAATAAGGATAGGAAAATGTACTCTTGCCGTTAAAATGAGGACTAAAGCCTAGATCTTTACAAAAGAAATGCCTTAAAGTAGGACTTTACTCACATGGATCTCTCTAAACAATTTAAAAAGAAGGATAGAATATCATGTAACAGCCCATATGTGACTAGCAACTTCGCACGCTACAATGAAAGATAAAAAACATCCCCCAAGACAATAGAATTCGAAAACCTTCCAATCACAAATACCCCAAAACATTGGACCTGAAAAATTGTTCCATTAGGAACTTGAACCTATGACCACAGAAATAATATTGGATCCGAAAAGGTGACACAAATAAAAGGTAAATACGACCCCAAAACATTGGACCCGAAAAATTGTTTGATTCGAAACTTGAACCTATGACCACAAAAGTAATATTCGATCCAAAAAAAATTGCTTCAGAAATAATATTGGATCTGAAAAGGTGACACAAATAAAAGGTAAATACGACCCCAAAACATTGGACCCGAAAAATTGTTTGATTCGAAACTTGAACCTATGACCACAGAAGCAATATTCGATCCAAAAAAAATTGCTTCATTCACAACTTGAACCTATGACCACAGAAACAAAAGCCATCTGGCTATCCAATGCACCCTCTCAAATTCTGTTAATAATTTACTAATTATTATTATCATATATATTTGAAAAGGCAAAAAACGACTTACAGAAACTGATTTACAGATAGGGAAGGTCTGCGGTGAAGAGCTGGAGGGTCGCGGCAACGAACCGACTCCATGCAAGGATTCGATCTGAGTTATTCTGCCAGAGACTCCAGGTCCTTGCTAACACGATCTGGAGTCAGATTCGGCTCAAAACTGGCCTTGACAAACACATCAAAGCTGGGTCTCCATGAGCACCGACAACTAGGAAAACGGCACGGGCCCTCATTCTGAACATCAAGCACAACAATCAATATGAACAGAACCAGATTAGTGCTTGCAACCATCGATTTACGCTAAACCACAGATCGCATCTGCAAAAGTGGAATAAAAAAGGTATCAATATTATCCAGCATGCCCTGTGCTCCAGAAAGATTCCTTGCAACCATCGATTCATGCTTTGTGCTCTAGCAAGATCAGGAAGAAAATTGATTAAAAACTATCCATGAATATATCGAGTGGTCTACCAGGATCATACAATAAACCAAACAACTGGATTCCTGCAAAACCCTCACCGCTAAGAACCCATTCAAAATAGAAAAACAAGAAAACCCAGATCTGGACTGCACAAAACTCTAGTCGAAAAAGTATTACTTGAACCACATCTAAGAAGGCTTAGCGGGAACCAGTAGCTGGCAGCAGTGGCCGAATCCAAGCCGAAGGAAGAGCCCTACTACCGAGCTTCCTGGAAAAGCCAAAGAAAAACTCGCAGAGAAAGGAAAAGGAAAAGGATGCTACATCCAATCTCAAAAGCAGAGAAACGAAAAAGAGACCAGAAATTTTAGCAGATTGTGCAATAAAGATCAAACATAGAAATAGTCTTTGAACGGTAGATTATCAAACTGGTAGGATAGAGAAGCAGCAGAAAACTAGCTCAAGAGAACGCCGATGACGAAAAAATGAAAAGATGCTGAATAAATAGGGAGTGCGAAAAAGGGGCGTCCCCATCCAAGGAATGTCGGTTCTATTGCTATCGCATTAGAACCGTGGCACTGGTTGTGGTGATGGAAAGGTAAGATTGTGGGATGGTAGAACTGGTGCTTGTGTTCGTACCTTCTTTGCGTCAACTGACGACACTTCAGAAACTATCTTATGTAAACCTATCACTTTGCTCAATTTGAGTTTTGTTTCTGGCTTTAAAAATTCATAAAGATCTGCCTATTTTGCAGGGATGAAAAGTTCATTATAGCTGGTTATGATGACTCCACTGTAAGAGTTTTTGAAATATAATGTAATTCCTATTCTATGCCGATGTCAAGTTCTGCTGAGGAACTGAAAGCTTACGACGTTATAGAGCTCTATAGTTCGTATAAATATGGTGACCAGATTGGAGTTCCTCAGCACTTCCTTTAAGAAGTTTCAACATGAATTGATATGAAATTTAAGAGACGACATGACTGACTTTAAACAGAAATATAGCCTACAATTTATTTGTATGAATGCGAATCCTTCTTAATGAAAGTCAATTGCACTATAGATGCAAAAGCTACATAAGCATTGCCAATGGCTATATAACCATATGCTGACCTTTAGATGAAAAAGATTGCTATTTTGGACTATGCCATAAAGCCATGTAATTAATAAAATAATATTTATGATGTGACCAACTCTTGATGATGAAAGAAGACTTCTTTGCATGAGGCAGATCCGAACATAGCACAAGAGGAAGTGTACAAGGTTGTCCTAAAAAATATCATAGAAAAATAGAGTCCGGCAGTTGAACTCCAGGGTTCACACTTGCATCAGGTCTTGAATGATGCTACATCTCTTCCATCTCTGTAAGTATGTTATTTTCTTCCGAGCACATTTACGTACAATACATTTATGAACTCATGGCAATCTCATGAATGCACGATGACAGTGTGACAGTGGCAATGCAAACATTGCGATCCGTCCCTAAAAGGAATGGATGAAGCAACAACAGTTATGGCATCTACAAAAGTTTTTCGATGTGCCTTTTTGCTCTGTGCATTGCTAGTGATATATATGCAAGAGGCTTGAAACCTTGGGATGCATCATGTAAGCATTCATAGAGACCAATATGGAAAACCCTTTTGATACTAAATTTTTCTAAAGAAGAAGTCCAATAATTGAAGGGCGCTCTGATGGGCCGGTCGACGGACATGGCAGATTTACCTTTTCTGCCATAACTTCTGCATCCGAGCTCGCTTTTTGGTGTGTCTGGGCTCGTTGGAAAGCTTGCATCGAGGGCTTTCCATTAATGTGTGTTGTGGTGGGTTGCTTTTTGCACAAGGCAGCCGGATCTGGTCTGATCACTTTCGGCCACCTCATCCTTGATGGTGACGAAAGCAGTCTCTTCTGTTTCTTCTTCTCAAGTGGCCTTCAAGCCCCCGATAGGGACGAAGTCTCATGCCGCTAAAGGGACGCAACGAGGAAAAGATCTGATGAAAGAGAGCTTGGTTCAAGAAGGTATGGATATCTCTCATATTGATTTTCCCCAATTACCATCTCGGGGTGTTCCCCCTTAATGGTAATAGAGCAGATGTGCCAAGTTCGTCTTTGTCTCCTGTTGGTGCTCCTGATATTAGAATTCAAAGTGATAGTGCTTCTATCCCCAGCTCCCCACGGTTGTGGCTTCGCCTCTGCATTACCATGGAGGTCCGAAATTGGTGACTAGGGTAACCGGGGAACGCTTTAGTGATTGGATTAAGAAAGATTTGTCTTACGCTATTTCTTCTTGGCGTGTTTTGAGCTATTGATTTGATGATTCATGAAAATAAAAGAGATATTGGATCCTTATTGGGCGAGCTTCTAGCACGTGAGGCCGGCTTGACTTTTCTTTACCACCGGTGGAGGTGTTCTATGAACCGGAGGTATGTAGAGACACCCCTTAAAGCTTCCGGATATCATGTGGTAGAAATTGATCATGATCTTCATAAGAAGTGTATTGGTAATTTGATGTCATTTGGAGTTGTGGGCGTTATATTTGGTGTTTATTTGGATGTTAGAAAGCTTGGATCTTGGTTAACAGGTCATCTTCAAAGAATTGGACTTCACGGCTATCGCACATTGAAAATGTTAGATAAAAACTTTTTCTTGATTGTTTTTGATGATCTTTCTTTGTATGCATCGGTTGGTGGCACGAGGGGTTGATCCTATGTGGAGTGATTATATATTGTACCGATCTTATTCTCCGGGTTTTAATCCCAACATGCTCAATGCTTTGAAAATGCCTTTGCGGCTCTCAATCTCCAATCTTCCTCGACTTGCTGGTCCCCGAAGTTCCTCATTAACATTGCTAATGGTTTGGGCACTCATTTGGCCCATTCCATTGTTGATGGGGCAAAGATGTGTGTCACTTCCCTTGGTCATGCTTTGCCGAGAGTCTTTTGTAATTAAAAGTGGCCCCATGTTTCTTAAGTTTGACTTGAAATTGCTTAATGGTCCTCGGCTTGCCCTCTTATTTCCTCAACTAGCAATGTTTGCAAACTTTCGAGCTAAGAGGGATGTGTCTCTCCCTTCTCCTTCTCAGCCCCTGTCTTGTGCAAATCCAGTAAATGTGGCGACGGTGTTCCTTCCCTCTTCTTTTTGATGATCTTTGCTTCTGACTAAATTGCATTCGATTCAAATAGAACAAGAACGGCAAGAACGAGTTCAAGCGGGATGGACAAAAGTGAGTTTGAAAAAAGCTGCAAAGGAACAAATATGCTCACTTTGCTTCAAGCAGGTTGTCACTTCCACGAAGAGGCAAATGGGAGGGTTGGCGGAGCGAAGGCTCTCCCTCACCACTTGAGTCTCATGGTGAAGGCTGCACAAAATATGGGGAGGATAGAGCGGAGAGAGGAGGCTCTCCTCCCGCCAAGAATTGCGGTGCACAATGGAAGGGTGGAAAGAGAGGAGGCTCCCCTTACCACTTTCTAGGACTTGTTGGGCAGATCTCCCGGAAGAATATCATGGGACTGATGTGGTAGACATGCGAGATAGTGAGTATGGAAGTGGAACATCCCAACTCAATTATTATGAATATTGTGTCATGGAATGTTGGGGCATTGCTTCTTCCCCGAAAAAAGCAGATTGTCCCTTTATTTATCTAAATTTCCTATGGATTTTTGTTGCCTTCAAGAACACAAGTGTCGAAGAGGTGATGTACACAAGTCTGGCTTCCATTCTAGGTCGTGAGTACAATGTTTTTGGTGGCGGTGACTCATCTAAAATTTGGGGTTCTCACTTTGCTTGGAGGTCTTCTATTGATGTGACATTTACTCAGACTGATAAGTTTGGTCGCTGGATTATTGTTAAATGGCAGGATAAGGGTCAGGAATGGGGTATTGTAAATGTTTATGCTCATAATCAACTGGGTCAAAGGGGTTCTTTATGGGCTTCTTTGAGGAGTAAGGTGCTTAGACTTGGAAGTAATGTTGCTTGGTTTATGGTTGGTGACTTTAATATGGTAGAAGCAGAAGTTGATAGATGTGGTCGGGGATCACAAGTAATCCAAGGATTTGAGAGGGAACAGTGGCGACGTTTCCTGCTGGAGTGTGGATGGGCAGAAATTGATGGGGATCAGTCATACACATGGTGTAATGGTTGGACGGGTTATGGTAGAGCCTATGCTCGCCATGATCGTGGCTATTATAATGTTATTGTTGCTGGCTTGGTACTTCCTTTTCACAGGACTAATCTATTGGATAGTTCCGTTTCAGATCACAACCCACAATGGTTTTCTTCTGCGCTGGCAAATAATAGAAGGCCCACTAAAACATTTTTCAAGCTCAATACCAGTTACCTGAAGAACGAAGAGTTTAAAACAGGCTGTAAAGATGCGTGGTCACAGGCATTCGCTTCATCCAGGGGGATGTCAGGGGTTGTAGCTGCCATGGCGGCGGTCAAATCCTTTGCTAAGGAATGGGGTCATCGTAAAGTGGTTGAGGCCAGAGGTCATTTGACATCCTTATATCAGGAGTTACAAATATGCAGAGCTCACATTCCTTCTTCTGGCATTAGGAGCGAAGTTGAAGGCTGGTTTGCAATGGTTTAAGTCTGGTGATAGGTGTTCTCATTTCTTTTTTAGGGCGGCAAAACGGAGGAGGATGGCTACTTCTATTAACTCTCTCACTCTCCCAGATGGCTCGGAGGTTTCTGATCCGGTGCACCTAAAGCAGCACCTACATAATCATTTTGCAGTATTCTTTGCTCGACATCGCTTACCATTTCAGGAGGACATGCAATCAGCTGTGTTAACTAAAGTGCATTCTATTGTTTCAGCAGAGCAACGTTCAATTTTAGAGACAAATATCACTAGAGACGATCTAGGCGCAGCGGCTCACCTATTGGAGAAAGGAAAATGTCCAGGTCTTGATGGTTTTCCAGTAGAATTTTTTCAAGAATATTGGGAGTGGATTGGAGATGATATATATAATGCATTTTGTGAATTTAGAAGATACAGAAGTTTGGACAAAATTCTTAACACAGGTGCTATTTCCCTCATTCCCAAGTGTAAAGAGCCAAAGGCCATTTCGGATTGGCGTCCTATAACATTGCTTTCTCTGATTGTATAAGATTTTTTTGAAAAGCTCTGGCGGAGAAGTTGTGTGTTGTTCTTCTTTGAGTCAATTTCGTCCACCCAAAGCGGGTTCTTGCACGGAAGGTGTATTCTTGATAATGTTGCAAATGCCTATGAAGGTATGTATTGGGCAAGGCTAAAGGCCCATCGTATTGTGTATCTCAAACTTGACTTTGCCAAGGCATATGGCAAAGTGTGGATTGGGGTTTTTAGAGAAGTGTTTATTGGCTTTAGGGTTTGGTATCCCATTCACAAGAGATGTCATGAAGTTGCATACTTCAACAAGATCTCTGATACTCTTCGGGGAGAGCCCTCTCATTTGTCTTTCTGTTGGTAGAGGAGTTCGTCAAGGTTGCCCCTTGGCTCCATTGCTTTTTACAATAGTGGCGAGAGGTGCTTTCACAATTATTTTCTAGTCTTCTTTGAGGGTGATGTGATCAGGGGGTCTTCCTATGGAAAATGGCTCTCAAGAAATTATTAATCATTATGCGGATGATACCTTTCTATTTTTGAAAGCAGATCGATAATCTCCAAAATGCAAAGCTTACGCTTGACACATTTTCCTTAGCCTCTGGAGTTTTGGTGGGTTGGCAAAAGTGTTACGCTTTGTGGACTCTAGATGATGAAGTCCCACCATGTGTTCTTGCTTACCCACGGAAGGTGTTGCCTCATGGGAAGGCAACCAAGCTTCTTGGTATCCCGGTGGGTATTCATGTTTCAACCGATGCTTGGGATGTTATAATCGAGGGGTTGCGGAGGCACCTTTTTGGTGGGATCTGGCTAAGCTATCTATGCACGGAAGGGTAGCGGTTGCTAAGCATGTCTTAAGCAACACACATGTCTATATGGCTTACGCCATTCTTGCTTCCCACTCAAAGTTTCAGGAGATTGTGGGTGTTGTTAGAAACTTTATCCGGGGTGGAAATGAAGCGAGGGGGTAGTGGTGAAGGTTGCATGGTCTAAGTGTATAAAACCTAAGTCTCTTTGGAGGTTTGGGCATGAATGATTTCCATTTGCGAGTAAGGTTATGATCTCAAAATTCATTTGGCGGCTTCTAGTAGGTAAGGATGATTCTCCGGGTTACGGCTTATTGCCTGTGCTCTTACCCTTGTATCCCTTTTGGTAAAGTCACACTCAAACCTGTTCTTCCATGGAGTTTATTTTATGAGTTGCGGCCTTATCATAATGCTTCTCCATTCCGAAAGGGATTGTTAGATTCACGGCACACAGTCAAAACTTTATTTCACATCGGTCCAACCGCTTGTGTATATATTGATTCGCACCTTGTTGGTGGATCCCTCGGTAGACAATCAACCACTTTGCTTTTCTGGTGCACCCATTGACTCAAAGGCGTTGGAAAAGTCTTTGGAATCTTAACTATTGCAGCATGGTATGACTCGAGGCCGATTCTTTGACATGGGAGGCTTTTCGATTAAAAAGTTTCTATTGGGGCGATGGGATAGAGTTCTTTGGCAAAAAGTTGCTGATTTTCTACTGACCCTATTACGCCACACCAAGAAGATATTTTGGTATGGGTTTGTCATGAAGAAATTAAGGAGTGCAAATTTGTGAACTCTATGTATCGGTTGTTGCTTGATCTTGATATTCTTCCTCCGATCTAATAAGTGGTCTCTTCAACTTCCTCCTCTTCAATGGCGAAGGTGTGGTCTTGGGCATGGGACAAGCTACTTCATCCTAAAGTGGCGTTCTTTGGTGGCAGATTCTTCATAGGTGTCTCAGCGGGTTAATGTGCTTGTCCATAAGTTTAACCCTAGAATATCAAATCGTGTCCGGTATGCAAGCGTGGATCCGAGACCATTGAGCATTGCTTTTCATGTGTGAACACCTTAGGAGGTATATGGGACTGGTTGTTTTCCCTTTTTCAGGTTTCACTAACAAGTCAACAACTGCTTTTGGCAATTTACCCAAGTACTTGGACAGAGTTACAAGGCCAGGCTTTTCATCTAGCAGCAGGATGGTTGCTTTGGACTATCTGGAAAAGACGAAGATTGGTAATCTTCAAAGGTCTGGATGTGGCAGATAATCGTGTTCTCCAAGAAGCTCAAGGTTACATTGTAAAGTCGTATCATTGTTCTTCACTTGCCCCTCGCAAGATGAATAAAGTCTGACGTCCTTCAACAAAAAAAAAAATATAAAAACTGCAGGCTCAACTACCGAACATCAGGAGAACTAGTTTTGCTTCATTATAAACATGCAAGATTGTTTTTATTGTTTACTTCATTGACATAAGCGATGACAATGATCTTTCGAGTTGTTAGTTGAGCAAAATCTATAAGCCAACGCTATTTTTTTTCTATTTCAAGCATACCTTTCTTGTAGGGCAAGAACATGATTTTTTGAAGCATTTATAATTAGCATCCGAGTCCAATTCACTAATGGTCCTAGAGGACTTTAAACTTCTGAAGACTTATGCTGACTTAAAAAAAAGCATTGCAGGGGGTTGATAATTGGAATATTGGCAAGACTTTTGGTGCTTATATATGCTTCATGGACATATTCGACAAAAATAATTTTAGGGAATGTCCCTATATGCCAACCTGCAGGGAACGTATGTTGTTTTTATAAGACACATTTTTTTTTTCTAAACAAGTTTGCTCGTTCTTGATGTAACTTAAGCAAATTTGCAGGACACATTCTCTTCTCTACTTGCTGGAATCACTTACAGTCCCCTTTACTGCACTGATATGCAAGGGGTTTGTCATAGGCCGGATGGTATTTGTGTTACTTCTTCTGGCGTCTGTGCCTTCGCTGCTTACTTTCCTTTCTCATTTCGCTGCCTTGTTTCCTTGCTATGCAGCATCCCTAAACCCTGGCTGGCAGTTGACTGGAATGCAGAAAGTACAGAGCAGAAGGTATTTGTTGGGTGCTTTGAGTATTTATTTTCAGGTTGGATCTGGCTCCTTGTTTAAAAGTCTTATTTGCATCAGCCTTATCAAATCGCTGAAGGCCTTGTAAATCTATAAGTTTGGTTTTCATCAATTTATATCTGATTACTTTCTCGCTTAAGTTTTGATTCTTACAATTTGTGCAACTCGATCTATTGAAAATTTTGCTCTGATGATAATCTTTCTCTGTCATATACAGATCACAGATGAATGATTTCTTAGGGTAGAATCAAGTCTTTCCTACAGTTTCAAGCATTTGCATAATATAATGCTGGGATCCAGAATATTTGAATATGCTTTGGGATCCAAGAAACGAAGTCTTCAATTCCTAATACCAGGTCACATTTTGTTTTTTGCTATTATGGTTATGGTTATGTCTGAAATGGCCATTGCATATAAGATATTCTGAGTGCATGTGTTAGATTAATTTTACACATCCATTTGCTTTACTTTTTTGTTTGTCAAACATAGAGATGGCTCATTATTTAGGTAAAATCTACATAATTCAATCCAGAACATCTTATTGGAGTTAGTTTTGCACACATGCTTAGGGCTTCAATTGCAGATTATTGGTTGGATTATTTAGGTTGCTATTTATATCTATTTGAATAACTAGAGACAATGGTTTAACCAAGGTTCAATGCAACCATACTTGAGCTGTAATGATGGACTAGACGCATATTTATTTTAATGAGGTGCAAAGATATGCTAAATCTATGTCCCACACATGTTTTCTGCTTTAGATTATTTAACATAGAAAAGATCTATGCGTTCACAAAAGGACATGTTTGCCTGGTATAAACACCACCTTCTCTACCACAGGAGATAATGTAGCAATATTTGACTACTTATTGAAATACTTCTCTTAAATATAGTTTAAGATATACACTAGTTACCGAAGTGACCAGCAAATAAGTGGATTGAATATTTCTCTTGGATGTTAAAATACCAAACAGACATACACTACTTACTGGAATGACCAGTAAATAAGTGGATTAAATCATCTTCTCCCAAATCTGCAGTTTTCAATACGTAGATTTATTTCGGAACAACTGAAGGGAGTATGTCCTAAAGTTGAATGCATTACCATCTGAAAAATCCAACTCTGTGGCATCTTTTTAGGGACAGATCGCCTCTATGCAATGCTTGCATTGTCACTGTCACATTGTCATCGTGCATTCATGAGATTAGATGACCACGAGTTCATAAATGTATTGTACGTAAATGTGCTCAGAAGAAAATAACGTACTTACAGAGATGGAAGAGATGTAGCGTCATTCAAGACCTAATGCAAGTGTGAACCCTGGAGTTCAACTGCCGGAACTGAGTGTTGGGTTGCCATAGTCAGGGCTTTGGCTATCAAAACACGAGCTTGAAGTTGCGTCTCCCAGAGCGAGTATGCCGCAGGCCACAACACTTACACAACATATTGTTTGCCTGTGCATCAGATGAAGCTTTTGATCTGCCTTGCTAGTTATCCGGTTGAAACATCCCCGATCTAGAATGCAGGTGACCGCCAATTTACAGGAAACAATAAGCAGTTACTAGCACATCCTAGGTATATTCCAACATATACCTAGGATATTCGAGAAACCCACATAAGCGAGGGTTTGCCCTCCTAGGGGCAACCCAAAAATAGGAATTTTCGAAACGTAAACGTCCGCAAAGCGGAATTTTCGTGTTTTTTATGCCTTTGTTTAAAACAGGAAACCAGCCTGGTGGGGAGCTCAGGCGGCGCCGCCAGAGCTCTGAGCTCTGGAACTCGGTTCACATAAATCCCTTTTCATTTTTTTTCCTTCGTCATGAACGAGCCCTGGTCATTGCCAGATCATCTCTATTTTTTCATAAGGTTGCAAGATCTCTGCAACGTAGAGTTTTGTAGGCCAAAGCTTTTGCAGGGCAGAACAGGGCGACGGTCGAAGATCTCAAAGCATAGGTGCCCTGAAAGTTTTTGATTCTTTTGCCCTGAAAGATTTTGAGAGAGATTCAGAGAAGTTCAAGTTTCGCAGGGCAGGGCAAGATCTTTTGCCGGATCTACTCAACTAGGTTAGGGTCTAGACTCTTCAGATCCGCAAGAATAGGGGCGTTTCTTCAAATTCCTATCTTCAATCTTCTTGCTTATCTAACAAGAAATAGGGGCCGGATCACAGAAACAGAAACAGGGGTCGCTTATATCGCAGAAACAGGGCCGGATCCGCAACAGGGGTCGCTTTATCACAGAAACAGGGCCGGATCCTCAAGACGAGAACTTAACTTTAGACCTAAATTTTTTGCCACGTAGCAAAAAATTCTGCCTTGCGGACATTTACGTGGCGCAACCGCATTGGCTCGGGGGTTTCTTGAAATAAACCCGCGAGCGGCGCCGCCAAGGGGGTTTATTTCAAGAAACCCCCTCCCCAATGCGGTTTCCTCCATCATAATTACATAGGCCTACCTAGGAGAGAACTTGGAATGGTAAACAGTCTCTGTGGTTTTCCGTAAACGTTTTCAATAAAAAACATCTCCCGCAGCTTTTTCGGATCGGATCGGAATATTTTATCCCCTAGAGCTTACTTCGCATGGCGATGGCGGCCTCGGCTCCGTCTGCACACACTTCCTCCTTTTCATCTGCTCAATGGCAGCCACGCCTCAGTTGTTGCTTCGCCCCTGTCTTTCTCAAATTTCGAGGGCAATCCAAAAAGAGATCCAGCGCCGTCTGGCTGGTTCGTTGTGCAACTGCAACCCTTGATCATATTGGAAGTAACCAAGTTGAGGACGCAAAGGTACTGCTGGAGGTACGTGGTCTCACTGCCGTAGTTGCTGAATCAAGGAAAGAAATTTTACAAGGCGTGGACTTGACTATACGGGAAGGTGAGGTGAGCTTTTATACTATTCTAATATTCATTATTAATGTCAGAACTGGTGGATACACATATCCAAAATTTAGCAATTTAGAATCTTATGCATTAGATCTTCATAATTTATGCATCTGTCTTACGATATTACGCAGCTTATAAGATTATGGATTAGAGCATCTTGTGGTCGAAGAGATAATCATTTATCTGAAACCCTTAGCTAGATTAAGAGGTTCAAAATATGTAAAGATATTCATCAGACTAGGTCAAATATATTTCGGTTCAGTCTTTTCAGGTCATGGCAGCTGTCATCCTTTGACGCTCGAGCTTCACCTGGCTTGGGTAGTGCGTTGTTGTTAATATTGCTGTCTTGCCTTTATTATTATGTCATTTTTCTAACCCTACTTGCAAATAGAAAACGGGGACATTATGTTATATCTTTTGGTGTGAAACTTGGCAAGTTAGGTTTCAAAAATGTCACCCAATGATGTCCCTTGATCTAAACATGCTGTCATGTAGTAAATCTATGCATGGGTTGTATGGTCGCTTGATCAGTAAAAACACCGTGTGAGACTGGTTGTATACTGTGTGTGCCCATAATATGTAGCTGCCATGCAGAATTAGCAAGAACAGTTTTAATGGATATCAAATGCTTATTCAAACTACTGTGTACAGGTGCATGCAATTATGGGGAAAAATGGCTCTGGAAAGAGCACCTTCTCAAAAGTAAGTTATCATCCTTATGCATATTTGGAAACATATACAGGCAGCACTATATTTGGATTACCGTGATGCAGGTCCTTGTAGGGCATCCTGACTATGAGGTCACAGGTGGTACTGCTATATTTAAAGGGGAAAATATATTTGAAAAAGATCCAGAGGAAAGGAGCCATGCTGGTTTATTTTTGAGCTTTCAATCACCGGTGGAAGTACCAGGTGTGAGCAACATGGACTTCTTACGAATGGCTTGTAATGCAAGACGGAAGGCATTAGGTCTTGCGGAGCTTGGCCCATTGGAGGTGGGGAATGACATGTTTTTATCATCAATCAAATGAATAAGCAATACACACATTTTTAGTATCTTTGCTTTGCGTATGTTTTGATACATGATTCTGTTTCCTCTGCAGTTTTATGGTTTTCTATCTCCAAAACTTGCAGCTCTGAATATGGATCCGGTTTTTCTAAACCGTAACGTGAATGAAGGATTTAGTGGAGGGGAGAAAAAGCGTAATGAGATACTGCAACTTGCGGTTTGTTAGATTATTGTTAACCACTCTTGGGTAAAATGTAATTTTTGGAGGTTTATGCAGGTATTGGAGGCAGACTTAGCTATCTTGGATGAGATAGATTCAGGTCTTGATGTGGATGCACTGCAGGATGTTGCTAATGCTGTTAATGGTCTAAGAAAAGCTAACAATTCAATTCTGATGATTACTCACTACCAACGTCTCTTGGACTATATTTCTCCAAACTTCGTGCACATTATGGTAGCTATACATTTTCCAAGTTTTTTACAAGTTATAATGTAGCCCAACATTCATCTAGCTTGACGGCCAGTTTTTGTTATTTGAATATAGGAATCTGGGCGTATTATTAGGACTGGAGATGTCTCTCTTGCAAAGCAACTTGAAGCTGGGGGTTACAAGGGAATCAAAATTGCTCCTTAAAAACAAACAATTAAATCACGCCAGCCATACATTTCAAGTACATGGGATTTTAAGGTCGAAAGAACTCTTAATTGGTTCATTGGATGTCTATGCATTTCTGTTTCAATGAAACATATAATTCTATTCTAACACTTGGATGGATGTTTGGCAGACCTGGATCTTGGAACTTGACAACTGCAATAGTCTTTCTTGGGCCGGTTATTCGCTCTTGAGAAATTAAGAAAAACATGACTGCTATGAGCAAGAGCAGGGAAGTGGTAATAGCATAAACAGGGACATTGACATAGACCATATATTAGTGAGGTCCTAAATGATAAGCCAATTATGACACTTCTGGCTATTTTTATGCTATTCACTTGTAGGAACATTTGCCAGTTTGGGCATATGATGAAATCATAACTCCCCATGAAACCAGGTCTTTATTTTTGCATTTTATTGAAGACATTGCCTAGGGAGTCAGTTCACTTTCTGTCATCTGACTGTGTAACATTCTTCCCATTGTAATGGCACTCATAGAGTTCATGATTTGAGGACACCTAGCTGTCTGCGCAGCTGATGAAAAACCAAGTTCAGATGATGAGGAGTTTCTACATGTTGGTCTTGTTAACATTATTGGGGGGCAAGTCTGTTGCTGCTACAACTACTCAGAGGAAATGTCAAGATGAATGGGACAAGCACTAGTAAACACAAATTCTCCATAGGACGCTTTATCTACGTTTAGCAAAATTGTAGGATATCGAGCCTTCCCAAAGGAGATACCCCACCTTCCAGCCCCAGTCCTGTTGTAAATTCTGCGCCTGTGGCCAATTCACTTTTCGTTTGAAAGTTCCTCAAAGAAAGCCAAACTAATGTATTTTGTTCTAATCGTTCATTGGTGCCATATAGTAACCACTTCAGCAGGTTTGAAAAATGTAGCTACACAAGATCTGGAGGTAACATTGGGTCTGGCCACATTTTGCAGTTAATAACAAGATCTGTAAATAACATCGGGTCTGGCCACATTTTGCCGGAACAGTTTTGCCTTCTATTGCTCAAACACTTATTAAAGCTGGCCATTGATATAGGAACGTAAAGATCCAACAAATATAACCATGTTAAGGGAGGGTGCTTGGTGTAAGATCAGAATGGCACGATGGAATCATAGTTACCGAAAATGAATGGAAAAGGCAAGTTGGAATTGAAAATGAAAATGATAGTTACCGAAAATGAATGCAAAAGGCAAGTTGGAAATGAAAATGAAGTTGGAAATGAAAATGAAAATGAAAACGGTAAAAAAACAGCAAGTTCTTAAAAAGATTAAAAGAAAATCATACATATGTAAATGCATTAATAATGTAAATCTGTCATAATTAAAACAGTAGAATCTGAACACTAGAATCTGAAATATGCTTGTCCAAAAAAGCATATTTGCAAGGTATACATCTTATATTGTAAATTCCTCATGCTTAGGATGACAAATTCTGAAATTTCCTTGTAACTTAAAACATGACATAGTTATGAAGCTTAGGACAACAAATTCTGAATTTTCCTTATAACTTAAAATATGACATAGTAATGAAAGTAAATGATAAAATGACATAAAAATTCAGATTGTTAAAATTTAAAGAGTGCTAGTGATGCTGGGAATGCAAAATCCCTATAATGAACATTTGGATTTGAAGAAGGAATATAATCCGGCAAAACGTAACGAGTTGCATCCATATCATCTTCATCTTCATAGTCAGGATCACTATTGTTATCATTGTCATCGTAATCATGATCTCCTTCATCCTCGTGTACATCAATATCATTCTCATTTCCATTTCCCAAATCCCATGTCATCTCCAATTCCCAATCCCGTACCATCTTGCATTAGTCCTTGCTCTTCCACATCATCATCATTCCGATCCTGTGGTCCTGGAAAAGATGCCTTGTTGCAACACCAATGTAAGGCTTTCTTCTCACATGTCTATGAGATTGAATCAATTTCAAGTTTGCACTTACAAATACCAAATCTAATGTTCTTGATGGAAGTAGTCTACTGCTTTTCTTGTTTGCACATGTGAAAAGATGCTAAAAAGCCTCTCAAGTGGAGAGGAGGCCGCTCCTTGGCTAAGAATGCGAACCGCCATGGTTTGCAATTCTGGTATCTCTCCTCCATATTACTTCCACCAAAGTGCGGAAGCAAATTTAAAGCGAGCGACTTGTGCATCCGATGTTAAAAACATCTCTTCCTTTTGGGATAAGCTAGAGAGGGTACGGAAGGTCTTCGTGACATACAGCCTAGGCGTCAAGGACACGGTGCCTTATCCGATTTTGCTGTATGAGACTGGCTTTTGGCCCCTGCAGCATTCTGCTATGCGCAGGCACCTTGCGTATTTCCATAAGGTTGACAGAATGGATGCACAACATCTCCCTCCCCGGGCTCTGTTATTGGCATAAGGGCCGCAACGATTGAAGAGAGTGTGGCAGGAGCATTGTAAGGGGTGGTTCGCAAGATGGTCCATAGACTATCAGCAGTTATGGATATCTTGGGATATCGAGGAGCGGAGCGCATTTGAATGCGCTTTCTTTGCCTCTCGTGGGATGCACCCACTCTTGCAAAGCCCAAAGCGAGCACTACCACACTTGGGTTAATCCGTCGCTGAACATGGCCCCCACCGGTATTTGAAGGCACACATCTCTACCAAGAAAGCGGAGAGCCATAGCTGCAATAAGGGCGGGGTCCCACCATCTCAAAATTGAGGCAGGGCGGGGGAGTGCGGATGGAGGCGGGGAATCCCCACGGCATGAGAGATTATGCGATCTTTGTCACATGCGAGATAGTAGAAGATGAACACCATGCTCTGAGGTGTCAGGCATATGCACACATCGAAAGCGGCTCATGCCGATCTCGAGATGCTACGAGATAGCAATTCATCAAGCTGGCGGCTTCGCCAATGGTTTGCCGGCTTCGCGGCCCTACATTACGCAAGTCTCCACCGTCCGAGAGTCCCTCACAAAGACGGGGAATTTTAACGCTTTCGGATAGGGACTTTGAGCGCCTACTACAAGGGTTTTTCCTCCCACATGGGGGGTTTTTTCGTCCCAGTTGTACAAACACATTGTTTGGATACTATCCAATATATTGTATGTCTATAACCGTCTCATAGGCCAGTTGGCCTCCCTGGACGTTAAAATATCCTTCCTTCCTTCCTTCCTCCCTCCCTCCCTCCCTCCCTCCCTCCCTCCCTCTTATAGCTTGCATATTGCTCTCTTATTTACAATCTCTTATCTTTCTCATCAATCATCCTCTTAAGTACGTAGTCAAAGTGACTCGAACATCAAGATCTGTCGATTGCTTTTAACTAGGGATCCAGATAAAATGCAGCAGCTTGAATTGGAGACTCATATTTATCCTATCTTTCATTGCACAATGCCACCAACTCCTTGCTTTTGCTTCATCTTTCTCCAATTTCATAATATGCTCATTCATACTGTCAAGCCCCTCATAAACCTTTCCAAGGAATGAATCATTGCCGTCAACAAGGCGCAACATCTAAACAATTGGCTCCACAACCTTCAGGTACCTTCTCCCAAAATGCATCGTCAAATACAATGGCATTACATGCTCTCCTTGCAGCTGAACATCCAAGTGGACTCTTACGAAAGACGCCATCAACAAACAATGACCTCAACACCCAATGAAAATCATGCAAACCTTTCAAGCAATATGAAATTGTAACCAAATCTAGTTCGACAATACTTTAGCAAAGACTTACTATTGCGATTTGCAAGTGTGAGCATCTAGAAGTGTGCAACTAGATGCTGGTAGGCTATCAATATCTTTGAGCAAGTTATTGAGGCAATATGCAATGCGTGGACAAAAGAAAATATGAAGGTGCTCTCCCTCAATAATATGACCAACAGAACGACTGACATTCTCTTCGTCCCATACAATCTGCAAAATATTTTAGCACCAACATACTTAATGCTTTCCTTCCATGTGGCCCCTAAATTATGCCATGATTTTCCTGTAGCAGATATGTCATGGAATACAAGGAAATATGCTTTGTGTCTACAATATGCGAACCCTCAATGTGGCATCATTTCTTATCAATCGAACCATCAAAGATGAGGATAACTCCAAAATCCAGCCATTGGCTCCTAATATCAGATAACAATTCATGTAACGTTAGTTTTGCCCTCTCCAAAAATGTTGTGCAAATGTCCTCGTATTTGGATATCTCATATCCTGACCCGTAACTCCCAATAGCTTGCATCATGGCTTGAAAGAAATCAGATATAGCAATACAAAATGGGATGTGGTCATGGTAGAACCATTTAGCAACTTGCCTATCCACTGTTCCTTTTTTTGGATCAATCAACCTCTTTATTTCCTGCTGACTGATCTTCCTAGGCTGAAGGTACTTGCTTATCTCGCACTAGAACCCACTGTGCTTCTTTCAATCGACCCTCCACTTCTCTCTTGAACATAACATGAACCCAATCAAAGAACATAATTAAAGAAATAAAGAACCTCTTTTGAAGAGTATAATTAAAGCTTACTTGATGTGTCATGAGGAGGATCAATTGATCTAGAATAATGAATACCAAAAAAAGCGGTCTCCCTTGCACATGCTTTTAATTTCTTCATGGCATTTTTTTTTGCATCCAATTGCCTTGCAAATTCTTGTAATTGATGCCGCTTCTCATTTGGAATAGCTGGACAGAATTCAACATCCAGCTTCTCATGAATTAAATGGCCTGTTAGTCTTATTACTAGAGAAATATACTGCTTTTTGCAATAAGGGCAAATCCAATCTCTAACACCACCGCAAGCTTTTGTCCATTGTACACAATCTCAACTTCTTTCCTTTTCTTATTGCTAGCAGCTCATGTTCCTCAGCAACGGACTGAAAAAAGAGGAAGAAAAAAGAAAGAATATGAATGAGCTTGTTGAAAATAGATCATTTGATATATTCACAAGTTTCACATATAATTAAATAGAATTTATGAACTCACAAGCAAAAGATCAGTTGCAATGCAATTGTGATGGATAACTTTGCTTTTGTTTTGTGAAATATATCAGATCTGATATCAGACCAATTTTTATAAAATATAGCAGATCATTATCTGATCTGATAAAAAAGCTTTGGCTCCTACTTCATAGATCAGGAGAAAGGTAAGACCATGGATTTTCATGAAAAGGTGAAGGCTCACGAGGCCCATACCTACGAATTTATCCTGAATATTTCAATACCAATCCTTGGCCCGAGTGCTTCTATAAATGTGGCAACGTGGATGAATCTTGCCCTTTGGCAAGTGATATACAAAACAGAATTTAGCTAGAACAAGAAATTAATGATATAGTGACTTAAAATTACTCCATTTTCATTTTTGTTTCTTTAGAATCAGGAGCTTACTGCTTGCCAGAGCTTATTTGCTAAAACTCATCCAAATTGCATGCTAGAGTTAGTATCTAACAGGTAACTATAATTAAATCTCGACATTGTAATAGGCAAACAGTTTATCACGGACTACAAAGGTAAATGTGGACTAGAATACAAATGATTAATTAACTAATGCGGAGCCCCTTTGGGCTAATCTACAAAGGCAAAGCCAAGTGATATTAACCCTTGCTCAATCCAATTTCCCTAAAAGCATTGCCAAGCTGTTTGATATGATATTTTTTGAACTGCCATTTTTGCATTTGGGAAAGGCTTGCAGTGAAAACGATGAAAACGAAAAAAAGACGCCGAAAACGACCATTTTTGGTAACTATAGATTGAAGTCCCCCACTGCTCAGACTGGGGCAAGCAATGGCTCATTGGAATATCCTACAACTGATCTTTCTAGTGACCCTAAAATGGCGCACTCCAATGACACTAAAACTGAGACCCTAAAATGATCCCCTTTCTGCCCTCTATTGGCGCAATTAGGTATTCTAGTATTGATTTTTCATCCTAACAAGGTCAGAATAGAACACATAATAGCCAAATTAAAGGTCTGGCTGAGCTTTTTGCAATGATATTTGTCTCAGTATTGGTTTTTCGTCCTAACAAGGTCAGAATATGACATATAAGTAGCCAAATTAAAGGTCTGATTGAGCTCTTTGTAATGATCTTTATCTGTTTGCCAAACGCATCCCTTGAAAAAATATTTTTTATTTAGTATGAAAATAGCAAAACTAGAAGATCCTGGCAATTCAAACCAAAAAGTTCAAAAAGAATGCTCAAATGGTAATACCTTGGCCATTAAAGTGCGCCATAAAGATGTGTCCTCTTAGGACACCTGTTCCACTACTAGGCTCCTGCAGCTACGCCCCTTGAAGTAGCCCCGCCAAGGGTCGGATGATGCCCGGGTCACTCGCTTTGTGGCGAGTTGCTCTGGCGTGTGGCATTTTTGACTTGATAATTTGCAATGGCCTTTCACAGTGGCCCGATTCTCGCAAGTGCACATGCAGACAGGACAATCAGGGGGGAGGGTCTAGTGTGGTGGACTATGTGCTTTCGTAGTTGCGCCAAGATATGCATCTCATCGGTCGTTTAGGGTGGGCACAGGCGGTCGGGATGAGGAGGTCGACTCGGATCACCTCCCACTTTATTTGGACTGGTTTGGCGAGCGCGGAGAACCCCCCACTATACCGACCCCTCGCCGTCCTCGGTTGAGACTAGATTATGAGCAGGCGGAGGACTACGCCGAAGATGCTCATGCCGCCCTCCCGGTAATTCTGGAGACCTCCACACTAGAAGCGTGCCAGACCGGTGACTTTCGCTATTACGGGATGCGGCCGGGACGAGGTGCTGGCGGACCCCCAGCGTCGCCCGCTTCGGGGGTCGGCAACATTCCGTAACCCGATGGTTTGATGCGGTTGTGTAAAGCATAGCGGCGGCTCCGTCACGATACGGATCGGTACAGCTGCGAGGCCACCCAGCGATACAGCGCCCATCGAAGGACACAAAGGCGCGGTACCTTACCCGAGCATCGGGGAGATGTTGACCTCTTTGGACACTCATCCCTCGAACCTTTTGGCCTTGAGAGTGCTTGAAGGCCAGCCCAGCCCTCTGGGGGGACATCACACCAGGCGGTGGGAGCGGTACTGCGGCGGCTCTATGACCCGCCCGGGGGCAGCGTGCGCCCATACCCCCGCGGGATGGCCCCATTGGTTCGTGGGCCGAGGATGTTGAGGAGGGCACGCAGCGGCTAGCTAATGGGAAGGCGGTGACCTCGATGGTATGCGGGCGAGTTACTCAAATGGAAGGGGGCCGCTTGTCTTGCGGTCCTCACTACCCTGTTCCAGCAGAGCATTGCGGGGAAGGTCTCCCCGACAATGGACCACAAGCGGGGTTGTTCCCATTCACAAAGGCGGGCGACCCACCTTTGTCCAGCCAATTCTGGGGACGATCATGGTCGATTCGGTATTTGCCAAAGCTGTTGGTGGCATTCTCGGCGGCGGTTGACCCGGCTGGGGCGGGCGGCGTGGACGTCGCGAGCCCTCACAGGCGGGCTTTAGACCCCGCCACTCAGCGATTGACCATATCTTTACACTGCTTGGGCGATTGAAGACGGCGGAATAATCAAATTTGGACTTGTATTCTTTGCTTTGTGGACTTAGCGAAGGCTTTTGATCACGGTCCCGGGAAAAGGCGTGGGCTAGGCTGCGTCAGCTGGGGCTCCGCTGCTTTGTGCGAGCGCCATATCTGAGGTTGTATGAGAGTTGTTTTGGCGGGGATGCGGCCGGCCAGCCAAGCATTCACCGATGTATCGGGGTCGGCGGGGTTGCCCCCTCGCCAACACTTTTGGCCTTTACATTGTCGGTTAGAGCCCGGCTTCTGCGAGCATGGGGGGATGGCATCGACTTTTGCACCGGGTCGTCGCCCGGCTCATATATCGCGGGCGATGTTGGCTTTCGGCCCACACCCGAAGCTATGCGGTCTCACACGGATGCCCTAGACACATTTTGTCGGGAGCTCTGAGACATGGCGTCAATCTAGCCAAGACCGGGGTGGTTCTCATATCCTCTTCACGTCACCCCATGCCTCCTGCACTCACATATCGGGGGACACTGTGGGCGTCACGCCCACCTACAAGTACCTAGGGGTGGAGTTCCCTTCCTCGCTCTGGCGGGGGGCGTCTATCCGCTGCGGTGTGGCCAGGGCTGGAAAGCGCTTTATGCCATGCGAGAACGATCACCGGCGAGCTCTATGATTGGGGCCATCGGTCACATGTGCCGGGCATCGGGTCGAGCACGTCCTTGCAATGCGGGTCGAGGTTTGGGGCGGTCGTCTCTTTGGCGACACGGAATGACTTGGAGCGGTGCGAAGGCATTTTTGGCGCGGGCACTTGGGGTGAAACCTTGAGTCCCCTATCGGATTACCTTTCTGAGCCCGGATTCTTACGCCCGGCGCCCCTATGATAGACACATCGTATATTTTGAGAAAGTGGTTACTATGGGTGATGCTCGGCTCCAGCACCTAGCTTACTGTGGCCATGGGTCCTTGGCGGCTTAGGAACTGTTGGAGGGGTAAGAGAAGCGGTGGTTCACCGGATGGAACATCGCGGGGAACCTGAGATGCGTGCGTTTGGGCACGGCCGACGATCGTGGCGACTGCGGGAGTACCTAGATGCTTGTTTCCTTGGCAAGCTCACGGGACCCGGCTCTAAGCAGGTCAAAATGGCCCATTACAAGGAGCACATCAACCCGTGTTAGCGGGGCCTGCGGCCTCTACTGCGTTCCCGGCTGCCCGAGAAGCCGCGGACTCATTGCCTCCATTCATACGAGGTGCCCACCATCTTCGCGCATCGAAGGCAGGCGGTGGATTGGGGAGCCCGCCCGGGGCAGGGCTCTGTCGGTCTTTGTCAAGCGGGTGCCATTGAGGATGAGTCTCACACTTTCGAGTTGCCGGCGTTCACTTTTCGGTCGGGGCGAATCACGCTCCTTTAAATGCGGCGGGCGTGCCCTTGCATTTCTTGATGAACACACCGTCGAAGACGTGCCACAGGGTCATACATTCAGGAGGTACTGGACCTGCGGGGTCACCTTTGCCCCCGCCTGGCTGCCCGCTGACTAGGCACTACGGGTGTGGTGCATGACTGTATATATTTGGGTGTTTCTGCATTTTATATGATTAGCACAGTTTGTCAGCAGGCTGATTGCTGCCACGGTTTTTCCCTCGAAAACCCTTCCGGGCGGGGGTTTTTTAATCCGGGCAGTAATCCGCTTGCTGCGTTTTTTGTATTGGGTCCCATAGACCGATTGGTCTCCGTGGACGATAAAAGTGCCTTCCTTCCTTCCTTGTCAATTAGCCAAGGTTTCTATGAGAACAATAAACCTTTGCCATGAACTGGCCTTGTCATCTCTTTTTGACCATTTTATTTGGATATTAATAATAGGCTTGCATGTAGCTTTGACAGGGATAATACCGTGGATTGAGGGTGTTATGCCCTACCATAACAATCTCGGGCTAGAAAAACATGTAATATCAATTAGCCAAGGTTCCCATGAGAACGATAAGCCTTTTCCATGAACAAGTTTTGTCATCTCTTTTCCACCATTTCATTTGGATATTAATAATAAACTTGCAAGTAGCTTCGACAGGGATAACACATTGGAACGCGGGTGTTATACTACCCTAATATAACAATTGAGGGCCAGAGACCCGAGATTGTTATATTAGGGTATAACACCCGAGTTTTAGGGTGTTATCCGCCTTTAACATAGGCATGCCGAGAGTTTTATGGCCATCAAGCTAGGTGTTTATGGACATTTGGCATAACAAACTATGTTTAGGGCTTAGTTTTGATCTTAGCTATAAAACCACCATTACAACCAACAACTCAGATTTGATTTTAGCTATAAAACTTGAGGGCCAATGGGTTAAGGAATATCATTGCAACTTAAAAGGGGCAAAACTTCTTGAAACATGTCAAAATTCACGACATGTATTTTAGGCTATAAGCCCAATGATCTCTCTATATCAATATAATGATAACCACAACTATAACAAGTTAACCCAACCTCTTACTGCAGACAAACTTCAGATGTGTGCTTTAGCATGGCCATCTTCCAAATAAAAAGCTGCATAAAATAATTATTTGTATTCTTACTTAGCACCAATAACTTGAAATTTCCAAATAATCTCTTAGTGTAGACATTGTACTAAAGAAAGCTACTAGAAAGCAAGTATCAATGGGTTTTGTTATCAAGTACATACTTAAAATTGGCTTTCCTAGGTAGGAGCAACCAGTACTAGCTTCTGGGTAGGTGCAAGCAAAATGTTGAATAGCTACATATTGCAGTAGAGTTTCTACTTTTGGTGCATTGACTAATTCCTCTCTCCTGAATAAACTGCAACAAATCGACCAACAAATGCATTGTCTCACACAAATTTAGTTTTTGATGCATTGTTAAGAACTAACAACATGCATTATACTAGCTCCATTTGTGTCAACAAGCTTTTCTTCTGAAAGTCGAAGAACAAGATACATCATGTTAACGATGATATAGAGTTATTATTAGTAAAGAAAGTAAAAGTGCATTAGAGTTTTCAATTGCATATTATTCCAGATGCATTAAAGTCGTTACTATAGGAGTAATCAATGACAATAACAAATAAGTCATATAAACAGAGACCTAAAGGTAGCTCACTTTTCCTTCTTCTGAAACTCTTCATATGTGATGCTACTATAATTTGTTGCAGATCTTGCAATACGTAAAGTATTGATGAAGTATTGCCAAACTAATCGTCATAAAGGTGCAGAGTTATGAGATGATGATTAGACTCTTATGGCCGAGTCATCACATGCTGATATGTTCTCTTATTTATGAAAATTTGCTGACATATTTAGGCATCATATCACTCACTTACTTTGAGCATTCTACTTGTTTCTTTCAGTATCAGGAAATCAAATACAAGAAAGAAGGGCAATCCATGTAGATCTTGCATTCTGCCTACTCATAGAATGTTCCAAACAAAAGGTACTTTAATCATATAGGTTGATGGATATGGTCCACAATGGACTTGGTTCATTAAGTCTATATATTTGGAATACAATTGAACTAACATGATCCCTTGCCACTTGAAATTCAATTGAACTATTATTGAAATTGATCTCCAGCCTGGCATTAAGTTAGATCGTGCCTTGGTTGATACGTACGATAAATCTGGAAATTCAAAGGAAGCAAGGGTTTACAGCTTGCCGCCAAATATTCTCCCTATGGTGAAGTTGTTCTTATCTTAGAGTGCTATGAAAAAATGGCCAACTAGGCACACATTTTGACAAAGAATGTATTTCTAAATTCTTATAGGACACCACTAAAAATGTCACAAATTTTGGTAGAACAAAAGAACTTCTAAGAACCCTAAAGTTCATATAACCTGATCTTGATGGGCTCAGCAAGTTCACGCCAATTAGATTTTTCGAGTTGGTGGATACAACCACAATTAGTTGTGGAGCTTTACACGGAAGGCAGGCAGAGTGCTGGATATAGTTAAGATTTTTTGCAAAATGCCATATGTTGCTTTAACCCCATATGCTTCTATCAAACATCATTCCAATCTTAAATAAATGACAACATAGATAGAAATACTTTTCAAGATGTGACAAAAGTAAACCTGTGGCGCTTCCATGGGATAATGTTCTAGATTTTTTTTTAGCAATTGGATCTGTTCGTTGCACGAAGGGTTACAACATGAACTTACCCAAATATAGCATGCTCTATAACAGCCAATCCCTAAGCAAAATTATTAATCCAATGATACATTACAAATTCTAAGTAACCTTCTGCTTACCAGCATGCCAGTCCTTGAACCTTGAGCCTCCTAACTACATACATTAATCTATATGAAGAGAAAATACAACAGATTTTTAACATCCACAGAGGCCAATAGGCCATGGGGCGTTGTTGGAATTGCACTCAAACTTAGAGAAAAACTAAGAAGCAAAAGCATTATGAATTTAAAGTATCTAGCAAAAGCATCTAGCAGACCTATTCAAATAGGTAGTAGCAAGGGTAGTTTTTGATTCAAATGTCAATTTTGTTGCCTTTACTAGCACATCTTTGGGTTCGGGCTTGAAGCACACTAAGAAAACACTTGATCTTGTTGAGCCAAAACAATCCATCGAAGTCCGACGCTCGATAATTTCAGTCCGACGCTCACCTAATATTGCTTGTTTGCTTTCAATTAACAGCTTAATAGAATAGTTAAAAGAGGTAAAAATCAAAGAGTACATGAAGAAAAGATAAAAAAAAAAAAAATCCCATCGATCCGAGCCCTCGGATCGAAATTCTAGAGGGGGCGAGCATGCATGTCTTGCATGCATGCATGCGGTGCATGCTTCTCTGGTTGGAGATCGCTATATTAGGCGAGGTTACCATAAAGCTATAACATTTGAATTCCTGTTTATAAATTGTTGTTAATACTATCACTTCTGTTAAACGCAGGGGCAACCCCTCCGATGCATGTCCTCAAGTTGTATTGTTTGGAAGTGGTATATTGGTTGCAAAAACTTACATATCTCTAAGGGGTTGCTTGTCATGTTAGGAGTTAATTCTCACCAAAGTATAAACATCCAATTACTATAAAGAAGTCATGGCCCGTTTGATATGTTTACAGTGCTAGGTATTGAACTTTATGATAGGGACCTGTAAACTCCAAGCTTTGTCTCCAAAACAATCATCAGGAATTATAGGAAATAAACACAATACCATCCCTTAAGGGCAAAGCTCACCACCCAAGCGGGCTATCCTGAGCAAGAGAAAGAACATCTGAGGAAGACTAAATTTTGAAATAGGAAAGGATAAGGTATCAATTTAACCACTAAAGAGACCTCAATCTAGCAAAAACAAGAGTTCAAGGAAGACTAAGCTTAAGAATAGGCTTCGACAACTCACCATACAACCTCCTCTGCCTCCATTGGCTCACTGGCAGCTACAAATTCTAGAAGCTAAGCATGCATTGGTCTGGCATAGAGTATGGGACAAGAATATTATTCCAAAACATTCAGTTCTTCTGTGGCAAGTTGTGCATAAGGCAGTGCGAATTAATGTTCGAGTTCACTCCTTCAAGCCAACTGTCAATCCTCTTTGTCCATTCCGTAAACTTGCACCTGAAACAAAAGAGCATTGTTTTGTGCTTTGTGGCGATCTCTGCCACATTTGGTCAGTTGTACAAGCTTCTTTCCACTCTCAACTTACAAGTCAAGAAGTTTTTTTGGGCATCTTCCCAAATAGATGGCGTCGCTTTAAGAAGTGGGCATTCAATATTTGCCAGGCTCTAGTTTATTGGGCGGCGTGGAAACACAGGTGTCATGTCGTCTTCAGAGGGTTGCAGACTTCTCCCGCAAGCCTCTACCAAGAAATCAAATCTTGTCTACATGACTAGTTTATATATTCGAAGTTACGTTTGGATGTGAGGGATGAGGTTTGGAGTTACCTACACCTGCCTTGACCCCCCATTGGATTAGCATTATTAATATAAATCGTCTTGCGTTCTTAATAAAAGAAAGAACAGGCTTAGGCAGGGATATAAATTCATAGTACAAACCGATATAAATGCTTGCTCCAAGGTCACGGGTTCAATGCCTTGTTGTGAAAGTGGTCATGTGCAAAGTTGATGAGGGAAGAACCCACTACAGCCATGTACGGTGGTGGGGGCAGGACTCTTCTGGGTGTGTTATGAGGGCAGGACCCATCTGGGTGTGTTATAAATTATCCCATAAGCTATGACTTCCCATGAACGTTAAAATACTAAAATACTAAAAACATATTCAACAAAATTTGGACTTATTCATATTTAATAGATAACACTTCAAGAACGCCATTATAAGAATATATGTATTGTGTGATTCTTCTTGATTGTTATAATTTTTATAAGTTTATCTTCAAATTAAAACTATAATGGTTATCAAAGAATAAACTTGATTTTCCAAACTAATTTTTATTTAAATCTATTTAGAATTAGACATTTTAAGAATATAAAAATTTCATTTTTTGTTGATTTAACAGATTCAAGATTTAGCAATCATGATAATTATATGAAATCTGATGGTTTGATAAGCGATTGACTTAAAACTATTATTAGAATTTCACAATTTACAAACTTTTACACTTTTAAAAATACTTTAAGAAAGGTTCTAGGTTGAAATTAATTAAATGATATAAAGTTATTGGTCTAATAATAACTATTGAATAATTTATTATTGATGAAATAAAATATATTTTAATCAAACATAAACGTAATCATTTAATTAATTTCAATGTAAAACTTTCTTTAAATATTTAAAAAAAATAGCATTTTAATTATACAGGGTTATCTTAGATAAAAAATTTGATTCTAAATAGATGGAACCAAGAATTAGTTTAGAAAGCAACTTTAAACTTTAGTAAGTATCATACTTTTTATCTAAAGATAAACAGAACAAATTATTAAAATCAATAAAAGCTAAAAATACATATATATATACAAGGATTATGACGCTTGCCATGGACTGATTGTGGATACATATAACAAGCTACCTGGGATTCACATTGCTGCTGACAGCAGGGATTTACATGACCTCTATTCCTTTATCAAGGGTCTTACAGTTTTAGAAGGGTAGAATAACATTAAACCTCTCACTTTTGCCCCTAAATCCAAGAATAGTACTGCTGTAAAGGATGTGGAACAGCCTATAGCTTTGGACAATTGTCTGTTTGATGTTGATGACATGATTACTACCACTGACACAGGTGCTGTAGGTGAGGACAGCAATATTGAAACTGATGAGGATGATAAGATTAAGCAGATGATAGACGAATATGGTCTCAAAGAGCTCAATTTTTTTAACTGTGGAAGCTTTCCTATAATGACACATAGAAATGTGGAAGTTCATGGTGAACAATTTGAGCAGTCTTTATGGACCAGCAAGAATTTAGGGATCATTGCACCCATCAATAAGGAGTCATGGATTAAACTTGCCAGGTTGAGTAATGAAGAGGTCAGCAAAGCTGAGAATGATGCCATGTCTTTCACTAAACATATCAGAAAAGTCTATGACTTTAAATTACCCTTTGACTACAAATTGCTGAACAGGACATGTCAGATTGGTACAGCTCTGTACATTGGTCAAAAGGGACACATGGCAAAAATGGAGGAAAAAAGGAATGATTTTTATCTGAAAAGGATTTTTAGAACATATTGTCCTTTCTTCAAATGTGACTGTGACAGGTTCAGTGATGAGAAATGTGCGGACAACATTCTTTGGTTTGATCATTTGATCTGGTACATGACCAACAATCTGGAAAAAATCTGGCCCAAGCAGAATATTCAAATGAGGTTTGCACTCTTATCCAACTTTCTGGCCACTGAACCAATTAAGGGTGTTGTTTTGTCATATATTGGCTACCTTACTTTGAGGGAGCTAATGTTTAAGATGACACATAAACTTGCTGAAAATGTCAATGTGAATCTTAAGAGTGAGTTTGGTACATCCCGGGCAGTGGATATTATAGAAAAAACCATCAGATCCAAGAAGTTCTTGATTGATCATATGCATGATAACAGTAGTATGGGTTTTGCACCATCATACAAGAAGAGAGCTCTCCCTAGCAATGTTACGTGTGGAATTCTCAGGCCTCCCAGGCTTGCAAAATGCACTGTTGCTGGTAACTCATCACTTGGGGTTATTGAATCTGAGATAAGGAATAGAGCTATTGGGGGTCAAGCTGCCAAAACACCTGGTATACAGTCCACAAAGTACAATATCTAGGTTGGTTATTTTATTTTGTTCCATGATTTTCTGATATGACTGAATGTGCATGCATTTCATATAATTATATCTATGGCCACAGTGCCTTATTTTTTCTGGGATTTACTCCCTTTATATTGATTGTCAGATCAAGAGGAGAATCATTACTACAAGAGTTGATGGAAGACGTAGACTGCAAACAGTTAAAGAAAAGATAGATAAAAAATATGTTCACCTCACCTATTTTTCTAAGGTGGTGGACAAGATCGGATATACTGGTACATTTAAAACTGTCCTAAGTAGGTTTTTTGGTGATATCGGTTATAATATTTGGGAAAACACTGTTTTTGGCTGGAGGTACTCCTCTTGTTTAAAAGATCTATGTTACAGACCTAAGATTGTTTTTGTAAACAATGAGTTACCTGGCTATCCATGTTCTATTCCTAAGCTGAAAAAGTTTATTGATCCTAGTATCGGGCACATTAGGACTACTGATCTTAGAATCGTGCACAGCAAAGGTCTTCGGAATTGGTTTAGTTTTGGACTTAATTATATTCCAGATTATCCATTCACATTGGAACAGTTTAAGCATGAAATACAAATCACTATTGAGGAATTTTTTACTGTCCATAATGCAGCTTTATGCAATTTTGATAGCAATACTATTGAAGAATGTAAGAAAGTCCTGAAAAAAGAGATTAAATGGCAGGCTAAGTACTTCATTGAAGGTAACTATATGGATAAAAAAGAAATTTTTGATTATGGATGAGACTCTTGTAAAAAACCTGCACTGGTTAACAAGTAGCCTTTATGTTTCCGGAGTTGACAAAGCTAGCAATAATCCAGCATTTATCTGCCCTCTTCATATCAGAGGGGAAGCTGATAAAAGACTTCTTAGCAATGACTTTCTTAAATGTGGCATTTCTGAAAAAGAACTGGGCATACAGATTAAGACGGATCTATCTTCATTGCTAGGCGATGGGCACATAGCCAGTACTGATTTACCTTATCTACTAGGTATTTTTAAGGCACACAAGGGTGAGTACAGATGGATTACTAATGCGCATGACACCATATTTTCTATCACAGCATCTATTATTTCTGCGGGCCTTAATTTGGTTTTGGATTTATGGCCTTCTATCTGCCATGAACAATGCAAAGCTGGGAACTTCTTTCAGATTAACAAAATTAAGGCAGCATGGATTATCAGTTCTGTTTATGATGTAGTATGTAATTTGCCCGCAAAAATTAATGACATTTTTGTTGCTGACATAACAAAGTGTTATGAGAATATACCTCTGGAAGGAAATGATGGTATTTGCATGGTAATTGAGCAGGTTATCAACCTGGTTTGGAAATTTAAGAGGACTCAGCATACGGGATATGACATGTGGTACAAAATTCTGGAGAATTCCAACATTGTTATGGAATGGAAAACTAGGACCCCTGATGATAATACCTGGATAAGAATGGACAGAGGTTTATTTGTTGAGATTAACAAATGGTTATTAAATAATTGTTTCCTGCTAATGCATAATGGAATCTGGAAGCAGATTAGGGGTATACCCATGGGGTTTGCTTCAAGCCCAGCCTGGTGTAATCTATACTTGGCTTGGTTTGAACTAAAATTTATTATGGATCTGATTAAGGAAGGAAGCATGGATGAAGCTGCTGCATTCAGAAGTACATTCAGATATATTGATGACCTACTTGGCATTAATAATCCTTATTTGAGAAGGTCTTTGGGGTTACTGAAGAATTCTGATGGAAAAGTTATTTATAATCTCAACCACCTTGTGGTCAAGGATGAGACTGAGTATTGGACTTCAAGCCCAGTTTTGGGTAGAAAAGCTAATTTCCTCAATATGAGCATCGAAATTCTTTCGCAGAATAATGGGATTTATACTACATACAGGTTCGACAAAAGGGATAAATTACCATTTCGGGCTTCAAAGTTCATTAATGCAGCTGGCTGCTGCCCATACTGCATGGCATGTAATGTCATTGTGTCACAGGTGCAACCGTATCTTTATGTGCATAGCAACCCATTGAGGGCTGCTAAGGATTTATTTGAACTGATTAATACGTTCATCGCTAAAGGCTTTAGAAGTACAGATCTTTGGCATAAGGTGTTTAAGGTACTCCAAGAGGAGTATTTTCCTGGACTCATGTATGACATCAACATGCTTAAGTTCGAACTTCATAAATTCAGGTATTCTTTATTCTGTTTTATTTTAAGCACTGCTTTATTTAGTTGGCAGAAGGGTCCCTAAGCATAGGGACCCTTCTGTCCTTATGCTTATTAATGGGACCCAGATCTGCCTTCCGGTTGGAGGTAGGGTTTTTATATATATATATATATATATATATATATATATATATATATATATATATATATATATATATATATATATATATATATATATATATACAAGTGTTTGTAATATGAGGGACTGCATAAAGCCCGAAGATTCTAAGAAGATTCTCTTAGATTCTCTAAAATTCCATCAGGATTCCCTTAGATTCTCAAAACTTCTAGGAAGATTCCCCTAGATTCCCAAAGATTCTCTTGAGATTCTCTTAGATTCTCCTAGATTTCCAAAGGTTTTCTTAGATTCTTAATGTTATACAAAGATTCCCTTAGATTCTTAAGATTCTATGGAGATTCCCTAGATTTTATTAACATTCCCAAAGATTCCCTAAAGATTCCCCTAGATTCCAAACAATCCCCGAAGATTCCTCTAGATTCTTTAAGATTCTATCAAGATTCTCCTAGATTCTTCTAGATTCTCCGAGATTTCATTAAGATTCCCATAGATTCTTAAAGATTTTATGAAGATTCTGTTTGATTCTCCTAGATTCCTAAAGATTCACTTGAGACTCCCTAAGATTCTCTAAAGATTCCCCTAGATTCCAAAAGAATACCCCAAGATTCCTGTAGATTCTCCAAGATTCTATCAAGATTCTCCTAGATTCTTCTAGATTCTATAAGATTCCATTAAGATTCTTCTAGGTTCTTAAAGATTTTATCAAGATTCCCCTAGATTCCCAAAGGAGCGCTTGAGATTCTTCTTCTCTTGAGATTCCTCTAGTCACCATAGATTCTATGAAGATTTCCCTAGACTCCCCAAGATTCCATCAAGTTTCCTTTAGGTTCTTAAAGATTTTATCAAGATTCCCTTATATTCCCTTACATTCTCAAAGATGCTCTCTTGAGATTCCCATAGATTCTCTAAGATTCTCATGATATTCCTCTGGATTCCCTAAGATCCTATAAGGATTCTCCTAGATTCTCTCAACTTACCATAGATTCCTTGAAACTCGAACATTCCAAAAAGATTCTTAATGTTCGATCATGTTGGTTCCAACTGCGACAAAATAGTGTCAAAGCACCACTCATTGGAAAGCTCTCGACGAGAGGAATCCAATGGCGTGGGCCCCACCTTCATCCGACCCCTCTACCGCAAGCTACATGCTTTTGAAGGCGATTAAACGAAAGGAAGCTTCCTAGAATGTCCACTAATAAATGCTTTGCCACCTCACTACTTTTTTTTTATTAATGAGGGTGCCACCTCACCTTCTTTAAAAAAAAAACTAATTTAATATTAAAAAGTTAATGGCTAGGATTTATGCTCACCTTTTGATCTAACGGTTAAGATCTGCTACATCAAATTCACTTTTTGGCACCTTCCTTGCACCTTCCCCATAAAAATCAAGGGCTAGGATTTCGCCTTCCCTTTTGATCCAACGGTTCACAGATGGGGTGTATGCCCCCATGCATGACTTATGCATGCCCCCATCAAAATCCAAGGGCCTAAGCTACGCCACCTCACCAACTTTTTATCCAAGGGCCAAGATCAAAACTTTATATGTAATGTGCTATTTTATGACCACCCCCATGAGTTTCTATATACATATTAAGATATATATATACAAGTTTTGCATCGATGGGGCGGCGCAAAGGAATGGTAGTTGGTATCTTTTTGAAATGTAAAGTGAAGTAAAGTAAAGGATTTATGGGATGGTTTGAAGTATTGGGATGGGATGAATTAAGTACATCTATCATTGTGCATTGATGCGTCTGAATAATTGGTAGTATCGATTCCTAAATGTAATGTATAAGTATTACTAAACTTCCATGAAGAATGGATTAGAATAGAATAGAATAGAATAGGTTTTTAGCGTCCACGGAGACCAATTGGCCTATGGGACCCAAACAAAAAAGAGAGCAGCAAGCATATTACTGACAGGATTAAAAAACCCCCGCCCCGAAGGGTTTTCGAGGGAAAAACCTTAGCAGTAATAAGCCTGCTGGCACACTGTACAATTGCATAGGACAGTTCAATACCGTCCCGTAGGACACAAACGAGTCCGTGCATCCATAACCTCACGGAGGTATGACCCCAACAAAACCCGGACGCCGTAGCTAATAAGCGATGCAACGGTGGCGGGCACTAGTAATCGAACATATCGCCTCCGGATATGGGCAAATCTTTCAAGCGTGTCCGGAGGGCATGACATTCATCCTCAATCATACGGTGGCAACACCGGCAAAGCCTTTGCTCCCGTGCTTCACGAGCCCAACGCCTCTGTTTCAATCGCGAGGCTGATGTGCCCCGTCTTGAATGGAAGCTATAAGCCCGCGTTTCTTCATGGGTAGGTGGGTGTACAAATACCGGTGTGGGCCTCTTGTGAGCCTAGGATTGACTTCTTTGGCGATAGTGTGCCGCCTTAACATGTGTCGAGCCTCCGCATCCCACGACTTGCGAGAAGGAAAGTAGCATCAAGGTATAGTTTAAGTGCCTCACGATCTTTCTTTGTCGACACGGACACATCGTTTTACTGCACCCCGGGCGTGAGAATCACCGAGCACGCTTGTCTTTCGGTGAGATTTCAGGCGTTGGGGACCCATTGCCGTGGCCAAAGCAAGGGGGAAAAAAGCGTGTATCAGCCATAGCGACCACCTTTTGGAAGTAAACGATATGGCGTTCCAATGCGGCCCGTTGAAGGGGTAGAAAGCTTTGTCTCTGGAGTAGGATGCAGTGCAGGCTGTGGACTTCACCCCGGGGCCCGTGCCAAGAAGGCCTTCGCACTGCTTTCGAGGTCATTCCAGGTGTTGAGGGATATCCTTTGGACCCCAAACTTACGCCCCATACAAAGGGGCGGCTCAACCAAGGCCGAAACAAATGTGATTGGTGACCCCGGGCATACAACTCTGCCTTGTGGCTGTTGTTACGCATGGCATATAGTGCTTTCCAACCCGCAGTGACCCGCAACCCGATAGCCGCATCCCAATGGGTGGTAGTTGAGAACTCAATCCCCAAGTACTTGTAGGTCGGAGCCACCTCTACCTCTTGCCCCGGTAAGTGAATGTGGGAAGCCTTGGTCGACGGGATGATGCAACTAGCAAAGCACCCTAGTTTTGGCCAAGTTAACTTCGCATGCCGGTGAATTGGCAAAAGTGTCAAGAGCATCCAGGTGACGTTGCATGTCCTCTGGAGTATAGGCCATGAGGTTGACATCGTCAGCATATATGAGTTGCCGGATTGTGTGATGCATGATATGTGCGCCCGCACCTCCATGCTCAGAGAGCCAATCTTCCAACTGATCAATGTACAGGCCAAAGAGTGTGGGGCGTGTAAGTTGTTTAATGAGTTATGAATTGATTATGCTAATATTACTTGTGGTAATCATGTATAGGCTTGCTAACATTGCTTACCTTTAGGGCATTGTTGTAATTTATTTGTTGAAGAGTATGAGGATACATTGCCTATTAGGTATAATGTGATTTGTTGATAGTTTTTTATCTAGTGGTGTTCTATATTATAAATTTATTTTTGTTGAATCATTGAATTACTATAAGTAATGAGGAATATCCCGAATAGGGATTCGGGTATATCTATGTAGCATTGGATGTAATTAATGAGAATGCAGTGTACGCAGATATGCAATAACGAAGCTAAAATATCACGTTATCATTATTTCCCTTTTAATTTATTTTTTGTATAATAAGGGAGGCTCCCCTGCTTTCTGAAATCAGAACTTGGAGTGAGTCACACCTCCAGCGATGGCGACGGTGTTCTTGGTTGATGTGAAGTTCGACCAGTTGTTAGTAAGTAAATTCGTGATTCTTTATTTGTTGTTGTGTTTTTTTGCCACTTTGGATTAGTTATTGTTTAATATTTCTGTAGGAGGCCGAAGGAATCCAAATTGCAGTAGATCAGAACATTACTGCAGTGGGTCCTAATGGCAAGGAGTATGCCGTTTTTGTCGCATCTGTAGGAGGCAGGAATTTTTTGTGCATGGATGGGAGTGTTTTCTGAGAGCAAATAATATGGTCGATGGTACCCCGCTTCTTTGCATGACATCGAAGAATGGCACTTACTTAACAGTGAAAGTATGCGATGGCAGTTATTGTGTTAAACCCGTCGGCAATTGGGAGTTTGGTAGTTCCAGTGATGAGATAGCTGTAAATACACCGAAAAATCAAGATGTTGGTCCCAAGATTCGCATGGCTACAGATCATAATATTACAAATGAGGTGCTTGTTGCCGACGACGAATTATCTGAGGATGATGACGAACCACCATCAAAAAAACCTTTTCGCATCCCTTTGTTGAGAACGAATTTCCACAGGGGTTTGGTATGTTTGGTTCTATTAATAACTGTAACTAATAAAAATTCGTTGAAACACCTGTGTTATTTTTTTTTCTTAGGTACTGGAGCGCGAAAATAAATGGCGCAGTCCTCCCAAAGGTTCAAGTGTGGTTATTATTGGTCCTGGAGGTGAAAAAACATCTTTAGCACCAAAAAGAGCTAGAAACTGTCTCAGTGATGGCTGGAAAGGGTTCAAAAAATTGTTTGGACTGCGTTTAGGTGATGTACTTGAGTTTAAGTACTTTGAAAATCGATTGCAATGGAAGATGGAGGTGTTGAAAGGCGCAACACTGAATAGGCTTCGGAATGATTCTATAGAATCCGGGTAGTTGTTCATGGTTATCAGAATGACTCTTTTGGATTAGAATAGTTACTTATGATAACTTCTTCTCTAAAAATCTATGATAGTTAGGGTCTGGAAATTTTGGTAATGGCTGTTTTTTCTCAGCAATCCAGTCTACACTGTATCAACTTTTTATTATGGAATATCGGATGTTATTATCTATGCACATAACTTTGAATAATTTATTCTGTTCTCTCTCTTTGATATATTGTAATAAGACTGAACTTGTAACCTCAGAAGTGAAGCTATTGTGTGACTAAGTATATGATATAAGTACAAATAAATACAGAACAGGCTTCTTTGAAGAATTTGTTGTTCTTTTGTTCAAGAAAGTTTCATGAAGGAATCAAAAGCAAAGTGACAGAATGAAGACGCTATTATAAGCAACAAAAAACTAGGAATGAAGGTTAGTTTAAGTATATATGAATAAGATGCGTAAATAGAATACTAACACATTTGTTATTATTTACTATCACATATTATATTAGGATAATATTAAATCTTTATATTATTATTTACTACCATGACATATTATATTAAGATAGTACTGAATGCATTATTATTATTAACAAAGATACATCCTTTATGAGTATTAACTCATAATATTGTGTATCTAGCATTCACAAACCATACTAAACAATACATAAATACTTCAAATTAAGTCTATACTTAAATCATACCGGATTGTTCAGCTCGCTTCGTGTTTCCTACATTGTCAAGGATGACAATTGCATCTTCCAGCCTTGCTAACTTTTCCTGAAATATCATGCCTGCCGTTTCAAGTTTCTTCCAATCCTCTTGCATATCTTTCACACGGACTTTAAGCTTTTGGATTGGAGTTAGTTCGACTGGCATAATATGGACATGTACATGATGGCGAGCTTGATCTTCATGTCTGCGTTTAACTGTAGGATGATTTGGATGCAAAGCATGTGAATCTCCTGCAGACAGCATACCTGCAATAAAAGGATGAGAAAGTAAGTAAAAATAGCTACAAAGATTGAATAAACTAATAACATGGATAGTTGTTGAAACCATGGGATTGTTCTTTTGTTGCTGGTTCTACAGGAACACGATGATCTGGTAAAATGAAAGACATAAATTAGAATTGAGCTCGGTAGAAAATAGAAAATATTAATAAGTTATACTACCAGCAGCAGGAGCGTTGGCTCCCTCCTTAGCTCCGCAATCCATAGGCATTGGATCTGTATCCATGTTTTACAATTTGCTTACGAAATCTTTGTAGGCTTTTATGCACTTGAGTGGCTAAAACTTCTATTTTCAGGGATATGTAAGAGTCAGGATAGAGTGGAATTAAATGTATTTCACGTGTGATCTAATCTGCATGTACACATGGTTTCTTATTACGTGTTTTATAACATGCGGAGTAGCATTGTCCTATTGGGCGTTATTTTAAATTAATATAAATTAAGGGGCAGCACTGTAAGTTTAGTGAGTCGGAAACATGAAGAAAGCTAAGAGATTGAAGAGAGCTTCTTGTAGTATAGGACCTAAACGCATATGTGCAGTGAGAGTTTGCCTTGCAATGAAAAAGATCAGTAAGCTTGATTCTGAATCCTTTATCAAGGATGCAAAGATGTCTGTAAATCAGTACTTTATGCATGGCAAGAAGTTAAATGCACAGTTAACTAGGTTGCATCGTTTGCTTGCTGTTATTGATACAAAAGGAAGATATATTGTGAAGAAGTTCGATGCCAATAAAAAAGGTATGGGGTTCCGGTTATTATTTTTTATTATTAGGTGCTTTTTCTTGATATCTTCTATCTATGAACTTACAGGAGCTATCAATATTGAAACTTCATTAAAAAAGCATAAGCGAAAGTTGCAGATCAAGAAGACATATTATGAACAGATGGAAGTGCTGGTTTTACTCCGTAAACGAAGCAGAAAATTAAAGTGTGTCTTCCAGGAGAAGTTTCAGTCTATTATTTCCAAATTGCAGGCATGTGAATACAATTTAAGTAATGAACTGGCACGTCTTGATCGATTGATTCAGGTTGTTGATCTTACTAGGTCTGCTACAATTGCAATCGCTCATGACTGAATGTAATTGCTATAATTGTGGTATATTTTGTGTTGCTGAAATTATGCAATTCAGCATAATACATAAATGTGTCGAACATATAAGTTGAAGTTATTACTGTTTGTAAACCTATGAGTTAATATATGATACAAAAAGTTTGTGGATTATTATGAGTTATGCTATTTGTTTTAAAACCATTCCAGTTATGAATCGTATTGCTTGTTCCAAAGTTGTTTACAGTTAGAGTATTTAGCTTGATTTTTGATATTTATTATGTATGATAATTGTTAGTCTATTTATGGTAAAGTTGTTTACAGTTAGAGCATTTAGCTTGATTTTCGATATTTATTATATATGATAATTGTTAGTCCATTTATGGGGTGATTATACTTGTAAGGATCTTGTGTTTGTCAAAAGTACATTGATTACATGTAAGCATTGGATTTAAAGTGTAGGAAATTGAGAAAAGAAAGGGGGATTTAACAGATTTAATCAAGGAAGTTAGAGTCTGGTATGGTTTCCAAACAAACTGTTATGTATGGTTAACCAAGGAAGTTATTCTGGTATGGTTTCCAAACAAATTGTTATTCTGTTAAAGATTGATATTTAAAGCCAAGGCTGCATTGCAAGTTTACAGTAATAGAACAGTAGATTGTTAAAACTTAGAATATACAAAATATGAAACTATACTGTATTACAGGTTTACAATAATGGAACAGTAAACAGCTCTTCCCATGTATAAACATTATTTACATGTCACTCAATAGTAAACAATGTATTTCATCTTGTGACATATCAGTCTTGCTTGTCAGTGGTAGCCAGAGGAGGCATTTTTCTTCTGTTGGGCTACTGATTGCATGTGGATCCAGTCTGGGATGTTCTTTTAAAGTAACATTATCACGAATACGTTGAAACTTTGCCTGTATAGCTGCAATATCAAAGCAAGTGCGTGAAATTAGGTAATGAAAATCTGAAAGCATATCTATATACCTTCATATGCTGCAGCAATTGTTTGATATAGGTGACATGATTGCAACTACAGTTGTGTTAAAGTGCAAGATCACTGTTTAGTTTATATACACATGTAAATGATGACAGGTCAGTGCATGTGCATGGTCGATGACAGGTGGCCAGCAATTTATGTAAGTTTATCATGATTTTAATGTTAAACTTACGAAAGGATTAGAATCATACATGTGTGCGTGATCAGTCCAGAAGTTCTTGGTATACAACGTTTCTTGTCACAACAGTTGGGGTTGGATCATTATGAAGTATCAATACGTCTTCTCTTTTACGGATTCGTGTTAATGCTGTATATAACTGACCGTGTGCGAAGACCGGTGTACGCAAGTCAAGTACCACTTTATCAAGTGTTAATCCTAAACAACTATGGAATGTTGTCGAATATGCCAATCTCAGAGGTAGTTGTCGACGATGAATTGTGAATGCACAATTGTCGGGCTGATGATAGAAGTTCATACGAGAGATTGGATAGATATTAGGATTACTATCACGTGCTGCTCCGAGCAAACGGATAGTCACAAATTTCTTATACACATGTTCGATGATAACACGTACGTTTTTAACGAGGCCTTTCTCACGGTCAAGTGATTTCATTAATTGACAAATTGCACCTTCCTTAAGTGCTAAAGCATGAGAAGGTAAGGTAGAATGCTTGTAGTTGTTTAAAAATTCATCGCCACCAAGCTTTTCTGGAGATATACTCTCTTCATTTTCTGTTACACGATCATAACTGAAGTACTTTACTTGAACTCCTGGTAAGTCCCTTAATATAGAATTGTTAAATTCCCATACACATATGTTCAGAGGTGTTAAGAATCCTCTAGTCTCGCACAACAATGGTAGACATAATATTTCCTTTGGGAATAAAAATTCTTTTGCCTCATCAAAGCTATTCGTGGTCCTGAATAGCGATAGTTCCACTACATTATGTATGGCATCTTGTCCTATTTGATTTACGAGCTTTACCAACTCAGTGTCTCCTGCATTTCTGATTGGTTTTTCAAGTTTCAATACTACAAAGGAATTCCATGTTGCAGAGGATTTTATAGATGCATCAATTGTTGCTTGTTTGCCACTACCCTTTACAACTGGTGCTATTTGTCTGAAGTCACCTGCCGCTATGAAACACTTCCCTCCAAATGGGATTGATTTATTACAAATTTCTTGCAGTAATATATTGACAGCGTCTATTACAGCCTTGTTTGCCATAGGGAACTCATCCCATATTATAGCACGTGCATGGTGTATTAGTTTTGCTTTATCTGAATCTTTATCCAACAGAGAATGCACTCCAGCATTATTATCCACGACGGGAATTTCAAACAATGAATGAGCAGTTCGTCCGCCAGGGCATAATAGTGCAGCTAATCCAGTTGTTGCGCAGGGTAATATGATATCAGAGTTGCTGCGTATTAAATGACATATTGCCTCTAGTAAAAATGTTTTGCCAGCGCCTGCTTTGCCATCTATAAATAATGGAACACACTTATCACTTGCATTCAATTCTGCCCGGATGCGGGTGTAAGCTTTGAATTGATCCTCATTCATATCTCTTTCCGCAATTTCAGCATTTACAGCATATTCTGATACATTTGGAAACTTGAGCAGCTCTTCTAATGCATAATCAGGATGCATTGCTATCGTGGGTAATCCAACATTTACTCCGCGTATACCATGTTGGATCAATATATTCTCAATGTACGTTAATGCTGTTTGTTCTGCAGCATCTCGTCGCGTATTGAATTTTTCCAGCAGGTCAGCAATAAGAGCGCTTCGATAACTTTCCCACATAGGTATTGCAGGTGCACCATCAACTAACAAAAGTGCAAATAGAAATCGTAACTGTCCAGGGGTATGCAGCGATGCAATAGCTTCATCCATAACAATGAAAGGCTCTTTGTTATCTTCAAGTAATCCCATTGCAAGCGCTGTTTCTTGATAACTGGCAAAACTTTGGCCATTGAATGTTTTAAGATTCTCCCAATTTCGGGCAGTATTATGCATTAATAACTGGCGCAGATAAAAAATCTCACCATTATGTGGTAGAACTAATCTTATTCTACATACGAGCTCCCCTCGCTGTCTATGGCGTATAACATTTCTACAAATGCCAGGTGATGCTATTTCAAGATATTCTCCATCAGCTAATTGACGCTCATTTCTGTATGGTCTGAATGAATATTTTTCATTGTATTCAATGTATGTCAATTCAGTAAACTCTAGTTCTGAAGGTCGCAGAAAATATCGGTCTAATGTCGATGCCGTTAATTTATTTACATATCCACATGCCTGTTTATCTTGAAGGTGGACTGGAAGACACTTTACAGACGGCTCTTTACTTGTGATATGGTATGCCATAATTCGCCAAGCTGCTTCCATGGCTGACAAATATCGTGCATTAATATAGTCGTCAATATCACCTAATTGCTCACCAGGCACATTTACACGGTATTCTACCTTATCAAATCCTTTGTAAATGTATGTATATAAGTACATAAAAATATGTACAGTTGCAGACACATCTACGTTTATGTGGCAGTCCATTTCTGATAATAGAAATGGACTGTATGAGACTATATTGCTATCACTAGGGTTTGAACGTTTATAATGTACATAACCTTTATCGTCTACATGTGTTTCCTTACTCAAAGGTTTTGGATAACCCCAGCAACATTTTCCATCTTTCCAACATCTGGTTGAATGATGATGGATCATATATTTTTGGACTTTTATTAATATTTCAGGTGAAGTTGGCAACTCAGCCGAAATGATGCAATCAATAAGTTCAATCGGTACTTCAGGTTTTACTTTCACTACAATATGAGCATGAGGAAGCCCACGTTTCTGAAATTCAATAACATGCACCATATATACAACTTCCCCAAAGTGTGTTCTTAGTAATGATTTTAAACGGGCTAGACGTGCATGGAAGCAACGTACAACAATTAAAGGTATTTCTGAAGCATTTTGGCCACCAAATAATTTACTTTGTATTTCTAACCAATTTGGATTCGTGGTCATAGTGATGAAAAAGCTTGGATGTCCTTTAGCACGAGCAAGCGCCAAAGCATCTGCCATTTGTGTGCTGCACCAACGCTTAGAACCAAGAAACGAGGCAGGGAGCCGTGCATTGTTATTACTGGATGCTTCTTCGTCTTCGTCTTCAGCATAATCAACATCAGTATTTATTGGCGTTTTCTTATAACCCTTTGTTGCCAAAAAATTTAAACGTTCATCTTCTACTCGTGAGTACATATCAACCAAATACTCATTTGTAAGGCGACCCAACTTCGAGAATCTATTTTCTTGCATTAATCTGCATCTATACCATTCTATTTGGGATAAGTGCTCAACGTTATATGGGCCCCATCCAATGTTTTTCGACTACATTTCTCCATGCCCTTTCTAGCATTTCTGTCCAATGTATCTATCTTAGTCATTGACGTATTGCCCTTATTACATTTTTGATCATCAGGGACTACATTAGTATCAGATTCAATAGCAGCCTTTTCCACCTTGTCCTTACTATTATGTTCATTCTTTATCTTTCTACGTTTCGATGCATAGTCTCGACGTTTCTCTCTAAGCACATTTTTCTCTGCTTCAGGCATTTCAACATATTTCTTTCGTAGTTTCTCATTCAATTTATCCTTCCTTTCTCTCTCCTCAACACTTATTCCTTCTATCTTACGCCTACCCATCCTACAAACAATCAATCTTTCTATATTAAAAAGTATTTTTTTCTTTTACTGCTCCATGCATCTTCCAGCCAATATCAAAATTTCATTAAATTCAGTACATGTACCTCTAATCCATGCATAGATACGTTTTATTCAACTAAATACATTATATGGCAATTAATTAAGAAAACTAGATAAAGCTATAGAAATGTTATTACCTTAGATAGCAATTACACAGGTTCCTGATTATACAGCTGAACTCACTCACTCTCTTAATCTGCAGGGCATAAAGACGGCACACTGTCATACATATGCGGCTTTCAACAGACCCTAGCTTAGGCCTATTTCTTCATTATTCACATTCGTTACTTTTCACATTATACTCTGGTATGCATACTGTCATACACATGGGGCCTTCAAGAGTATCAATCTCCATTACTTCATATTACAATGTCTCTTCATTATTCATACTCATCACTCTTCCATCAATAAAGTACTCTTTCTATTTGTTCTTTGATATCAAAACTCCATTAAACCTAATGCATATATTCACTACAAAAAACTATTATAATAATGTCGGTACAACGCCATCAACTCTAAACTCCAAACGATTCTACTCTGAAGCTGCCCACTTTCCATCAAAACAATGCCCTCATCCCGTCCACTACTGTCTTGCATACCCCGAAATTCTCAGAAGCAATCTCTAATTCAGGTCTCAATAGCCCGCCAACAGCGTCGAGGACGGCGCCGATCACCACCAATTGCAAAGCTCCTCCCCGACCATCTCGAAAATGCTCTATGCCCGACGTCACCCACACACTCAATCACAACCGTCCAATTCGCCACCTGGCTCGGAAGTGGCCCCGACACATTTTTTTAGTTTTTAGGAAAAAGCATGTATGAGATCCACGTGGACAAAAAAATTGCATGTGTACTTTTTCTTTTTCGGATTTGCGGAGAATACCCAATTTAGTTTTTACCTTTGATTTTTTGCCTTGTTTGATTTCGTTGCTTTAACCTAAACCTAAATGGGCTGGACAACCTAAACCTAAATGGGCTGGACGGAAGGAATTCATGAAGGGCGGCGCCTCACCCAGCAGAGAATACAGATATTGCCCCTCCCATTTTTATTTTTCTTTCCATTTTCTGACTAAGGCTTCCTTCCCGATGCTTGTTAGCTGCCGTTTTTCAATGCCCTTTGTTTGCAAGCAGAGGAAAGATTTGAAGGAATGCATTATAGGCTTGTTCTCTGCACAACAGACATTAAATTTTGGAGGCTGGCCGCTGGACTCTGGCTGGAGCAATGGATGGAGCAGCATTATTTGATGAGAGCATTGCCCACCATCACTATTCCTTCTACTTCTGGTGCATATTGATGATGCATATTGGTGGTGGGCGTTGCTATCATAAAATAGTGTTGCCAACAAAAGCAAGAAACAGGACAAGGATCCACCTTGACGTTCCCTTGTAGAGCATTTCTTGATCTAATCCGAGCATTCCTTTGAAGAGCAGGTTTTTCCTCCATCAAGCAGGTACGTTTTGCCTCTGTGTTGCCTCTATTTTTTTATTGTTGCTTGTATTCTAAGATTTATAGCTGGAAGCTTATATGTAGTTCATGCTTACTGTAGTTCTTTGCTTATATTTGGTTCATGGTCACTGTAGTTCATGGTTGCATTTTCACAGATTTTTCTTGCTGCACATGCTTACTGTAGTTCTTTGCTTATATGTAGTTCATGGTCACTGTAGTTCATGGTTGCATTTTTCTGATTTTTCTTGCTGCACATGCTTATTGTAGTTCTTTGCTTATATGTAGTTCATGGTCACTGTAGTTTGTAGTTCATGGTTGCATTTTCACATATTTTTCTTGCTGCACTGAAGAATACCTTAGTTACATACTGATTTTTTATTACTTTAATTTCCTTGCGGGCAGATGCTTGCTATGCTATGGTATGCTATAGATATTTTTGCACATTATTTTGATGTTTATAAGTTTGTAGTCTTTTTTGCTAGTCTTATTATGGCTCCACGAAAGAGAGCACGTCGTGCAATTCAGATCGAGAAGAATCAAACAACTATATTTCAAATGGCTGGTTTTCAAAGAGAGGTAGAAGAAGAGCTAGAAGGGGAGTCAAACTCATCAGACATGGAAAATATGGCAGACCAGGTTAATGCTCATTCTCAAGAGTTGAATGAAAAGCATCAATGAATTTTGTTGGCTAGAAAAACATTCAGGGATTCTTGGTTAGACGATTTTGATTGGCTGAACTTTGATCATGATAAAGGTAAAGCATTTTGCAGTTATTGTAAGCAGGACTCGAAGTGTAGAAGCGCATTTGGCAAAGAGGGTGCTACTAATTTGAAGACTTCTGCTTTTAGAGACCACGCTGAATCAGATCAGCATAGGCATGCAGTCTGGTTGGTCAAGCAAGGGAAAAATTCATTGCATAAGGTGGCTGAAAAGAAGGCAGAATCTGTTGATCAGGCGCTACTCAATTTGTTCAGATCTGCATATTTGATTGGAAAAGAGGACTTGCCATATACAATGTTTGTGCCATTATTGCATCTTCTTCGAGTTTGTGGAGTGGATGTCCCATTATTGTACAACGATGATAAAGCTTGCAGTGATATAATGAAGTGCATCTCTAAATCTTTAGAGCAGAAAACCTTTGAGAAGGTTAGAAAAAGCCCTTGGTTTGGCATAATGGTGGATGAGTCAACTGATGTTAGTGTCACACAACAGCTCATTCTATATGCTAGTTATTTGGATGACTTTGAACCCAAAAAATCCTTTTTAGGCATATTAAGGTTGCAGAAAGCGGATGCAGAAACCATTACAAATGCTCTTATCAATAGGCTCAAGGAAGATGGCAAATTGGATTTGAACAAAATGCTTGGCTTTGGATCAGACGGTGCTTCTGTAATGATTGGTTGTAGAACAGGAGTGTCAACTAGATTGAAGGAGGTGAACCCCTTTATGACTTCCATCCATTGCGTGGCACATAGAACAAATTTATGTGTCAGTTCAATCAGCAAACATGCTAGTTGTAAATCCATTTGTGACAAAATCGATAAGCTGGTCAATGGGGCAGCCACTTACTTTTCAAATAGCAGCCAAAGACGTCAACATTTGGTAGAGCTTCAAGAAGATCTTGCATACTCCACACTGCCTACTTAGATGGCTAAGTAGGCATAATGCAGTTCAGAAATTATGTGAAAGTCGTATTTAATTAAAGTGGGACAAATCTCGAATTTTGGGACTCAGACTGAAAATGGGACTCAAACATTTTTTTTTTTGAATTGAATGTTGAATAGAATTTTTTCTTCATAAAAACAACAGTAACATTTACAAAGAACAATCCGAGAAACGAAGGGGAGATGGTGGAGAAAGAATGGTAGGAAGGAAGAGGAGATGGAAGGGAGGGAGGATGGAGGGAGGGAGGCAAAGGAGCACGGGAGGGAGAGGGAGGAGAGGTAGGAGAGGGGGAGGGGAGGGGAGAGGGAGGGGCAAAAGAGGGGGGGGAAAAGGAAGAGGGAGGGGCAAGTCATGGAAAAGAGGAGGAGGGGCAAAGGGGAAAAGAGGAGGAGGGGCAAAGGGGAGGGGCAAGTCATGGAAAAGGAGAGGAGGTGCAAAGAAAGTCGGCAAAAGATGGGGGAGGGGGAGAGGCAAACGGGCCCAAACATAAAGGTAATGAATTAAATTAATTTTAAATCAATAAATACTATTTTATAACAATTAATTAAACAATAAAAAAAGAAAAAAAAAATTTCTCGCCTAGCTAGGCGAGAATGGCCAGCATCCAGCATATGCACGAAAGGCCGAACTATTTTTAAGCATCCAAGGCATCCAACTAGACAAGGGCCAGCATCAAACATATGCACGAAAAGAGCAATAAAAAATTGCCCCGTCTGATCGGCCCAGCAAACACTTCCGGCTGGGGCAGTTCTTCTTTGCAAATCATTCTAACCCGCATCCCGAACCTGCTTGGCAGAACCTGAAAAGTGCAGACAGCAGATCCGGCAGGTAAATCTACGCAGCCAATCGAATCTCTCCCAGAACAAACAAGAAGCCTCTGACGGTTTATGCACTTTGGTTCGATTACTCACGATCCTCGCTACAAGTCTTGATCTCGCCCTTTCGATCCGCTCTCCTCAATCGTCACGTTCTCCTTTCTTTTTCGGCTTCACCCCTCGAGCGCGGCTTTCCAATTTTCCAACCAAAGCGTGGGCGGAAGAGCATGAACACCTTCAGAGAACAACGCATCGAGAACCCGCTTCAAAGAACACGCCGTGAAACCTTCTTCTTCCGAAGGGCTTCTCTTTTTGTGAACTTGCTTGGCGTCGCGAGCCCCAGCCGGATTAATTAACTCCTTGGGCCGTTTATTTTGCCTTGCGAGGTCTACTCCCGACAGCGGCCGAAAAATGCACTTTGTTTTTGTAGTTGGGTGAGGGCCAAGGGCAAAGCGTGTCTTTTGCTTGGCGCCTTCCTATCTATTGTACTTCTTTCTTTTTGTTCTTCTTCGTCCAGATTCCCTTCATTTGAAACAAATTTGGGGTTGGGTTTCCGCCCATTTATTTTCCTTCTTGGCATGAACCTGAGAAGAGCGTGGACGATTCTGGAGTGGCGATGGAGGCAGAACCTGCAAGGCAGTTGGGGAATGCAGAGCAAGAGTCCAAACAAGGAAAGGCCAGCAGAATAGTCGGCACCGCTGAACACCATTCCGGCCTTCTTATTCCGGCCCTCCTCTAAAGTGCTCTTTCGGCAGCAATCGCCCTCTTGATGTTGTGTCTGAGCCCCTCAAATCCCCTGTTGTGTGTTGTGGCTGTGTCTGAGCCCTCTTCCAGTGAGAAACAGATTAAGGGGTTCGGATTCCAGTGAGAAACAGATTAAGGGATTCGGATTCCAAGCGGCTTCTTTCTTACCCTTATTAATCCAAATCTTACCTCGACCTCGGCTATGGCGGCAGTCCGGCGCCCCGACACCTTGAAATCCATCGCTTAAATCTCGTTGGCATGTTCCTTGGTTCCATAGCACGGTTTTGAGGATCAAGGAATCTGCTGCTGCGCAGAAATGAGGCATGACTGACTATATGCAAACCTTGGAGGAGGCAAATCTGCCATGCCGAAATTGATTAGCAAGCCGGTGGGAGCTATGGCGTTGGGGAGCTTCTTCCAAGTGGTACAAAGGAACTTCTGTCTCAAAGGTATGTACCAAAGTTTAAAATTCAACCATGGGCGGGAAAAAAAGGCGGGGTATTAGAAAAAAAAGGGTAAAATAATACGTTGAAAAAGAAAGTGTAAAATAAATGCTAATAATATAGGATTATATTTTGACGTGTCCCCAATTTCCTCTTTTCATGTGTGTGCTACTATGTTCACACGTTAAACATTACGTTGCCATGGTGCACGTTTTCTAGGCATATATTCTTATTCTAAGATAAAAATTTAACTTTGCGAAGATCATGATATAATTTACACCTTGTTTAACCCATTTTGAAGGTTCAAGACACAAAATGGGGACAAGTACATATTAATATATAGGTGCATATTAATAGATTTAATGCATAGGTCTAATAGGCTCTCGTAGGTTATAATGTGCATTATAGGTGCATATGTTGCTATTTACATGTGCATTAGACATTACTCTTTACATAGCTAAATATGAGCCCAATGGTCCTTCATATAGCTATATGGTATGGTCCATTAGAAAGGGGGAGGGTCTATTTTTCATGGAAAATACGTAGGAAGTTTATGGGGAGGGTATTTTTTCATAGAAAATACATAGGATGTTTGAAGGTTATTCATTTTCGACCTTCTCGGACTCTGAGCTTTGAAATTGCCCTTTTTTTTACTCACGGCCGCCTTTTTCGACTCATGAGTCGAGAAAGGCCCCTCAAACTTGCATTTTTAAGCTTTGAGTCGCCTTTCTCAACTTCGCGAAGTCGAGAAAGGCCTTCACCCTAAAACTGTGTGTTTTGGCTTTGAGCGCCTTTCTCGATTTCGCGAGTCGAGAAAGGCCTCCCGATCCCTAAAACTGCGTTTACGGCTTTGAGCTGCCTTTCTCGACTCGCGAGTCGAGAAAGGCCTTCTGACCCCTAAAACCTGCGTTTTTTAAGCTTTGGACCTTTTTCGACTTCGCGGTCGAAAGACCTCTGACCCTAAAACCTGCGTTTTTGGCTTTGAGCTTCCTTTTCGACTCGCGAGTCGAGAAAGACCCCCTAAAACATCGTTTTTAAACTTTGTTTGCCTTTCTCGACTTCGCGAGTCGAGAAAGACCTTCTTCCCTAAAACTGCGTTTACGGCTTTGAGGCGCCTTTCTCGACTGCGAGTCGAGAAAGACCCTCGACCCTAAAAACTGCGTTTACGGCTTTGAGCGCCTTTCTCGACTTCTGCGAGTCGAGAAAGACTCTGACCCTAAAACTGCGTTTTTAAGCTTTGTTGCCTTTCGATTTGGCGAGTCGAAAGAATACTCCCTATACCTCTAAAACTGCGTTTTTAAACTTCCGACTTCCTTTCTCGACTCAAAGGCCTTCTGACCCCTAAAACTTGCGTTTTTCGCTTTCAGCTGCCTTTCTCGACTCGCGAGTCGAGAAAGGCCTTCTGACCTGTGTTTTTCCCTCTGAGCTGCCTTTCTCGACAAAGGCTTCATGCCTGTATTTTCCAAAAATGGCCCTAAGAACTGTGTTTTATTTTATTTTATTTTGCATGTATCATCACTTGACTAATTTGATTTTGTCTCTTGCAGTCCTTATCTCGACCAGATAGTACATGCTTGGGAGCAATGCAAAGATCAGTTCATTGAAGAAAGGTGCCGAGAAGAGGGTGGTGACATCAGTTGGACATACAAGCACGTGGCCCATAAAGGAACTCCTCATACAAATTTCTATCGTCTGTAAGTTGCTCCGTGTCTAGGAGAGAGCTCCACGCGCCCTTTGCACTAGGTGGTTCATGTGTGAAGAGGGTGTACATTGTGCCCATACGACCACTATGGGCTCTTCACCCACTGTAATATATATTGTAATGAGCCCATTTATAAATATAAGGTATCTCAAAACTAGTATTTTTGGGTGATTAAGTAAACAATTTGCTTAATTTTTGTTGGAATTTGTGATCTCTTGTCTACCCACCTAAGAAAATAGAGCCAAAATGTTCAACTAAGAATCTTTTTCAACTAGAACTTTGGTTTCAATCTGTAATGAAATTCCAATGTTTGAGTTGCATTGTTCTTGTTCTCGACTCGCTATCCAAGATAACTGGAAGAAAGCTTGGATGCACACTAACAGACAAAAATTTGAATTATGGACAGTTTTCGGGTCGGGGTGCTCCTTTTTGTGTAAAATAACAGGGTTCCAAAAAAAAGTGGGAATGGAATGAGTCCCACTTTAATTAAATACGACTTGTGAGTCATTTGAGCCTGTGATGTTATTGTTCAAAGAAAGTTATGCAAGTATGTATAGTGAACTAAGGAAGTTTAAAGTTGTGTATATACTCCATTTTTTGGCTGATATTCTAAAGCTTTTGACCACTCTGAGTTTGGATTTTCAATGCGATTGGGTTGATGTAACTTCAGTTGGCAGCCTTGTAACCAATACAAAGGAGCAGATTAAACTTTACTTTTTAAATGAAGTTACAACACTAGATTTGAATGGATTTCTAACAGATAGCAAAGGGTATCCCATACTTCCTGACTATGGCTTCCCTGATGGATACCTTGATGCGCTTAGAGGGGCAGTGAAGGGAGACATGTTTAGAAGTATTGAATTGATAAGGAGTATTGAAGGTAATGATCTTATAGAGGCAGTAGAATTTCAGAAGGCTTTTTCTAATCGAGTATTGGAAGCTTTGGACGAGAGATTCCGGGAGCATGAAATTTTATCTTGCTTCATTATTTTATCACCTGCCCACATGCCAAGAAGTGTAAAACAAATCAAAGATTTCGGTCAGCAAGAGGTCAACAAACTGATGGAATTTTATGGGCAGCCTCAAGTTGTTGGAGGAGTTACATTCAGTAGCGTTGTCTCACAAGATAAGTTCAGATCTGAATTTCAAAAATTCAAGATACAAGCAAGTACAGAATGGAAGGGGAAAAACTTCTTAGATACTTGGACAATTATCTTTTCTGAAAAAATGTTGAGGGAGGATAAGTATGTTGAATTGGCAAAGTTAGCAGCTATTGCGATGGTTCAATGTCCAAGTACAGCAATATGTGAAAGAGGGTTTAGTCAAATGAATCACATCAAAGACAAGTATAGAAACAGGCTGAAAACAGGGGCAACTGATGCTCTAATGCGAGTTTCTATTGAAGCTCCAAGCATGGAGGTTCTTGAAGACTTTGGTTTCGAAGAGGCCATTGGAATATGGAAATCAAGCAAAAAATTTAGGCATATCTTCTCAGCAACCAACAAAGCGCGTCTTCGAGCAAATGACAATGAAAGAAATGAGGACGATGATCTGGAGAATTGATCTTTGCTGAAATTATATCTTCTTGTCATGCTAATTATATTGTATTCTGGTATAAAATACTGTCTCGATCAGATTTTGGATCAGATTTTAAAGTTGTTCAGCTATGAATCTATTTTTAATATACTTTTCTGCGAAAACTACTTTCTGAATCAAATTTTAAATTGTAGGAAACTTGCTGGTCTTATTTGAACTTTGTAGGAATTTGTAGGCAAATTTTTGAAATTGCCTTGTCAGATTTTAAAGTGTAGGAAAAAATCCTATAATAGGGGAAAAATTTCCCGAACCAAGATCATGGCATCCTTGAAGTACATTTATTAGATTTAAATTTGTTAAATATGTCATTTATCTACATATCTATCTATCCTAACAATATCTTCCACTATGTGGGAGCATGTCCACCAAGGGGGGCATTCACATCTCCCAGCCCAACACATATCCTCAACCCAGAGATGCCTTTTGCATGATTAAATAAGCAACAAAACAATGGGCACACACTAAGGTTGTTTTATTACAAGTTTAAGGTTTTTCTATGTGATTTTTGGACCAATTTTGTGTAGAGGTCTTTGCTCCAACTAATAATGTTTTGGAACTATGATTGCCTTCATTTCAGGAGGAATATAAGCTGATAAACCTTGCTTGCTTATTTTGTGATATAAAGTACAAATATCACAAAAGACACAACATACTTTTAGGAGAAAGACGGCGAGAAATATTGGATTGGTGGTAAAACCCACATATTAATTTCTCAAAGGGCCACCATCGTTGCAGTGGAAAACCTCAGTTAGCAGAAGCTATCTTTCCACTTGTGCAATTTAATTCAATTCGTCATATTCAGTGGAAAACGATTCATGCGGTGAGTGCTGACTGGTCGAAGATTTAGAGAGGTATGTCTTGTTTTAAAAGCGCTCAAGTTCATCCAGCTAGGCACATTGAATTGAATTATCACCAATAATAACTCCCACAAGAACATGACCCATCTTTAAAATGATGCGTGCAATGTGCATCCTTTATTACTATGTCCCGCTTCTCCATTTTAGAGATGAATTCAGTTGCAGTATGACAATCCATGCACATTCGTAAATTTTTTGTGGCTCTAACTGCTGTACCGGGTGGAGTGCTGACTAATGCATAAGCTACAGCAAGTTTCTCACAATGTCCACATAAGGCATCCTCCTTATCCTTCTCAGACATATTCTGCAAGACCAGGTCAACTTTTGGTTTGTATCCTGCGTGCTTCATTTTGCTGCTTAATGTTTTCAACATCTCATAAATTTCTTTAGCTTGTGGGTGTTCTTTATCACCCACGATAAACTCATGGACCTTGTTATCAATCTCAATCCATGCCTTTGCTGGCTTTTTCCATGCACCAAATCTACAACGAATATCTTCTATTTTTGCAGCTTCCTTCCACATACCAGCATTAGAGTAGATGCTTGACATGAGCATATATGCAGATGCATATTGTGGATCTAATTGGAGAATTATATCAAAGCATCTTCTCCCTAGTTCTACATTACTATATTTCCTGCAGGCAGAAAGCAAAGACGTCCACCCAATAATATCAGGCTCGATGGATTGCAAGAGATTCTCAGCATCATTCAAGCGTCCTGTGCTGCCAAGAAGGTCAACCATGCATGCATAATGACAAGCATTGGGCATGCAACCATGGTCTTCTAGCATAGACCTGAAGTACTCACAACCTTCATCAACAAGGCCTGCATGGCTGCATGCACTAAGAAGAATTACATATGTTACATTATCTGGCTTAATTCCTTCCTGCTGCATAGTCTTGAACAGCCTTTTAGCAAGTTCAAACTGACCACATTCTGCATAGCCAGCAATCATAGCATTCCATGATACAACATTACGGTTTTGCAATTTATCAAAGACACTGCATGCTTCCTCCAGCTTACCACATTTGGTATACATATCAACAAGGGTTGTTCCTATGAAAATATCAGATTGCAGCCCATTCTTAATGACCTGCTCATATATCTGCTGACCCTGCTCTATCGCCCCTATGCTACCACAAGCCTTTAGAATGATCGCAAATGTCTTTTCATTTGGTTGTAGACCATCTTGTTGCATCTTCTTATAATAGTCTAGGCCAAGGAAGCCTTCACCATGCTCTGCAAATCCTCCAATCATCGCATTCCATGATACTATGTCTCGATTTGGCAATATGTCAAAGAGCTGACATGCCTCTTTCAAGCTTCCACATTTTCCATACATGTCAATAAGCATGTTTCCAAGGAAAAGATCGTAGTGGAGCTCCCTTTCCATAATCTCTTGATGGATATAACGCCCGCGTTCTATGCAACTAATGCTACCACATGCCTTCAACATGCTCAGGTAAGCACCTTTGTCTGGCATTATTCCATCCTGTTGCATTCCATCAAAACACTCTAGTGCAAGGAAGCTTTCATCATTCTGTATGTAACTTTTAATCATTGCACTCCACAGGGCCACATCTTTAACTGCTAACTTGTCAAATACCCTGTGTGATTCTTCCAAGCTACCACATGCACCATACATATCTATCAATGCACTGCCAATGAAGACATCAGATTGCAGGCTACCTTCGATGATCCATTCATGTATTCTCCGGCCATGTTCTACTATTTTGAGGTTAGCACATGCTTGTAGTATGCTAAAAAATGTAGCCTTTTCTGGCTTTATGCTGTCATGCTCCATTTGGTCAATACATTCCAGTGCAAAAAGCTCTTTACCCTGATGCACGTAGCCTGCAACCATTGCACTCCACACCACTATATCCCGATTGGCCAACTTATAAAATCCCGCCTGTGCTTCTTCCAAGCTACCACATTTAACATACATATCAACAAGTGTATTTCCTAAGAAAATACTACATTGGAGACCACTATCAATGATTTGTTCATGAAAGTATCTGCCATGACCTAGGGTCCCAATGCTAGCACAAGCCTTCACAAGGCTTGATAATATTACTTCATTTGGTTCTAAACCCTCGCACTGCATCTCATCAAAACATTGCAAGGCAGCGCAACATTTCCCATGTTGAATATATCCGGCAATAATTGCACCCCATGAGACGATATCTCGGTTAGCCATGTGATCAAAGATGTGGCGTGCTTCCTCTAAGCTGAAAAATCTAGCATACATATCAACAAGCGTGCTTCCCACAAATGCATCAGTTTCAAGTCCATTCTCTCTGATCTGCACGTGAATAGAACGACCCAACTCCATAGTGTTTAGAGCTTTCAAAATGCTTGAAAATGTAAATTTATCTGGCTGTATGCCTTCATGCTGCATAGCACCAAAGCATGCTAGAGCAAGGAGACCATTGCCATTCTGGGCATGTCCTGCAACCATTGCATTATACGATATTAAGTTTCCAGTTGGCAATTGATTAAAGACTTTCTGTGCCTCCTCTAAGCTTCCACATTTGGCATACATATCAAGCAATGTATTCCCCAAAGAAATATCAAATTCTAGCCCGCTTTCAACTATCTTATCATGGATCCTTCGGCCTCGTTCTATAGCCCCAACTTTCCCACAGGCTTTCAGAATACTCAGAAAAATGATTCTCTCTGGATTCAGGCCATTTTCTTGCATGTTGTCAAAACATTCTAGAGCTTGATGGCCTTGCCCATGGTGTGCATATCCAGAGATCATGGCACCAATGGATACCAAATTCGCATTCGGAATGTGGTTGAAAACATTTTGGGCCTCACTTAAACTCCCACATTTGGCATACATATCAATCAATGTGCTCCCAACATAAGAATCAGTCCCAAGTTGATTTTCAATTATCCGTTTGTGTATTTCTCTTCCCTGATTGAGATCTGATGTTAACGTGCAGGATTGCAAGGCCGCAACATAAGCATATGTATTGCTCTTGACACCTGATACTAGCATTCGGCGGTAGAAATCTAGAGCAGTTTTACCTTGCCCATGCTTCACATGGGCTGTGATAATTGCAGTCCAAGTATATTCAGTAGGCTTTTCAACCTTGCTAAAAGCCTCATTTGCTTCAGCCAGGCTTCCACACATGCCAAAAAGGCGAACTAAATGGTTGGCCAAAACTTCAATTGAGTCAAGCTTACTTTGTCCAATGAGCCAGTGCACTCGCCTACACGTTTCTAGGTCTGGTTGTTTCATGCACTCCCTCAGCAGACAATGAGCATGGTCTCTGGACAGTGGAATTTCCTGCTGCTGCATAGTCTCTGCAGATATTAGAGCCTCGTAAAGCAATCCCTGTTTGCTCAGACCCCTGCAAATGAAGGACTGTATCAAATACAAATATCCTTTGGCTCAGATCAGCAATTGCAATTCCTTACCTGATTGAATCTATGCAGGTTTGAGTTGAATATAGTTGGCAATGTGCCTATAAATGTACATCCGATGTTATTTTCACCTTTAAGAAACAAAAGCTTCAAGAAAAGAAATCTATGTTTTTTACCTTGTTGGCTGAAGAGGGTGAATGTAATCTTCGCTGTGCGGCCTCTACGGCCCGTTCTGAACCACGCCATAGCTTCATGTCAGCCCCCAGGCGATGCGTCAATACAAATTGCCTTAGCTCTTCAAGATTATTTTGATGGTAAATTACATTTCAGTCACAATGCTTTGCATGGGCATCTAAACACATGCCTCTACCTTTGATTAGCTTACAATTGCATATTGTAAACCAACCATGTCGTGGAAATTCCTCTGTTTATTGCTCGTAACTTTTGACCACCGTAAAAGTTGATACTTTAAACCACAGTAAAGTTTTTCATAAGAACAAAAAACTAGTGATCATTTTGATCATTAACTTGTCGCATATTATGAATTTCGGAGTCAGACCACAACTAAATCATTACCAAATAAAACATTGTCAATTGAACCTGAAACATGCAAACAATAAAGTTGCGCAATTGTAGAAAAAGTACGGGATAAAATAGTGTTAATGGTGCAGGGTTCGAAAAACTTTCTAAGCCTTACAGACAATTTGCCGCCTATAGATAATACGTATCGGATTTAATATAGAACAAGACTTGCATATACCAGATTTTACACTAAATTATGTTATTTTGTACTAAAATGTTCCAGGCATCTAAAAATCTAAACTGGAAATTTTGAATTCCAACCGGAATTTTAAGGGCCTAACCTCCACTTTTCGGAGCCCTGGTTAAAACCCCTTGTGAGGCCGTTATGGCAACTAATCGGACGAGCCCATTTATTTGCCATAATGGCCGAGCAAGGGGGTTTAACCCCTTTAATTGGCAGTTTCGAGGAGATTTTGCACTTATAACCATAAGACAAAGAATTTGTGTGCTGGACAAAGGGTTTATGAATTAGATTCTTATAAGTTACCCTTATTATTACCCTTATTGTTTTTCATTCCTATCCCTTGGATCTGAGCATAAAGGCCAGAATATTTCAAATCCATGGCTGACAATCATTTCAAAACTAAAACGACTTAAAAAAATTGAATAGAAAACAACCATTGACTAGCACGCTCAAAAAATTGTGCTGAGATTATCTTGCTGACTACTGTGCCAAATAATCGCAGGTACAGCCTCCTTCGTGCCGACCTGTTACAAGTTAGCATGACCTTCTATAGTTGCACTCTAAGAATAACAACATGGGAAGAGAAATATAAAACAAGCTGAGAGGAATCGAACCTCTCGGCCACTTGGCCTTCAGTAGAAGCTTCTACGAAGAAGCATAATACCTCCTGAATAGCTCACTGAAGCCGAACAACTTCTCAAAAAGTTAAGCAGCCTGGAGGGAACCTACCGGATTTTAATGCAGGAGCCCAGAACAAGGGAATCGCTTAGCTACGTGCCGCTGCCACATCTCAACCTCGCTGCCACAGATCCAAGCAAGAACCCAACGCAAGAATCCCACACCAAAGCAAGAATTCGTGTGGGATTTGAACCCACCAAAACCTCAGGCTTTCCCCAAGCTTTTCTCGGATGACAAAACATTGCAACGAGCTTTTGTCACTGCATCTGCAAGAAAGAATAAACAAGCAAAACAACTTGATGAAACCGCCGGACTTCCGACACAAAAAAATCACCATAGCCTCAGTCGGCTGCACAATTTCTGCTGGATTTGGCGATTCCTCCATCTGTCCGCCGCCCACGCCAAACCACTTGCTAAGTAAACTCGAATTGAAAAGTACGATGCAAACCCTACTATCAGGAGCTCCAGGAAATCTTCAGACTCGGAGGATGCCGCATATACAAAAACTGGTAATTTTGGTAAATCTTCATCTGTCTGCCGCTTCACAGCAAGTCGTTCGCATGTTTGACCGCAAGAGAGAACGAAAGGATTCGCCTTCAAAAAATAAAGGGCACTTTCATTAAGCCAGGTGTTAGAAATTGCCTCATTCATACAAAGAAAAGAAAGGGCAGCCAAAAAACACTCCCAAAATGCCACAAACGTACAAAAAAAAATATATACTTCTCCAACAATCTTAGGTCAAACCTTATTACTATCCTTATTGATCCCTTGGATGTGAGCGTATTCAGTAGAATATTCCACATCCACGGCCAATACTGAATTTAAAATAAAAATGACTTTGAAAACTTAAATAGAATAGATCCATTGAAGCAAACCATAGCCTTTATTTATTCACATAAGCTCTATTTATATACATAAGCTTCATCTACTTACAAACATGACCAAAGCCACATGTACATCTGTGCAAACTAGTGCACATACAACCAAGCCATATTTCTCCCATATAAGATCCCTACTAACAACAAAAATAAACACGACGACACAGAACAACATATTTACATGCCACATCTCTTCTCAACATCCTCTCTTCATCCCCTCATGCCACGCATATGCCGTCGCCTCATACTCTCCATCTCTCGCATCATGACGCCTCTTGTCAAGTCGATCAATTTTTCTTACGTTCTGCCAGAGCCCTCCTTTATGTCAATGTCAGAGAGGTAGCAAGCCAAGCTTCGAATTCGAGGGAGGCACCCCACCCCGTTCTCCTTTACGCTTGGTCTTCCAGGATGACACGATTGTTTGGCTCACAAGGCAACGACCCTTTACGATGTTAGAGAATGGGGATTTCTCGTTGTGGCACTGCGACGATGTCGTGGTTCTAATGGGTGATATAACCGTTCTGTCGGATCACCCCAATGACCCAAATCCTGGGGATATTCTCAGCTTAAAGGAGGCCCTTCTGATGTTGTTGGGGGATACGGAGATGGAAACACGATAGATGAGAGCGTGTCGGTGGTTACGTTCTCGGGGGTCAAGCAAGCAAGGTGCACAAGCAATTCGGTAGCGCATCCGCTCCGGGCGCAGAGGGTCACAGGCCCAAACCCCGCCACCCCGAGTCAAGTCAACAAAACAAAGAAGTGAGTCAAAAATGAAAATCAATCGACCGTTACCGCATGGCAATTGTGCGGAAAGATGGCCGTTTTCCACGAACCACAAAGATACGTGTACTCCACATCGTATTTTTCGGTGCCATTCTTTGGAGTAATGGGTACACGCCTTCCGCATCGATTCGTATGGAACCAAAGACAACCCGGCCATCGATTCCTAGTGGAAATCACTAACTTCATAATCTTCCAATAACAGCTCACACTTTTTCAATGATCCCCTTTATGGTTACGCGCGTATGGGCTCACCCACCGCCCAATGGGACGCGTGCGAAAGCAGAGCGCTCCAAATCCAAAGTACCACTATGTATGGTTGACGGACGACCAAGAGGTGATGACATGTGTCGACGGGAAGAATCGGGGTTAGCTAAAGGAACTAACGTTGTAGGCAGGCACCACCACCGACCGCTACTGGACCGGCATCCGAAGGTGGAATAGGACAAGGCTTTTTCCTGCTCGGGGCTAATAACGCTCTTAGTTTGGACAAAGTGGGGGATGGCCTAACAATACAGAGGAGCGACCTTCATATTCATTGGAGCCGAGGGCTTAAAGCTGGTATGGTAAGCCCGAGAAGACGACCTTGAGGCGAGAGCCGTATGATGACTGAATCGCCATGCACGGCCGGGAGGGCGGGATCTCGACCCCTACGGCGATGATAGGTGGATTTGGTAATCGGTCCGTCTCGATGTGCGAGGTGGGATCCATCCCTTCTGCTGGTGCTAGAAAGCATTGTGTCGATGACACTGATTCCAACGCAGGCCCCCGTACGCAGTGCGAGATGGGCTAGGGAGAGCGGGGGAAAAAACACTAGTAGAATCGGGTCTGTGGAACCAGGCGGCAAGATGTGTGTGTTAACCTTCAGGCCTGCTCTACGCCTTCTAGCCTCTAGATCGACCTGTATCCCTAATCGGTCCCTAGTTAGTCGGTCTACAGATCATGCATGGCCCCCACGCATGACCTCCCAGCACAGCCGAACACCAAATAGGATTCGAAGATAGATGCATGCCATGTGGCACCCACCCTTTCTTCTTTCTTCCTGCGGGGAGTCTTTCTTCCTGCGGGGGTGCCAAACATGAAAGGCAGCACACTCGACGCGATGAGCAACGGAAAGGGTGGGATTTGAACCCACGATACCCACAGGGTACGCATCCTTAGCAGGGATGTGCTTTCGGCCACCCAGCCTCCCTCTGGGATGCATGCAGCTCCTCCAACTCAAGCGAATTGACCACCTCTTGCAAGTAATCCAGAAGCTGACTGAGAGACAAACGCACATTCCTAACAGCAATAGAAACAATTCGACACATTAGCTCCAAATCCATCAGGTGCTGACCTATTTGTCCCCTATGTATATCAGGAACAATTCTTCTAACGGATGTAGCCGTGTTCCCATCATCTCCACTACTCTCGTCAAGAACCACAATTTTTGGAGCTAGCACAAGTTGGTCCTGCCGCCCCTCATCGCCCACACCGCTCTGTACAAAACCCATAGAACCAAAAGAACGTATCAACTATCAGATATGAAAACAGTAGAAGTAAGCTTCAATCTAAAGCTGAAATTAGAGCAATACATTTTAAACAGCACACAAAACCTAAGTTGTATCTATAGTTTTATCATGAATATCTAAAGGAATGAAATCACTAAAGGGCTCGGGTATAACAGTAGAACACCCTTCAAATCCATGATCATCAACTGCGAGGTCATCCTCACTACTGTCCTTTTCTTCGCCCACTGTTTCCTCCTCATAAATACCAGCGGCATCCCAGTAACGCTTCCTTCTTCGACCAACACGTTCAACAAGCACAATACCTGGCTGCAACCCAAAAAGAGCCATCTTCACATCTTTGTACTTGCATATCTCTGGAATCCTCTGGATTCAACATTATATTCCACGCCGCTTTCACTCGATCCAAGGAAATGGAAACGGTGTTCAAAGGAAGCACCCACGCGCTTGACAAAACAAATTTCCATGTCCGCAGCATGTTCCTCACAGTTGTTATGAATGACGCAGTCTCCTGTCTCTTATCGTGATAAACCACAAAATGTTTCACCTTTATCATCAAGTTTCTATTGTCTAGAGTAACTAAATGCTTGATGTCACCCGCTCCATACAATGCATATAAATCCTTCCCCACTTGAATCTGCCCCTCCGTCACGTTATGCAGATGCACTTTAAAATGAACTTTCCCCATGTCCTTTAAGCAGTACCCCACCATTCCTTCAAAACAGTGCAATTTCGTATCACGCAACGCTTTGCACATTATAACTGCTCCTGGCGGCTTCCATGCATTCCACCCAAAATGGGATTTGATTCTAACGTTTACACTTGACGGTGTTTTTGCATCCAGGCGAAGAACACACTGCAGATGTAAGTTATCTAAGTTGGACCCCCTCTCCAAGGCCACAACTGTAGACTGGCAATTCAACTTCACAAATTCTATCATCTGATCATACAAGCTCTGGTTAATGTCGCAACCAGTCATTACAATCGTCATAGAAACATCGAGAAGACTCGGCATCTCAATGGCCTCCTCTCATGTCCCACCTGCAATATCACTGCCTAGATGTTCTTCCAGCATATTTGTCTTCATTCTCCCTCTTCCTCTTCCACCACCTCTTCCACGTCCACGTGCACGACCACGATCACGACCACGACCTCTTACAGTATCCCCACTACCAGAACCCCCATCCGTATTACTCACGTACGAATTATTTCCTTCGCCACCGCCTGAGAACGTACATGTGTGCCTTATTCAAATTTTTACACATTCCATGCATTCGCCTTATGCTTAGAATTTCTTGCACCAACCGTTTCATGTCACAAATAGTACAAACTGTTTTGAGCATTTCCTCGTCATCGGCATTCTTACAGATGTATTCAAGCACACTTTTGTGCTCCTGCCGAACGACGCTATCGTTGCATCTCCTCGCAACCTTATTCCTCCCATGCACACTTTGTCCAACCACCCCAACGTTGGTTGAATCTGGGTCCTCCTATGTACATTTTGTGACCTGGCCTTGGCCACACTTTTGAGGAATTTCTTGATTGGAAATAAGCACATTAAGCGTGCCATGGGGTACATTTCTCCCCCATATTGCTAGACCATTGTTCCTTCCAGAACTCACGACCCCAAATGAGTTCCTAGAACTTACGACCCCCTCTGAGCCATTTCTAGCCTCTTCTCCCAATCTTCTGAAGTCTTTATGCTCTTCTGACATCTTCTTGGACTTATGCCTCTCATAGCATGTTTGGCAGCAATTCGTGGATTTTTCATCATTAAATCCATTATTGTTAAGAATTATTCTTAACAAGACTAAGATCCCTAGAGTAATTTTAAGAACTAGATTTATCCCATATCTAGTTACCTCTAGTATCTTCCTAACTTTGTCTTCGTTCTTCATTGCTCTCAAGATCATACTTGTGGTTGCCCTACCGGGCAACCCCTTCCTTCTAGAATCGCTCCTCCCTGAGCTCTGATACCATGATAAAATAGCAAAACTGTAGAAGAATGATATTGAGATGATTGGTTGGAATAGCCCCAACCAGGGCTACATATAAGTGCCTAAGAGGTATGCCTCTTCACTATGGACATGACTATTCACCTAAGGACATGACTCTATGTGAGGGTGCGTCCCTTGGTAGGGATTGTCACCTCACTACATGCCACATCACCCTTCTAGGTGACTAGACAGCTTAGGTGGAGGTTGATACCTCAACAGGATACATGCATGCAAGGCTTTGTGATTCTCATCAGCATATTGCAACACATTATCAAACATAAAATATTGCCAATTTGTTCATTCCCCAGAAGATTTCTTTCATTTAAACAACATAATTAGCATTGGCCCTTTCTTAGGCGGCCTAACTGAAGCTGAGCCAACTAGCCATTAAATTAGGTTGAAATTTCATTTTTGACAACATTAATGTTTGCATTGACAATTCCATAAGTCCTTTGAGTTAGCAGTTCTAGTTAAATGTCAATTGACCTCTTTTAACTTACGACATCCTCTTCCCAAAATTTCATTAGGTTGTCTTAAGTTATCCGAACCCGATGGAAGAAGGTGATGTACTTTTTCCTCTATAAGGTTAAACATTGTTAGGGTGACGACAATGAGTGAAGGAATTTAACAGGTTTTGCCTGGTTTAAATTTTACATCCATAGTGATTGAATTTTAACTCGATTACCAAGGTTCTCTTCAGAGGCACTTCGAGCAAAAGCCACAGCATCCCACTAGTCTAATTCAGTGACCATGCTCCACCAAAATCTGCATCAACCAGAATCAATCAACTAATCTTATTTTAAAGTGCTTGGCCAAAACAAACATAGAAGTGGTATTGAACTGATCAACATGATAGCAAGCATGAATTAGTTTTCCTTACGTCACTTAAGTGATAGCGAACATTACCAAAATGCCATTGATGTTTCAAAACAGTTTCAGAAAGCCATCACTATTTCCAAAATTATCAGAAAGCCATTTGTTTTTTTCCTGTACATAATTATTGCCCATAATGGTACATAAAAGCATTTGGGGCCATGTATCTACATCAAAACTCTTGAGGAAAAATTGTAGGGGAGAAACTGCTGGAGAATGTGGTGAAAAAAACATTGGCTCTTAAATGCAGTCATTGGAGAAATTTGAACTTCCTGCATGTCAATATCTGCTTTTCAGCCCTATTGCTTCACATATTGGATGAAGGGATAAAGCATCATTTGTCTCATCTCCAATTGTTTTCTACCGTTTTCTGCATTGTAAATTGCTTTCTATGGCATTTAAGTAACTTCTTTAGATACTGATAAGTATTGCAAGAAACATGGCATTTATCTCCCAATATGGATGGCTCCATTATCTATCTATCTAATGTACGTACTTTTAGCAAGTGCTATGGATTCATATTTGTCATTTGGAGCTTTGGATTTTGCCATGGATTCTTTCTTTTTATGTGAACTATAGATAACTGCTGGCATAAATGTTTATGCTTCATGAATGCCATTTACTCCATTTTTTGCTAAGTCCATGACTTTTGTTGATTATATTTCATATTATATATCATAAAGGATGCAATCAGAAATGCTAGAATATAATAGAGAAAAGTTAGCGTTTATACCAATTTTGGCCAGGCAGTTCGCATTTCTCCATACGTTGCCTTTATTTTGATCACCAATTTAGAGTAGGACTAGCAAGATATCATTAGAATATGAGAGCAGGCAATCATCTTGCTAAGATATCATTAGAATGGACCTCATTTTAATTGTTTTGTAGAATGCTATGCATAATGGATAATGTTGACACCCATCCTTTCTGCTGGCATGTTATCTACACTTGCAACTCTACAATTGAGTGGCACTGGTGCCTGTTTCTACCCTCTTAACCACATGCCCTTACAGATTAACTTAATCCAGCCATTGCCCACCGTCCGATCAAAGGATGGTTATATTGCATTTAACCTTCCGAATATTTGCTTTTTAAAGAATATTCGAGTGATTATTATAGTAATTTCCCGAATATGCCATAATCGTGGAATATTTTATTGCGATGGGTTCTCTATTGCAAGCTATGGAGATCTGACCAAGGCGGCCATGGCCGATTCTTCATGAATAATACTTTCAGCACTTGCTCTTTGCTTCGTCTTTGGATCTCGGCTGTCGGAAATCTGTAGACCTCGCGTATTTTCTCATGGGAATGCTGCATTAGTGTTTGATTTTGTGTTGCTTCAGCACGGGAATAAGTAGTGTTTTTCCAGCGATGGGCACTCAATCTTGAACTCCAATTCATCAGTGGTCTGGTCTAAGAATTTTTTTGGGGTCTTACTTCACAAATTCCATCACAGCAGCTGCAGGTTTATCATAAATCGTCCATGGCACAGGAAAGAGCAAATGGCATTGCCGGCTATGGCCACTGCCAATCCATCAGCTCTCATGCCAGGAGAACGGGGCTGGATTAGAAATGCATGAAATGAAGCTCCATATTGCTCCAGTGAGGGATATTTTTTCTTCTGTGGGCACCCATTTGGCATGGAGCCCAAATGTGTTGGTGTAGCAGAGTCCGGCAGCAGAAAAAACGTGTTTAATTGGCGGTCTTCTTCTTATCTACTCAAAGATCAGTCTATGTTTAATTCGATGCTCAATCTGTCTCGAGTGCATGCAGAAGCGACATTACTCGAATGCCAAATTCTTCCATATCCACTTCCGGAATCCAGATTTCTTGTTTCAAAATCACTAATTCCAGCCTCTGCACTAAGATTTGAGATTTGGTAAGTTTTGGGCAATTTTCCTCTGAAAATATCCAGTTAATCTGCTCGGGCATGTGGTTAAGGGAGGTCAACCTCCTCCTCTTAGGGGTATGCAAACTAACCCGCTCGGCCTACTGGCCTCAAGGGTTATTTTGCATAATCCCTTCGACGAGGAGGTTAACCTCCTCTGCAATGCTCTATATGGAATGGAATTCTACTACAAACTGCTCTATATGGAATGGAATTCTGCTACAAACTGGTCAATCTACTTAAACATCATTTTATATGTTTTCAACCCTTTAGAGATGTTAATTGTGCTTTATAATGCATATAGTTTCATCCTGCAATGTTCTCAAATGGGGCGTTGTTTTAGCTCTCATATTTTGTAGCTCATCATTATCTAGAGCCCGTATGGAGTGTGTAGGTTGGAATCTATTGTTGTATCATAAGAAGCTTACGAACCTTTAGTGCCGAAGCTTTTAATTAGATTGGGTATGGTCGAAATGGTTAATCATAGAAGCCCGCATCAGATTTCTTATTTCAAGTGGCAAGCATGATATTAATTCTACAGAAGCTGCCAGACTGCATTCAACATGTGGATAGAGCTAAAATTTAACATACTAATTTTCTTTGGGATTATGACTCTGGTTATAGAATTTATTTGTACATCCTTGTGCCACAAACTTCATGGAATAAGTCAACCGCCACAACAATGACTTCATGAGTTTTTAACCAACACTCGAGTGGAGACGTATTGCACACATTCTCTAGCTAAAGGCTAAGCATTAACGACTAAGTTATCCTGCAGTCTATTTGATGTAGAAACACACGGTTAATATGCTAATGACTTTGTATATCTCATTTGCATGTGGTTGATTTGATGTAAGAACATAAAAGATATAATGCAATTGACTGTATATCTCAGCTTCACACCTCTTATCAGACGAGTTTGTTAAAGTGGGACTATAGCTATATGAACAGGATTATTAGCTTTGTAAACAATGATTGCATCTAAATAAGTTCTCCTGCAAATTTTGGGCCTCCTTTTACTGCACAATTGATAAAATTGCATTTGCTATTTAATGATAACATTTTTCTTGATTGTGGCAGGTTTTGAAGGCGACACGTTTACCACTAGTTGAAACTATCTGAACTGCTCTGACTGACACCCTTCTTCTACATTATGTCAGTGAAAACACAATTCTTTGTTTCATATTTATACATTCATGCCCACATAATGTGTTGTAGCTAAAGCCCCGCAACGACGAGCAATGTTACTAGTTTGTTTTCTCAAAGCTCTTAGCCAGTCTTACTGAGAAGCAGTTGACATCATGGGCAGAACATACTGGTGTACGTGCTGTAGGACAGGCAGGCTTTCGTCCATGCCATTCTACAATAGACCATATTTTCACATTGCACATGCTTATTGAACATAGTCGAAGTTTGAAACAAGACCTCTATATATGCTTTGCGGATTTTACTTCTGCTTTTGATACAGTACCACGCAGCTTCTTTGGCAGCGCTTGCAGGCACTTGGGGTTCCACAAGATCTTCAAAATGCAGTTTATCGGCTCTATAAAGGGTTTTTGCTAAATTTCCAGCATCAGGTACTCAAATCACTAGCAATATTTGGAGTTCGTCAGGGTTGCCCTTTATCTCCTACACTCTTTGCTTTGTACATTGATCAATTGGAAGAATGGTTTGATAATCATGGCGGCGGAGGTCCACATTTGGCACACTATATCATTAGGCAACTTATGTATGCTGATGATGTTTCACTTCTGGCACATACCGCTGCTAGAATGCAGCAACATTTACATGCTCTGCACAGTTTTTGTGAGAACACAGGTCTGCATGTTCATCTCCAAAAGACCAAGCTTTTGGTAGTTCAATCTTCTCGTCACAATGTTCCTACTATGCACTATGATAGCCGCGAAGTTGAAGTTGTAGATAGCTACAAGTATCTTGGTGTAGAATTCTGTAAGAACACACTTTGGGAACAGTGGCTGCTGGATGGAGAGCACTCTATGCAATGCAAAACAATTGTTTTCGCGCAGAAATTCATGATTGGCCACGGAAAGCTCACTTGTTTCGGGCTTTGGTAGAGCGTGTTTTACTGTATGGTTCTGAAGTGTGGGGGCCTGCCATTAGTGCTAGTGCTTGGGAGGGCTTGGAGCAGGTGCAAAAGTCCTTTCTCACTTATAGCCTTGGAGTTAAAACAACAGTGCCCTATGCTATTCTTTTACAAGAGACAGGTTTTTGGCCTCTTCAACATTCTGCCATGAAGCGCCATCTCCACTATATCCGCAAGGAGCACCACATGGATGATGTTAGGTATCCTGTTCTTGCACTTGCCATGGCTGAATCTCCTCAGCGTTTGAAATGATGTTGGAAAGAGCATTGCACTACATGGTTTGCCCGTTGGGTTGTGCAACCAGAGCACTGCCTGATGCTTGCCAGTTCTGATCCTGAGCTTTTGCAACAATATCTCAATGGTCGTTTTTCTCAAAAGATATGGGACGCAGTTACTTTGGCCCAAGTGAAAACTGGTCATTATCATGCACACATAAATCCCACCTTGGCACCAGGGCCCCAAGCTTATTTGCTTGCTTCATTGTCCAGGAACAAGCTTGTAGCTATTGCATCAATTCGCACGGGGTCCCACAGGCTACGGATTGAGACGGGTAGATGGGAGCGGCCGCAATTGTCGCGAGAAGCGAGACTATGTGCCTGTTGCCAGTTACAGGTTATTGAAGATGAAAGCCATATTCTTCTGAGTTGCCCTGCTTTTGAGATAGTCCGGAATCATTTTTTGACCTTAGCATTCCATTCCACGCTTCCACAACTTCTCAGAGCACCATCTGTGCATGACTTGGCATTATACATACTTGAGGTTCTAGATAAACGTCTTGCAATTACTGAGCCCTCAGTAGTCATTATCTCTGCTTGTCTAGTATCATCATTACTGCAAAGGTTTTTCCCTTGAAAACCTTTCGAGGCAGGGGTTTTTTAATCCTAGTAGTAATGATTGTACTAGCCCATTGTATGGGTCCCATGACCTATTGGTCTCCGTAGACGTTAAAAAATTTATTCTATTCTATTCTATTCTATTCTATTTAAATAACAATAATTTTGTCAGCAAGAAATTTTGCATGAATATTTCGTCCCAAGAAATTTCCACCGAAAAAATTTCCGACAATAAGAATTACCTCTTCCGAAAAATTTAGCTTGAAATGCATGCGACTCGTGTCCCTTCGGTTTTGTTTTGCTTATGTTGTGATGTGGCTTTCAAAAGCCGTGAATACCATGTCCACTTATGGGCAATTCTTTCTTCAGCGCTGAAAATCGGCTAAGCAAGCAAGGGGAAATAGCGGAAGCATTGCCTCAGCAACGCGCTGTGCATGGCGCAAGAGTACAGGGATAGAAATTGTAATATCAGCATGGGCCCATTGCCGTTTATGCATGTGAATCCCCATTAGTGGATTAGCATGAAATTATACCATTTGGAACAATAAATAATGATCAACGCTAATGCACATTTGTATTGGAGTTTAAACGTAAGATAGGTATCGTGGGGCACCAGGACAAGATTAGTCAATTTGAACTATATGCTTTATACATCTTTCAAATACATACATTTATGATATACCTCCCTATACTTTATACAATTGCAAACAATCTTGCAATGGAGTATTTCAGCTCATCATATTTGAGCATCAGAGGGCCTGAAACAGAGCCACACGAAGGCTTCGGTAAAGCTGTTGTTTATCAGGCCCTTGTAAGCTTCCAAATGTTCTTTGACATCATAAAACTGTGTTGCTATGGCTTCACTTGCTTCAAATATCAATCTGAAGCAATCACCACCACAAGGATTTGTTTGATGAACCCTTGTAGAGGCTTTTTGGTTGCATATTACATTTAATACAGTCGGTCTTGTCTACACAACTCGGACCCAATGTCCCCCACACATGGGACATGTAAATGCCCATCGTCCTGTCCACCATGCCTGTCGCGGATCTTGTGCAGACTTCATTTTGGACCCTGCAGCAGCCAACGAAGCTGTTTGCCTCCCACATCGCATGCACTGCAAAACAATGAAAAGAATCAGAGAATTTAAACAGCAGCCGTATGATTCAAAAAGGAAAATAGAAGTATCATAAACAGCACGTCTGATAAAAATGCTTGCCTTGTGCCATACACCATGACGAGATATCTTCCATGATGCAGTAATAACATCACGTCTAGAACCCATGAATCCCATAAAACTTCCTAAACCAGCAGCTGTTTTAAGCCCGCATGCTGCATCACGCTCAGCAAAACGCCGTTTCCGTGGCCATAATTCTTTTACGGATTGGTAACCATCAACAGAGTTTTCCTCCATGTATTCAAGAGGGCCAGACCAAGGACCCCCAGATATATTACATTTGTTCCACTCTTCTGCAGGTGGATGAAGCTCCAACTCCCGCATCAGCAGGCCAGCAGCATCTGCTCCTTTTGGCCGTGGTAAATTCTGCAGAAAGGACGCTTATTATGAAATGGCGAAATGTCACTCACATTGACAAATTACTAACCTGCATGTGGGGGCCCAATGATGCTTCAACTACCTCTGGAGCCACAGAATAGTGGCCATCAACATAGTGAAGCCTGAAACTTGGGCCATTTGTTCCTGGTTGATGCTTAGGCGGAGGATGTGGGAGTGATGACGTACGTTTGCAAAGGTCTAGCAGCACAAGAAATAGATATTTTACCTGCCAGACAGAAGATTCATAACACTGATAAAAGATAAAGTGCAAAAACAACAAACTAATTTACCTCGTCTGCTGTATACCCCTGTCCAGCATTACCACTACCAAGTCTTGCCGATCGGGTGCTATTGATCTCATCAGTCCCCTTTAACTGGGTCGGTACAACCTTGCCTCCTTCTTCACCTTTAACAGTCATGACTGAGCTTGCCCGAGATGGAACGCTCGTTGCAACCTCTTCATTTTTCCCATGTATTTGTGCAGACTTTACCACTACCGAGCTTGCTTCTGTTGCTTTGCCAAAGAAACGTGGTAATTGCCTCTTACGAAACACAAGACAAAACCAAAGCAACTGGCATAACCTGTGAAGAAAATAACAATCCCCCATAAGGCGGACTGCAGGAATACCAGGAAAGGTAGAGGTCCCAACAGAAAACTGTAAAGGTGGTGATGGCCCATTTAAAGCAGGTAAAGATGCTGCTGCCCCGTCTGTATTATTATTAATCTTAGCAATTGCTCCTTGCACCCATGCTGTAACTTGTGCAGCTCCACCATTGGATGTAGCAGTAGTTGACGTTGCTTTTCATAAGCAAAACATGGGCAAAGCAAAAGAAGAATGAGCTATTTCTGAACATCATCTAGTTACTTACAAACATAAAAAAGAAGCCACTCTTATGAGTGTTACTTTACAAGATACTAGATCTGTTTTTTACTAAAATCTTTTACTAAAATAGTAAACCCCCAACTGTGGCGAGGTAAGCATACCCTAAACCTATATAAATGTAAGTCTGATGCGTAGTGACACATCATCACAAGGTTATGTCATCATGTGACATAACCTTAACAACCTGGCCCTCAAGTTTTAAGGCTGAGATCAGATCTCAGCCATTGATTGCAAGAGTATCACCCACCAATAACACATTAAAAAGTGCATAAACACCTAGTTTGTTATGCCAAATGGCTATAAACACCTAGCTTGTTATGAAAACCACCATAAAACCACGACAAAACTACTATAAACCTCTCGGGCCCAGGTTGTTAAGGCGGAATATTGTGCCACTTCTATAAGAATAAGATGTATATTCCAACACTGGCAACTTTTATCAAAACCTGGACAACATAACCATGATCTGATCCTATGGGAGACCGTTCTGCATTTCCTTCCTATTTTTCCACTATTTCAGGCTTGAGAGCATAAATTCTAAAAGTTCTAAAACTTCATTTTTTATAAACAGAACATCTTTACCTTGTGCAGATGATGCTGATGATGATGGCGGTGCTCCTGCGACAGGATTTCCAGCTGGAGTGCGATTATTAGGAGCTGCAGATGCTGAACTTGGAACGGCATGAGTTGCAAGTGTTCGACAAAAGCTTGCATACCGACGGAGTCTTGTCAAGAAGTGGGATGCTAGATCCAAAACAGCATCAACATACGACTAACATGGCAAACCTAGTTATTAGATCTCAAACCGAAACATATAGCATTCCTCAGTTATAGGTACTCTTACGTGTACATTCAGAACAAGGGATTGATCAACAACCATTGCATCTCCACCTATTCCTGTTAGCTGTTCACTTGAAGCATTCCAAGGCTCGGAAATAAGAGTGGCAGGGTTGATAATTGCTGTCTCTATACCCTTCCCCAGCATCTCGAGAAGTAATCTTGCTTGCATGTCAAGGACAAGAGCTCTTAAGTCTGCTGCATCTTGGCCTTCAAGCATTTGGCACTTAATGCGATCCAAAATCTGTTAAACAAGCAAGTTCAAACAGATCATTATATCATATATCCTGCTAACTGAATAAATATATGAAAATACTCAAGGCTATGAAAATTCTCATATAATTAACCCTCTGAATTGAAGGTGTCACTGTTCCCATTAGAATGTCAGACAACTTTCCAGCTACTTTGAATCCTTACCAAGCAAACCGGACTATATGAATTTATTCAATTTAAAGGAAACGTTTTGCAATACCGGCCCATAGTGTTGGCGATGAGTAATGGTTGGCAAGGAATGGAAGTCAGCATCAAGTAACGACGCCACTCCAGCAATTGATACTGTGGGAAGAAAGTCCATATCATTAGCATTGGCTCTATATAAAGCCTGGCAGGCCATAGTGTAACACTGGAAGAAAATCTTAATACGAAGCTGTGTGGAAGCAGAAATAAGATCAGACTTGGTATAAAAATCACCATTTGGGTATGCATATATGGATAACAACTTAAATTGTCATTGCATCCCTGATCTCTTGCTGCTGAAATCAAGGCAGAACCACCAGATAAAGAGAAAAAACTAGCTTCATTATGCCACTCTACTTTGGAAAGTGGTGAACAATTCCTAGATGAAATTTGGATACATGCATGCAAGGCTTTATGATTCTCATCAGCATATTGCAACACATTATCAAACATAAAATATTGCCAATTTGTTCATTCCCCAGAAGATTTCTTTCATTTGAACAACATAATTAGCATTGGCCCTTTCTTAGGCGGCCTAACTGAAGCTGAGCCAACTAGCCATTAAATTAGGTTGAAATTTCTTTTTTGACAACATTAATGTTTGCATTGACAATTCCATAAGTCCTTTGAGTTAGCAGTTCTAGTTAAATGTCAATTGACCTCTTTTAACTTACAACGTCCTCTTCCCAAGATTTCATTAGGTTGTCTTAAGTTATCTGAACCTGATGGAAGAAGGTGAAGTACTTTTCCCTCTATTAGGTTAAACATTGTTAGGGTGACGACAATGAGTGAAGTTTAACAGGTTTTGCCTGGTTTAAATTTTACATAGATTTATAGTGATTGAATTTTAACTTGATTACCAAGGTTTTCTTCAGAGGCACTTCGAGCAAAAGCCACGGCATCCCACCAGTCTAATTCAGTGACCATGCTCCACCAAAATCTGCATCAACCAGAATCAATCAACTAATCTTATTTTAGAGTGCTTAGCCAAAACAAACATAGAAGTGGTAACTGATCAACATGATAGCAAGCATGAATTAATTTTCCTTTTGAACAATTAAAGAATACGTCACTTAAGTGATAGCGAACATTACCAAAATGCCATTGATGTTTCAGAACAGTTTCAGAAAGCCATCACTATTTCCAAAATTATCAGAAAGCCATTTGTTTTTTACTGTACATAATTATTGCCCGTAATGGTACATAAAAGCATTTGGGGCCATGTATCTACATCAAAAATCTTGAGGAAAAATTGTAGGAAAGAAACTGCTGGAGAATGTGGTGAAAAAAGCATTGGCTCTTAAAGGCAGTCATTGGAGAAATTTGAACTTCCTGCATGTCAATATCTGCTTTTCAGCCCTATTGCTTCACATATTGGATGAAGGGATAAAGCATCGTTTGTCTCATCTCCAATTGTTTTCTACCGTTTTCTGTATTGTGAATTGCTTTCTATGGCATTTAAGTAACTTCTTTAGATACTGATAAGTATTGCGGGAAACATGGCATTTATCTCCCAATGCCATTTTGGTAATCTTGGAAATATGGATGGCTTTCTGGGAGTTTTCAGAACAATAACAGTATTTTGGTCATTTTCCAAAAGTCATGACACAAAACATGCTCCATCATTTACATTGTCAAATGCAGTTTTTCCACCCTGAATTGATGATCTTGCCCCACATGGTCATCACATACAAGAAGCTATATTTAAAAGATAAAAAGTGGCCTTGAGCATATTCATAACTCTATGTAACAAAACCAAGAAGAGTGATCGATCAGGGTTTTGTTACATCCTACAAAGCACAAATGTCTGCAAGAGTAGTGAGATATTGCTCTCAAAGTATTTGCTGAAACTAGATGAGGCAACATAACAATAGATAGTGCCAGATACAAAGCCAAAGGAAATGGCTCACTCTCCATAGATTGATAAACTATTCCCTCTTTACAGTAAAAATAATAGGTGTTTTGAGACTATTCATTCATTGGCATAATTCACAGACATATCAAAATATCCAAAAAAACTTTCATTTGGGCATTTCTGAAGTACATCACTGACCATGGAAAAGTTACTATTTAAAATGGCCACGTTTTAGATCAATTAATCGGATGAAGATGAACATAGTGCAATAAATTTGTATGCATGAAAGACAACTCATCAACATCGGCGTACCTGTCAGCTATTTGGCGTTCAGAGGTACCTGCATTCAGAGGTAACTGGCCTCCAGAATTTGATGGCGGCTCAACCCTCATGATTTCCAAAGAGGTAATATCCTTTTCCCTGTCATGCCACGCTACAGATAAACAACATCCACTTGCAGAAAAGGCAGGTGTCACAACTGACAACACCACTGGAAATGATAAAGTCTTGATCGAAATAAAGTCCGACACAGAAAACAAGTGAATATCCCCTCCAACAAGTAAAAATGCCACCTCTCCTCCATGGGCTGAGAATACGATTTTAGCCATGCACTTCATTATAGGTGTATGGTCCTGACCTTCATGCTTGCTGCCAAAAGCTTTTAATAAGCCCAAGTTTGCAGCTGCTGAAGATGTTGACAGATGGCTTGAAACGGGAATGCTCTTATTTACAACAGCATTCCAAGTTGTGGCCATGGGATGTGGCATGGCTCCAAGACTTGATGACCCACACTCAAAAACAGAATGAATCGCTACTTGCTGACGAGAACTTTCCCATCTCTGAAACCTCCATCCTGTTACAGAAGGTCCACCATCTGAATGGTGTAAAGATATAGAATGTCCTACAAGGTGCGGGATATAAAGGATCAAACATCTTCGTAGAATAACAAAGCAAGAAAAAAAATTATCTGGTACTCACCTTCCACTACAATGACAAACAGCACAGAACCACTTTTTGCTGGATCAAATGCAACTGCAGCAACTCCTGAGCCCCATGTTGTAAGACTCAAACTGCCAGAGCTTAAGGGCGCTGCTGCTTCTGGATTAACATATGCCGACAAATTTGATATTGGAGAGGACTGAAGCAATGGGCCTCCATTCTCTACTTCTGAAGACGAAGAAGATAGACCAGTCCTCGAAGCCTCTTGCCAACCTAACATCAAGGCAGCCAATGGAGATATAACAGACCAGGAAGGTGTGCTAGATGTGACTGAACTTAAGGCTCCAAACTTTAGATTGACTTGTTGAAGCGCAGAATTGTTTAAACTAGATGGTGTAATTTCCCATATGACAACTGTAGACGGATTTCCAATGGGCACTCCCGCTACTAGTAAAGTTCCTGTTTCACTTATGATGATATCTGCAGCAAAAATACCACTTGGACCTGCTCCCAGAATTCCTTTGCTTGTGGAAAACCACTTTGGCGGGCTTTTAGCTGAGCTTTCAGGCCATGCACGCCAATGAAGTTGCACAGATCCAGATGAGAGCACAGTGCAGACACACAAAAAACTTGGCCACTGAGCTGTCCAATGATGAAGTTTAGCACAGAGTAACAGGCCTCGCAACTGAATTAAAAAAGTAAATAAAAGAGATGACGAAGAAGTACCAGACATGCTAGTTTGATTGCCTAGAAACTTCTCTTCAAAAGTTGGCTTTGAATTTGCTGATGGAAGGCCAGGCCAGCGAAACTGATTGTACAGCGTGTATGAGTAGGAACAAATGTTGGAAAAACCACTGATTCACAAGCTAAGCTTTTAGAGACATACCGCAGGAACTCCAGCCACCCATTTTGTTACTACTGCCCGGTCTTGACGCCATGCATGCTCTGTTGTCCAGCAGTTGAATGTGCGTGCTAAATTTATTGGTCCCTGATATCCATCATATTAAAAGTAGGTCATATGAGAGGTATCTAGACATACTCATCTGTTATAACAGGCACAACAGCATTCTTACTTGTGAAGGTTGGCTCCAAATTGTCACTCTCCCATGAGAGTTTGCCACCAACAATGCACGAGGACATGCAGCTGGTGACCATTCAAGAAAGTCTATTGTGTCATATGATGAATCTGTCACATAAGAAAAATGCTTGCTTCAAAATAGATAGAAGTAGCTGATTGAGAATTGACACAACTCCGTCCCCTGAAAGTAATAACCAGCCTAAAGATCTTCCCTACCAGCAGTGACGTTAAAAATCGCATGCTCAGTAGGCCGCTCTGGATCCACGAGATGGACGGGTATCCAAAATGCTTGTTCATCCTTTGACCTACAAATTACCGTCAAAAGCCAAACCCCGAGTCTAATCCATGAGGCATAACAATGAAGACAAGGAATTCATGCCTAGATAAAGCATCATTGGATAAAGATACTGCTCTCATTTCTTCAGCGTCCGTGGGGCTCGAGTCTATGCAATGCACGGGAACAATAGATTCTACCTATAAAGTTATAACATGAACTGACCTCTATGGACCTTTGACAAAACTACAGTGTGATTACATTTATACTTCTAAGAGCAGGCAAGCAACCAAGCCATTTGGCAAAATCATTTTGGTACAATGAAAACAAGCTTTACCCAGGATCTTTGGCACACGTCTCTGTGGCGGATGCAATCAAGTTTCTCCGACCGCACCATGTGGCAGTACTGCAAAGGCAAACAGACTTCATAATTTGGAATATAGACAGATACATAAAATGTGGATGCAACTGCTAGAAACGCGATAACTTGTCACCAAATGCTCTGTGTTCTCCTACGGCATCTCCCATGCAATATTCCTATATGCCTATAAGGAGAAGCAGGTAGATGCACTCTGGCTAAAATACAGCTTGTTACAGCTGTTCAGCTGGTCTAGAGGAACTGAGAAATAAAGAAGCTTCAGACATTCTCATGCCTAAAGGTATTTCGACCAATGCATCTATACATTTGATATGAAAATGGATGCACATGAAGCTGGTAAAATTCCCTCCTCCAACAATCAGATCTTCCTGTAACCCTTCGGATGGAGCATCAGTGCATGCTTATGCCTAATTCATCTCCCTGCACGCTTCCACCACACCAATTTATTTGAGCATCTTCCCATGCCTATCAAGGTATGATCTTATTCAGTCTTAAGTCTAAAATTTCTAAGAGACACTGAAAAATATTAGACTTTAATGCTCGAAAATTAAAATAGTGCATTAATTATGCATGTGCCATGAGAAAGGAAAGAATCTTTTGCTCTCTATGCCCCCTTTTAGAGAGCTTAATTTGATCTTCTATGTCAGCTTTTCCAACACTACTATCAGGAAGTTTTGGAGAAAATAAGAACTACTGAGTGGCCTTTACTCGCCACCAGTTGTATACACGCATATCAATCTGAAGACGAACTTTAACATAATAGTTAAGGCAGTTAGAGACCTGAGAATAAAGAAGGTATAATGGAGCTAACTTGTTCTTCTTGGAAGAAAAAGCATAAAAAATAAGCGTTTTTTCCAGAAGAAAATGCTCATGCTAAGTTATCTCCATCGTGCCTTTATTTTCATATACTGTCCTAGATGATATTGATAAGCGAAGGAGAGTAATAATTGCGATGAACCCACTAACCTGAAGGTCTTACACAACTCAGGGCACTTTCTTCTGTGCTGATGAACGAAAGGGGGCCTATGAAGAGAGAGCTGAAGAAAGGTGCCATCGGAGGCGTCGTCTTCCTCTGGTACTTCCGGAATTGCGAGCGGACCTGGTGCACTTTTATCCGTCTTTCGCATACTATCTAGGCCTACACCTTCCGCTTTCATTTTTTACTTCTCGCTTCTCTACTTGTAGGAGTCACGAACATAACTCCGGTGAGTGCACACACAAAATGTTTCAAAAACGTAAAAAAAAAAAAAAAAGGACAAAGCTAAGTTCCAAGTTTACATTTTTCTCGTCAAAGCTGTCAAAGCTGGGCCTACCATTATAAGTGGAAACTGCCTACCATTATAAGGCTGAAATCACACTACCGCCTAAACTGAAAAAATAAAACTAAATAACCAACAAATTTGTGACATGTGTACATTGGGCATGCTGCACCTATCACATCTAGGATGCCCAAAGCCCAGTCAGCGTTTTGGCATGCACTATTTTTTGGACGGGGGAATTTGCCTGTCCATACTTTTGGCGGACAAACACGTCAGATAATGCTTGGAAGAACGGCACCTTCTGCGCCAAGAAAAACTCGGAAGAGCTTCAATCCGGTTCATATTCGGTGCCAGATCTCTCAAATTCGATGCCAAAACTCTCAAATCGCTGGATTTTTGTCAAAGAAAAACCTAGAAGAGCTTTAATCCGGTTCAAATCATTGGATTTTTGAGAAAGAAAAAGCCAAGAGAGGTTTAATCCGGTTCAAATCCGGCCCTGCAGTGATCAATCGGTTAAAAATGCTGGCAGATCTCTCAAATTTGGTGGCAAAGCTCTCATAAATCGATAGGTTTTGGCTGGATTAGGTCTCTGTTCTTGCTTGTGTGGCACACATTTCTCTGGTTTGGACCCTGATAATGTGATATGAACTGAGCGGCACAAAATTTTCAGTGCCAAACGCATGCCTAATTGTGCCACGTAATTAATTTGGGTCAGCCATGGTGTGATTTCACCCTAAGTGGAAACTGCTTAAAGGAAAGGAAAGGAATCTTGTATTACCTAGAACCATTAGAGTTATTTTGATTATGTGCCTACCAAAATACCACTTAAAAGCAGTAAGAATTATCAAAGAAAAGAATATGTGCATATATATATCGTTATCGTAGATGAGGGCTCTAGTCGATTCCTAGCCTGAGGATCTGCGAATCCCATGGATGTACCTGGGAGCAGAGCCTACACTTAAGCGTCGGATGGGGTCAAATGCTTAGGTGGCTCTATTTTTTAGGGTGTGACAAGCATTGATGACATATTTAACAAAATTTGAACTTATTCAGATTTAATAGATAGCACTTCAAGAACGCCATTAGAAGAATATATTTATTGTTGATTCTTCTTGATTTTTATAGTTTTTGTAAGTTTTAATTATATAAGTTTATCTTTCAATTAAAACTATAATGGTTATCAAAGAATAAACTTGTTTTCTGAACTAATTTTCATTTAAATCTATTTAGAATTAGACATTTCAAGGATATAGAAATTTTAATTTGTAGTGATTTAACAGATTCAAAATTTAGCAATCATGATAATTAAATGAAATCTGATGGTTTAATAAGCGACTGACTTAAAACTATTATTAAAATTTCATAATTTACAAACTTTTACACTTTTAAAAATACTTTAAGAAAAGTTTTAGGTTTAAACTAATTAAATGATATAAAGTTATTGGTTGAATAATAATCATTGAATAATTTATTATTGGTGAAATAAAATATATTGACATTTAATCAATAATAAACTATTCTTTTTTTATTAAACATAAACGTAATCATTTAATTAATTTCAATCTAAAACTTTCTTTAAATATTTTGAACAGAATATAAATAGCATTTTAATTATACAGAGTTATCTTAGGTGAAAATTTAATTCTAAATAGATGAAACCGAGAATTCATTTAGAAAGCAACTTAAACTTTAGTAAGTATCATATTATTTATTTAAAGATAAATAGAACAAATTATTAAAATCAATAAGAGCTAAAAATACATATAATATTATCATGGCATCCTTGGAGTATCAATCAATCTTGTTAATTTGGGATTTTCTGGCATGGAGGAAAACATTTTTGGATTTATTTTTAGGCGATTTCTCTAAGGTTTTGGGCCTTTTGGCCGCCGGAAAAATAAACCGATATTCCAAAAATTGGAAAACATTTCAATTTCGATTTCAATTTTTCCCCTTTCTTTACCTTAGGGCATACCGATTTTGCCCCTTCGATTTCTGCATTCTACATGCATCTTCCAGGATTGTGCGGCAACAAGTGAGGTGCCACAGTAGTCATCTGAGACTAGTCTCTGTTTTTTTCCATAACCTAATCGGCCAGAGTTCCGTCGACTTCCATAACTATGGCATTTTGAGGTAACTGTATTTGTTTCTTAAATTGTTTATGGTCCTATGACTCTGAGGTTTCGATTCATCTATCAGCTATGCTGCATCTAACGAGAAACTGCATGCAACGATAACTCAAGCTGGATATTACTATCAGATTTGATGCAATTTGCCTGGTTGAGAAGCGAGAAGGAGACCGTTTTCTGCTTGATGTGTCTAACTTCCAAGGTATTCATGCAAGACCAGTATTGTAGAACAAGCAAAAGAGTCTTCTCAAGTAATCTTCTTAGACCTTTTTGTGCTTCATGTTTACAGGTTGATTAGGCCTGCAGGTCGGCTTAGAGATAGATTCAAGCTCCGAGTTGTAGGTTAGGGTTCGTGATTTGTTTGTTTCAAAGAAAAGCAACAGTATATGAGGAAGATGTTACTGCCTAAATCCGTCGTAGATGAAGATGAGAATGCACAGGGTAAGGTTTTATTCAATGAAGACATTCATCTTTTATTTCTAGGATCAGAACCTGCTTTAAATCTGTATCTTTTGCTTCATGGTTCTTTGTAAATGGATTTCTCTCTGGAATTAATTTACTGTAGGGTTTTCTAATGTGTACGTTCTAGCTGCTTCAAGAGTGCTCTAAGATTTAGACTTGCTAATTTCTACTATAATTTACGAGGTACTATATAATGCATTGTTCTATGGCTAGACTGGTGTCATTGCGGTCATGCATGTTCTCATCTAATCGAATCAATGATGTTGCAGATTTTCATGTCCACGCACTTCTAAATTTGCAGGCACTAGCTACTGTCCAATCTGGCAGCTATGCCATATTACTTGGGGTAATGACCTATTTCATTGGAGGATCGATATCAAGACTTTTTATTCTTTCCATTTTAAAAAACATGCTCTGTTTTAAAAGTATGAAGTGGGCAATCCGCTTTCTAATCTATGTCAAGGTTGACCTTTTGCAGGTTCAAAGACAATCTCCTTCAACTACGGGTTGATCATTCAGGTGTGGAAAGCAACTTCTACACAAATTAATTTTCATAAGTTGTTCCAATGGTTCGCCTGTCACTCATGCCCAAATCCTTCCTTTTCTTTTGTTTTTTTTTCAGGTGGGGAAGCTTCAACGCTCTTCAAAGCTCCTTCATATGATTAATCATCTTGAGTCTAATCTTTATTTACACGCAAAATGAAGCAAAGAAGTCAAGAAGTCCAGATTCTTTCGATTTACCTTTGTTTGATTTAGATCCATGTCCATTATTTATTTCAAAAGGAAATTATAGATCTAGGACAAAACCTATTGATGTGGTTTGATCTCCAAAAAACCACATAATAAGTTAGAAAACATCAGCTTTAGTTTTGCTTTGTGCATCTACATTCAGGCAGGTGAGATGACATAAAATCATGTACAAACTGGAATGCATCACTCCTTTGTCTACTCTTTAGCAGGCCAAAATGTTTATCGCCAAACTCTTAACCAGAGACCTTGGCAGAACTCTAGAGATAGATCAGGTTATGCCAAGCATGTGATAGAGAGGTGATCTAAATCTATCCATTTTTCGTATAATGTGGTAGAGTGCAGCCCAAGTGTAATTTTCGTGTTAATTGTGTCTGAAGACATAATCTGTCCATTTTTAGATTTGCTAATTTGTAATTTACGTGTTCATTCGGATACGTCTGCGGACCAAGTGCATTATACTGAGTCTTTCTGAGAGTATATTTTTGGAATGGGCAAAATTAATATAAGTGTTGGACTTGATAAAAACATGAAAGGGAATATTTTTCATTTTTCTATGGAGATTCAGTTATATGGGTCCAGCATATATGTCTCACATGAACACATATCTGCATAGCACAATACATTTCCACAGTGCTAATGTTTGTAAGTTGGGCAAAATCATATGCTTTGTAAGGCCAGGAAGTGGCCGCAATTGGATTCTGGAGCTGCCCTTACAAGCTTCAAGGAGACTGTTTATTAGGTCTGATCCTTTTGGTCTTCAGTAGACATTAATAAGTCAAAAAGTGCAAAGATTAGTCTAACTCTTTCGTGTATCTATGTTGCAGCCATACGGCTCCTGTGTTTGCCAAACTCTTAACCAGAGACCTTGGCAGAACTCTAGAGATAGATCAGGTTATGCCAAGCATGTGATAGAGAGGTGATCTAAATCTATCCATTTTTCGTATAATGTGGTAGAGTGCAGCCCAAGTGTAATTTTCGTGTTAATTCAGGTACAGTGCATAATCTGTCCATTTTTCGTATAAATATGATAGAGTTGCAGAGCAAGTGCAGTTGCCAACTGTAATTTCTGTGTTCATTCAAGTACAATGCAGACCAAAGAGTATATCTGAGAGTATATTTCTGGAATGGGCAAAATTAATATAAGTGTCGGACTTGATAAAAACATGAAAGGGAATATTTTTCATTTTTCTATGGAGATTCAGTTATATGGGTCCAGCATATATGTCTCACATGAACACATATCTGCACAGCACAATACATTTCCACAGTGCTAATGTTTGTAAGTTGGGCAAAATCAACGAATTACGCTTTGTAAGCCAGGAAGTGACCGCAATTGGATTCTGGAGCTGCCCTTACAAGCTTCAAGGATGCTGTTTATTAGGTCTGATCCTTTGGGTCTTCAATAGACATTTATAAGTCAAGAAGTACAAAGATTAGTCTAACTCTTTCGTGTATCTATGTTGCAGCCATGCGGCTCCTGTGTTGCAGCTAGGGGTGAGAAGTCTTGCAACTATCGCTAAAAACACTGGACAGAGGATGTGACAGACCTCGCTGCCACCTTCTAGAGTAATATTGCTCAGATTGATGCCAGACAACTTTAGGCAAGCAACACAAGCGTAATAATGATGTTTGAAGGCATATTCTCACTATAAAGACTCATCTGTATCTATTGGAGTAGCTAATGTTCATAACTCAAAGTCAACTTTGTAACACTATGTGGAGTTTTTAGACGTGTAATTCAAACTGGGAACGTAGAGATGTGCAATGTCATCAAATATTTAGGAATAAGGTAAGATCGCAATATTGTGATGCAGTCTGTAAAAGCACTCATTGAAGAAAGAGAGATGGTGGGGAATGAACTCTAGATCATAGTATCTTCTCATCCATGCAGAGATCTGACTACCAGCTGAAATGTTTCCTATTGCTTTGTTCATTTTTTATATAGATTTAGAATGATAAACGAGGTCTAATGATAGATCCTATGTTCAGAGTAGCATTCTCTTTACTTTGATAGTTTCAAGCTTATCAGAAGCAAGGAGTAATTGCTTCAAAAAGCTCTAAGATTGATCAGATCTGTACATCTGTTTCCATTTGTACACCAAAGTCCAGAGCTAACATTCTCTCTAATTTCTTGGATGCAGGCTTACTAAAAGCATTTTGTAAAAATTTTAAGAGCAATAAGATGGATCACGTAAGTGGTTCGAACAATCCTAATCCAAGGGTACAAGAGACTCGAGCCCGCATTCAACTCCAAGTCTCTCTAAGTTCCATGTCTCTTTGCAGCTAGCAAGCTTCTTCGGTAGTTCACAGTGTAGCTCTGGTATCATGTAGTGCATACATGATTTGACAAACTTTGGTGATTTGCTATTTATCTGTTCGAGAATAACTACCTTGAAAGGTTTGTCTTCTACAATGGTGAGTGATGGTTTCAGGCATATTTGCAGATGCATTATAATAGTATAGCAGCTTTGTCTCTTTTTGTTCATGCCCAAAACTAACTTCATATCGTATTTTACTTCCTTTTCTTCAATTTTTGCAAGTATTCATTTGTTGCTCAGCTCATTGTCTCACATTGTCTCTTTCTTTTAAAGTGGACACGAACAAAAAAAGACAGAATCTACATCTCACATGTAATAGCCAGACATCGAACACCACTTGCATCAACAATCACTGCTACAGAGACAACAATAACATTTATAGCATTCTTTTCGCAATTTTAATACTCAACCAATATAGTTTCACTACATTCTTGCAGTCTAAGAATCCATTTTAGCTACATATTGAGCGCACTCTATTTTGTTTGTTATGTTTGCACCTTTGAAATTTATCCAATATGTACTATAGTCCCCCGTGCATTTTTTGCTCAAACAATTCCAATCCAAAGGTATACATCACATTCACTTTTCAATATTTCTTTTCGAATAGTGCATGTTTATCTAGCTATTGCAGTACGTCCATCGCTAAATGAATATTTAAAGCATATATGTAGTGGAGATAACTGCATTGTAACAGTGTGGAAAGGGTGTTTGAGGAATTTACTTAATATAGAATGCATGGATTACTGGACTGGTAGCAGCATGCAACATTATTAGCTATTTCACACCAACTTTATCAATAAGTAATGAAAACAAATAGGCCATGAGCATTCACTGACTTTGATAGACATTGAATAAATATGTGTTTCTTATTTACTACGAATGGGAATTCGACGTAACGCTAACGACTACACTTTTTCAAGAAATAAGCACAAAATTATGCTTGAATAGACATTGAATAGATGTTCTCCTTTTATTTATTGCATGAAGCATTAGACCTATATTATGATGTATTTCTCAAGGATACGTGCGTGAATTAGCATTAGACCTATATTAGGGCGAATTAGCATTAGACCATTATTAGGGTGAGTTTCTGGAGGGTACGTTTTGACTATTGTTGATAATACCTTTATTTTTGTACGTTTTGACTATTGTTGATAATACCTTTATTTTTGAAGTCAATTGCTCTTAAGGAATCACTGGACTATTAAATATGTTCATTGATATGCATCAAATACCAAATGTGTATGTTCTCCCATACTGAACACCACTACCTCTCATGTATAAGACATACATGATCACATTTGATAAGACCATATAACCAAGTACTATTTAATTTAACCAATCAAATATGTGTGGCTAAGTAATGTTTCCATTTCAGTCTTCTTGGAAATGAGGGATGCATTCATAAAATTCTCCAATCATTATGCTTTCATGGCCTAATCAAACATATAATGTGATTGATGCTCTTTCCTCTCAACCCCATTAACTTATGTTCTTCAACCATTGGTTTCCCATATAAATAGATTTGTGCCATCTACAAATGCATAAATTAAAAAATAGCACAATTAATTGCCATGCTAGGGCAACTCAATATAACTACATCTTCAACTTCTAAGCAAACAATACTTAGAGGTAAAAAACACAATTTCAACTATAACTATTGTTCCCTTCACATTGCAATGCAAATTTCTACAGATTGCTAGAGCCTACCAATGCCTCACCATTGACCCTTTTCCCTCCAAACCACATTGTTTGCGTCAACCAAACAACCATTACTTCAAATTGTTACTAAAGCCCGGCAACGCCGGGCACCATAACTAGTGTTTATTAGATTTGAATAAGTTCAAATTTTGTTAAATATGTCATATTGGAGAACAATCCAATTCCATGTTGACTCCAAAATAGCAACAACCTAACGTTAGACACCAATCCCCTTATAGAAAGCACTTAGAATATAAGGATGCTATATTAGCATCGACTAGGCTATGCCACAAGTTTCAAGGCCACAAACATGCCGGAACACTACAGACACACAGAATCTGTGTTATGCCTGTGGCTACCAAACTTATTGACACTATCTTCCATACCTGGGAAGCCGAGATACCAATTCAATATGCCGCCGCCTGCAAGTACAATTGATTGTCCCATAGTTTTTTCTTTTTTCCAAGTCTTTAAGCAATGCAAACCACAAAATCCACAATTCCGGTTTCCATAAATTAGAGATCGCTCTTCCTACAAGAAATAAAGAGCAATGAAAACAAAAGAAACATGCAAGATTTGGGCTCCTACAGGACAAATGAAGGCATATGTTTGAAATCAGAAGCTCCAGAGCAAAGTCCACGGATGTAGGCTCCAAAATGACCTAGATCATGCAGTATTCAGCTTATTACCTTCTTCAAAGCGTCAAGATAAGCTACAGATGGCCATCTCCACATAGCAACCACCATGGCCTTCTAAATATCTCATAAGCAATACGATGCCTCAATACTATACAATCACAAACTTTGGTTCTCAACATGGACATATACTTCCTTTTGGGTTGCTCCTAGAGAAACCCTCGCTTATTTGAACTTTTGGCATAGTATATGCCAATCTATACCTAGAATATTCTAATAACTATTCTAAACTTGGTATTGCCATTATTTTTTCGGCCACCTTTGTTGCTATGCGAGCCCGTCGTCGTTGTTAATACCATCTAACTGGCATGGGCGTATGGGATTTAGCAAGGGAGAGCCAACTACAGTAGCAGATTCAGTATTATTTTTAACGATCTACATGTTGCATGTATCCGTAGTTTGTTTCTTTCTTAGATCGGCCCACCCATCACCGCCTTCCTCAACCCCGTCATACTCTTCTTTTAGCAGGTTCTTTTCTTTCCGATCCCGATCTTGTGCTCCTTTTGTTTCTATTTTCGTATCTCGTTATTAAGAGTTATAGCTTTCCAAACTTTATCTTTTTTCAAGTTTAATATTTTCAAGGCATTGCATTGCCTTCTTACTGCCCTCCTCTTTGTGGGTTTTAATCGCTTAAATTAGCTTAACCTTTGTTGGTATTTGTTTTGCCTATTTCTTTTTTCTTTTCCATAGCACATAGGAGAATGATAGCTTATTGGGTGGGCTGCAGATCTTGTCTGACATAAATGCTGCAGATTTTTTTGTAGCTCTTCCACAACTAGCTTCATCAACATGTAAGTATTGTTGGCATTTATATATTGGTTAGGCCTGAAAATTTTCTAAGCAGCACATCGTTGTGACAATGGTATGGTCGTCAAGCCCTACAACAATTACATGTATCCAACTATCATTCATTTACCAAATTTATTTACCAGATTGTAGCTTTCATAGTGGCCTTTAGACTGTACTAGAAGTGTATCCACTACGCTGACCATTAGAAGTTCACTAATTGCTTTGTATATTATTGTGCTTTGTACTCCTACCATATTTCTCTTATATATATACGAATTCAAGCAAGAAAAATGCCCCTCCCTATATGGGTACAGTTTTAGCCCCCAAAAAAAACCCCTCCCGTACACTCACATGTTTTCTACGATTTTTACTGAGGGCACACCCCGGGGTCTAGACCATGCCTCAGCAGTATCGGCAAGCTCAGCAACCTCAGCAATCGCGACGTGCTCCCTTTGATCCAGCTAAAGCTCAATGTTATCACTGCAGAAAATGGGGCCACACCACCATGGAGTGCCCTCAGCTTCCCCAAGCTCAAGTATAGCTATCGGGTACCAACCAGGCTGCTTCGGTACGTCTCACGGCCTATCAACTATGGGTGGCGAATGGGAAACAAGGCGCACAACCAACTTTGCGAAAACCCCCATGCGCTCCTCAGCAGCAGCAGAACCAAACCGCTCCTCATCTAGCTCTGTTGACCAACAAGCCCAAGAAGAGATCTATCAAGCCCTCAATCCACCTGTGCAACAATCCAACTGGGTCGGTCTGGTATCCCTCCAACGCCTCGGCACTCGACCTTTGACACTTAGCATTTTTACTGTAATGGCTATTCCTCACAAGCAGCCCAAGACGGTTCATTTTGCCCCCGATCTTGACAAGCTCATGCCTCATGTTATGCCCAAGGTCCGTCAGAGTATCCTCAAACTTGTGCAAGCTGCTGAAGAATGCACGCTTGCCAAAGTTCATGCTACCACACGTGTTCAACAACGTTCAGAGGCACCATCCACGCCCACGACTACTTCACGCGCTCCACTCTGCCATATCCAAACATCGCAGCTGAAGTGGAGTTCCTTAAGGAAGTTTCGACCTCTATACCCAGGGAATTGGCGCCTTTGAATCCCGCAGATCCTTTAGCCCATGTTCCTTTGGAGCTTCAAGAAGAACTAGCAAAGATCAAAATCCCCCTCAGTCTTCCTACTATTCTGAAGTTGTGTCCTGCTCTTCGGGAACAATTGCCCTTACCCACTGTTCTTGTTAGTGTTGTGGCAACTTCCACGCCCACGGTTCATGCTACTGTTGGGAATTAGCAAGTCAATCATGTACAGATTGATGGGGGCAATGCTGTCAACCTCATCACGGACAACCTCGGGAAACAACTTGACATCAACCAATTGTATCGTACGCCTTATGATATCAAGCTGGCCACCCTCAAGGTGTCACTCCTACACTCCAAATCAACATTGAGATCTCCAATTCCCGTTGGAATTTGGCGTCTGGAAACCAGGGAAGATCATGGTGATTATGAAATGTTGGTCGGATGATCTTTTCTCCGCCAAGCTAAAAGCATCCACTATTGGACCACCGATCAACTCGTCATTACTGATGATCACTTGAATGCCACCATGGATCTTGAAACTGGGCAATTCATAACTGTCGAAAATGTTGAGCCTTCGCTCTTTGATAGTGACTCTGAAGATATACAAAACACCTATCAAGTCCAAGCTCCCAATACTGGTTTGCCATTATCATCATATCCTGAATATGTTGATCCATGGAGTGATATGAATCTAGATAAGGATCACGAAGTTGTTGCCTTGATTGACCCTTATCTTACGCCTTGCAATCAGATTCAGCGTGTTGATGTCCTTCACGATGACGATACCCGTCACGCCATTATCAATGTCATAGCTGTCATGACGCAACCCTTGCTAGACAAGAATCAACAGCCCTTATTCTTTTCGACTCATAGTGCCGAACCACCTGTTCTTCTGCAACCACCTGCTCACACTATAACGGATACTGATGTTATTCTACACATTCAAACTCTAAACGTGGAAATCATTAACTTAGGAGACAACCAACCCATCCAATTGGCTGCCAATCTTCCAAAACCTTATAAAACTCGTGCCCTAAGTCTTTTCAAGAAATTCAAACATATTTTTGCGTGGAGCTATAAGGATTTACGAGGCATTAAGAAGGAGTTGGGGGAACTCACCATTCCTACCAAACCTAACGCCTTCCCAATCTAGCAACGACAGTACCGGCCCAATCCCAACTATCGTGACTGCCTCAAAGCAGAAATTGATAAACTCCTGGCTGCTGGACTTATTTATGAGGTCAAACTTTCGGAGTGAGTGAGCTCCATTGTTATTGCCCTTAAGCATAATGGAAAAATTCGTGTTTGCGTGGACTACTGCAAACTCAATTTGGCCACGAAACATGATCATTTCCCGCACCCTTTCACGGATCAAGTTCGTGAAGAAGTAGCAGGCCGCGAAATATACTCCTTCGTGGATGGCTTTTCTGGCTACAATCGAATTTTCATACGTTCTGAAGATCAGTTGAAAACAACTTTCACCATGTCGTGGGGTACTTTTGCCTATAAAGTGGTGCCTTTTGACTTGTCCAACTCACTTTCCAGCGCATTATGCTTTCTGTTTTTCAGGATTACATGAAAGATAATGGCTTTCTGCAAGTCTTTCAGGATGACTTTTCATCTTATAGCACTATTGATGATCATCTTTCCAAATTTGAGCTAATCTTTCAAAAATATGATGAATCGGACATCAGTTTGAATCCAGAGAAGTGTACTTTCGGCGTCACTTCAGGAGTTCTTCTAGGCCATGTGGTCAGCAAACAAGGCATTACCACGAACCCTGCCAAGATCAACTATATTCTCAAGGCTCAGGCACCTAGCAATATTAAGGATACACGATCCTTTCTTGGGAAAGTCAATTATTATGCTACTTTCATTCCCGGTTTAGCTGTCATTGTTGAACCCATCCACAAACTTACGAGTGATGAATCCATTTGGGCTTGGAATCCCAAGGCGGATGAGGTCTTTCAGAAATTGAAAGTTTTGCTTACTCAAGCCCTTGTTCTAGTTCTGCCTCAATGGAACAAACTGTTTCATGTCCATGTGAAAGTTTCGGGTTTTGCTATTGGTGTTGTACTCTCACAAGAGTATGACTATCAACAAGACAAACCAATTCACTATGCGAGCATGAAACTCAAACCTGGGGAGAAGAATTATTCTGCCATGGAATGGGAAGCACTTAGATTCATGTTTTGCATGCAACAATTCTGCCACTATCTGCTGGGCAGCAAAACCAAGTTCTTCATGAATCATCAAGCTCTGCTTTATCTGATCAATAAAACCATGCCCATGGGATGCATTGCTCGCTGGGTGCTGCTAGTACAAGAGTTTGCTCGCTTTGAGATTATTCACAAGGCAGGAAAGTCTCGTGTGGTGCCTGATTATCTCTCACGTATCCATTCCGGTGATCTGCCATCAAGAGTTTCAGACACTTTTCCAAATGCTCAACTTTTTTTTTGTCACCGCCACGCCACTTGGTTTCATGACTACCAACAATATCTTATCTCAGGTACATTACCATCCAAAGATCCCACGCTCTCTCCAGAAAAATTACGCTCATGTCGTCAACAATTCCTTCGCGAATTTCGTGACTATACCATGGTGGGTGGACATCTCTACAAACATGGCAAGGATATGATTTTCTGAAGATGTGCTCTTCTGCATGAGGTCTCGGAGATTGTTTGCCAAGCACATGAAGGCCTAGATGGAGGAGATTTCAATGGAAATAACATGACACAAAAGATCTGTTTGGCCGGATATTTTTGGCCCATGATGTTCAAAGATGCTCATGCTTATGCGGACCAATGTGACGTCTGCCAGACGTTGGACAGCCCACGCCATGTGTCGCTCTCTCGTTGACTCTAGTTGCCATGCCTCTATCCTTCAGAAAATGGGGAATAGATTTTTTTGGGCCTATTGACCCACCTGCTCGTAACTCCCGTGCTCGATACATTCTTGTCCTCACCAATTATGCCACCAAATGGGTTGAAGCTTATGCGTTACCCGATAACACTACAGCTAGCACAACGCGGGTGCTCTACATGCGAGTCATTAGACGCTTCGGCTGCCCCACGAAACTTGTGGGTGACCGCAGTGTTCATTTTGTCAGTCACACGATCAAGGAACTTATGGAGTACTTGCATATTCATAATCGAAAGAGCATGCCATACTATCCACAAGGCAATGGTATTGCTGAAAATACAAACAAAGCTTTGATCCATATATTGAAGAAAATTTGTGATTCTTCAAGAAAAGATTGGCAGGAAATGTTACCTACTGTTTTATGGGCATATAACACGAATTACAAAATTGCCACAGGGCAGACACCTTTTCGACTCGTTTATGGCCAAGAGGCTTTGATGCCTTTTGAGTTTATTCTGCCTACTCTCAGGTTCTAACTCGCTATTGTTCATGATCCTCCTGTTGCTTTACAAGAATGAGTTTATCAATTGCAACAACTTGATGAAATTCGCAGGGATGCTTATCTCAGGGTTCTTGCTGGTCAAAAGTTGCGAAAATCATGGTATCACAACCAGATCAAGACAAAAACTTTCAACAAAGGAGATTAAGATCTTCTCTATGACTCCAGATACAAAAATTTTTCTAGCAAGCCTCAAATTTTGTTGGCTTAGGCCTTACAGAATCATTAAGGTGGTACAACCAAGTGTGTTCTAACTTACTGAATTAGATGGCACCCCATCACCTTCCCTGGTTAATGGCTTTTGCCTAAAAACATTTCATATAAACTCATCACACGACAATATCAACGACATAGATACAACTGATTGAGCAAATACCTTATATATTATCAAAAGGAGTTTGATTACAAATTGGGCATTACCCTTACTTTAACCGCATGGGCATAGCCCTTACTTAAACGCACAAAATTCTATTCTACTTCAACATTCTTTATTCTGCATTTGGAGCAGCACAAACTCGCAAAATCACGTACCCCTGCTCAGGATACCAGCGCAGATGCAAGATCACATCCACATAGTTCGATTGCGCATTAGGATTATCAGCAGATGCAGCAAGCCATCCGTCCATGGGAATCCCACGGTTTTTCATTTTCCATATCTCCAGATCGTTCATGTGGCATGCCAGCCACTTGAAACATTTTTTTGGCATAGCGTTGTTCATCTCCATCATGAAACTTGTTGTTTTTTGGAACACTCTTCGTCTCCTTATATAGGCCTACTGCCTTTCTCCTGCTGAGGTGGAGCAATCACCATTGTCTCATGTGTTCCTATCCTTAAGGCATTCCAAATACAGATTCCCCTATCATGCCTCATATCTAGTTGCGGTACCTTCTCTCTGGCCTTCTGTGCTGTCAAACTTTACCTTAAGATGTTCGTCTCCTCGAGTTGCCCCTCTTAATTACGAATATTACTACTATCACTTTACGCTGCTATCACATCATACCTCGTACACTCCACATGTCATTGTTTCAACCATTGATGTTTTCATCCTCATCCATTGGATTCCTCAATACACTTCTTTGGGACTTAGCTAAAATTTTATGGTCCTTTCTTTCAGACAGTTGTGATACTGCCATCTGTTCACTCTGATGGTCACGATTTCTCGCCACAACTGCTTGAAATACATGCGAATAGCTATAAACCGTAGTGTTCAAGCTTTCCTTGCCACTGTATCTTCGCCATCACCTTCCCCTTCCTCGTTCATGGCTGCCTCCCCTCGACTCGTTACTCTTTAGACCTTCGAGCGCATGAACGTTGGAGCTTTTGCTTCTGTTGTCTTTTCGAGTCCCAGTAAACCAGTCCTTCGAGGCCTCAATCGAGAACTCATGGATCGACATAGCCTGAGTGCCTTTGCTGATATGACTTTTTCGACACCTGTTCAAGCACATCTTCGTCAATTCGTCGCCCATTTGATGCAAACTCCTACCTGCTACTGTGGTGGATGACACACTGAATGTCTTGCATCAAGATCTCTTTACCGATGTTTTTCAACTCCCTTCAGGTAATGAATCTTTAGGTTGGTCTGCTCTCAATGATCATGATGCTGCTCAGTATGATGTTGTTCCCTACTCTGCCATTCACACCAAAGTGATGACATTTGGAAAACATTACGGGAATTTTATCAAAAAATTTTGGCGCAAAATCTATGGCCATCCGTGAAGAATATCCACATCAGTAAGCATTTTTTTCACACTACTATAGTCGCGATTTATTCTGATCATACCATCAATTGGCCTGAGCTTTTGTTTCATCGATTCTTGGAGGAATTGGACTGCTTTAGAAAAGCCGCTGGCCCTACCACCGAATCCTCCATGGGTGCCCATTTCTAAGCACTCATTAACCAATGCCTCTCGGCCTCCAACATTATTCTCACTCAGCAAACGGATGCTTACTCTCAAACCACAGCTCATGATGTCATTGAACCTATCCGAGAAGTATAGGAAGAGACCCCCCAACCAGAAGGTTGATCAAGAAGAACCATAGTCTCTTTCTCCTCCTAAGAGCCCTCCGGTGATCCCCATTTCCTCCTCATAAAAGACCAGCTTGTTTGTTGCTTAATGTCAATCTCGCCCCTCACAACCTTTACCTGCAACCTCAGCTTCTGCACCGCACACACGCCAAGCCCTCTATGAGTATCAGCAGAAGGTAGCAGGTTGTATCATACAACTTCAAGATTCCCAGGTTTAGCATATGAATGATGTTCAAACCCATTTAGATTCTGTTGATGCCTTAAAGGCAGAACTTTAGCATGTTCAATTTCGCCACGCTGATGCTAAAGCTAGCCTCCAGACCAAGCATGGGCAATTATTAGCTGCACGAGTTTCTCTCAAACAAGAGCAGGATGTCCGAGCAATCTTAGAAAAGGTTTGTGTTGACTTGCAGAAGACTGTGAATGATCTCACAGCCAAACTTCAGGCTACGGAACTGTCTTTATCAGAAACAAAGGCTCTCTATACCGGCATGCAATCATAGCTCACAGCCCAACAACACGCCACTACTCAAGGCCAAGTTAAAATCACCACCTTTGAAGGTCAGTTGGCAGCTGCCGACCACAAAACTAAGCATCTTGAGGCTCAGCTGCTGGAGCTGCAAAAATAGAAAATCATTGACACAGCTAAAATTGCTACCCTGCAGTTACAGGTTTCAACCGCGGGTCCTCACCTTCACATTTCATGCACACACAACGCAAAGTGAAGGAACTTACCAGGTCTCAGGCTGAATTACAAAACAAGGTCACAGATTTGGAGCATCAACTCCACCAAGCGGAGCAAACTGTGGAAGAAGCACAACAAAACAGTGGAATGAGCTATTGCCTTGGCTCTCTACATTCATCAAGTTTTTCCCATGCCCATAGACTATTTTGATTATGTCAAGTCCAGACAGTACACTTTTTTCCTCAGATGGCTAAGTGCTTCTGGTGCCATTGAGGGCCCGCTCACCATCAATAATTTGTTATGCCTCTGGCCCAATCTCACAATTTCAGAAAAAATGTCTTCTCTGTGCTCTACTTGTCTATCATTTGGCACTTTGTGAAGATCCAGATTTCTTCATCATTCGAATTGTACAGCCCATGGCATATGCCATGCATGACTTTTATTTTGATGACTCCCAGGACAAGTTTATTGATGGCCATCCCACGGTCTACACAGGAGATATCCACGCCACATGGACGCTCCAAAGAATCAACAAATACTTAGCTGAACCCTCATGGAATACTGCTCTTCAAGCTGAGTACATGCCTGAGCTTACTACTCATCTGCAAATTTGGATTCCCAGAGCTCTGCAACAGGCCAAGAAGTATATGTATCAAGAAGCTGGCATCGGCTATGCCCAGCTATATTTACAGCACTTGGGCGCTTTTAATCTTCTACAATCTTGCCTTGCAGAAAAGATTCTTCCCTTTGATTGGGAACCACCCACCTTATATTCACCAGGGCTATCTTGCAGACAATCCCGAACCTAGATCCTAAACAGAATGTGACTCTGGGATGTGTTAGAATGGAATCTCAAACCATATGTATGATGGCTTATTTAGTTTTTGCCAATCAAAAATTGTTGTAGAGACAGTGGCATTGGAAAGGGGTCTTGAATTGGACCACTTGCATTGCCATGCAGTGTTTAGGAGTTAACACTGCAACTAAGAAGCTCTTTGGATGGGATGTTCAGAAGCCAACAACTGTTCTAATTTGTAAAGCCCTTAAGAACACAAAGCTTTATTACTTAGAGGGCATTGCAGGTATTATCTTAAGGACTATGGTAAAATCCAGTACATAGTTTGTCTCCATAATGGCAAAATTTGAAAAATTTGAATAATAGTTTGTGTTGGCGATTTGAAAAATTTTATTGTCTCAGACAACAAAAAGATTTTGCATAGGGCTTACCATGGCAGAAAGCAATTACCTACCAATCTTAAGTACAGGCCTATTTTATGCTGCGAACAGGAAAGTTTGTTCTGTCTAGTCAGTGGATTTTGCCCACTAGCACTGCATTCATATAAACAGCATGAGTATGATTTTGAATCCTCAACATGTGATGCCAGTGATATTAGATGTGTTTCATTTGGAATACCTACTGGAATGCAGCAATTGGAGAGGCCTGAGAAGGGAAAGAAGCATTATTGGGATGATGCAGGCAGCAACGCTATGACGATGCACAATTTGTTGATGCAAATGATGAAGAATATATTGCCATATGTGCAGAGGAAGCGTAATAAGCTAGACTACATTTCCTAACTTCAGTGATTACATGATGATGGCTAATGTTTGCTATATGTTGACTTGTTTTTCTCTTGCAGACTTACTTTGATATGAATTTGGATTTCCTCTTGTATTTCACTCTAAATTCCATGGTGAGAAGTTGTTAGTTCAATATAGTTCATAGCACATTCGTTGTTTGATCTTGCAGGTATGCCAGGCATGAAGAGCAATAACAATACTCCAGCAGTTAAAGTAATAGAAATAAGTGACATCAATAGTGATGATATCACCTTTGTTCCTTTGTCACACCAATCTGCTCCATCGTCTATGTGTATTGGCCACCTGCACATGCTTGGAAAGGCACGGAACACACTTTGAATTTGAGGTACTATTATCGTAGTTCCTTGCATTACTTGCACATCATAGAGTGATTGAGTGTCTTGTGGTGTGTTATGGGAGATGATGTTTTTTTAAAAAGAGAAGAAAATCAAAAATAAAAAAAAGTTAGCAACTTCATAAATAACATATAAACCACTAAATATACTACAAATCTCTCTCTTTTTTTTTTTTTTTTTTTTAGCACACCAGCCCTATCGGGCCTACAGCCATTCTTGCAATTCTAGCCTATCCACGTGTAATTTCCACCTCATCAAAATCTGAAGTGGCATCAATCTACACCATTGAATCTCTAGCTTCATAAATCAAGGGTCGAGGAAATTAGAAAATAGCCAAGAAAATAGAACGCAGATAGGATGAGTCGCAATCCCTCTCCCAATTCCCTATTTTCTTTCTCCTCCTTTCCATTTCTTCCCTGCCTCCTCCGCTTCTTTCCATCAATTCATCGCCTCTCTGTATCCATCTTTTTGCTATGGCGTTTTTACCCTGGCTTTGCTCTGTTTTGCATTTTTCCGTGTTCTTACGTCGCTTGGGCATTTTTTGGGGCCTTTTCTGGCTATGGCGGGTCCTTTTATCAGCTTACGCCGAGCCGCTCGCTATTTAGAATCTGCAATATTGATAGCTTGCCGATCCACCGCCAATCATAATGCGCATTTGTTCTATTGTGTTATCCTTTCGATTAATACTGCACATTTACAGGTGACGGTGAAGGCTTCTTTAAGCCCAGGGTAGGCTGTGTTGTCCTCAGTTTTGGCTTTGCCATCTCATGGGGCTGTTGTGCCGCTCTTCTAGACTTCTTGATTGCTTCATCATTGCTCTTAGGCATTTCATTTCCGTAGCATCGCCCGGTGAACCGGTGGATTTAGTAGTAAGGTTTTCATTGCGAGCATTTTCATTCATTTTCCATCCATTCCCTTTCCATTCATTTTCCTATTTGTTTCTCTCAACCAGACGATCTTTCTCAGTCATGGCCTTGGTCGTTTTGTGCCTTTGAGTCTTGTGGCGGAATTATGTTTTGGTGTTGTAGAATGTCGGATGGATTTGCAGCACTCTTAAATAAGCCTTTAGACTCTGGAGGTTTTGTTGGCAGAGCAGGTTTACCTTGCAGAACTCTTTATATAAATGCTGTGAAACAGAGTTGCTTGGGACACTATTCAAATTGAGAACATTTCAATGGTAATCTTCTTCTTATTGAATTCATTTGTTAAGATATTATGTCTACTGCTAGATGAGTAGACATCTAGGCTTATCATTTAATTATTTCGCGTAATTAAATCTGTTTGATAGTTAATTCAGACACATACATCGTTGTTGGTTAAGACTCCATCTTTTATTGCTGCTTTAGAAATCATTTTTATACAGGCCTCAGCTAGGGAAAGTGATGTTAATGCCCAACGAATGTTTGGTTGATGTGCCAGTCTTCTTGTGTCTTACCTTATTCATGGGTATTACCCTTGCTAGCTGGCCAGGATCAATAGGTATTATCTGGGTTTTTATCTCCAGTTACATCCAAAATGACAGCTCCAGGTTTCCTCCTTTTTCCATCTAGAATTTGCTTAGTCAACCAAGAAACAAATCCCGATGTTTGTATCTTTGCGAGAATATTGTCAATTGTTTCTCTTTGATGTTTTATGAACAATCTAGTTTTACGCCAAGCTAATTTCTTGTGGTTGCAGCAGTGGAGAAACAAGTACATTTATTCCTAGAGATATTTTCATGTCAAGTCTTTACATGTCAAAGTCTTAATTTTACGCATTCCTTTGGCAGGATTTATCAGCTGATATTTTCACTTACTGGCTCAGACATTTGTCTAATCTTATGGATGTATTAGCACATTTAATAATGGCTTTGGGTCAAACTTGAAGTGTCTGAATCTGGAAGGTAGTATAAACTGTATTATGGACAGAGAATTATTGATCCTTGGCAAGGCATGTGAAATGTTGTCTTGTTTCACACATTGCACAAGCTTGTCTTTAAGTAAGTACTTTACTGCTGACTCATTTGATTGCTGGCTGTAAGTAAAATCTGACACATCGCATATCTCAATTAACATTATTTACCTTATGACTTTGGTGATGTGTCACTTTATAGCTCACCATGTGTCTGCTAATGTATATTATAAAGGCGCACACACCCCACTTGCATGTAAGGTGCAATTGTACATCTAGCTTAGAATGCGTTGTACTTCACTACATCATTTTCATAACATTAATAGAACATAGTGGAAGTTTGAATCCTTTGGTTATAGCATGAATCATGGGGTCAAGCCTTCGAAACATTAACACACCGAATGGAAGTTTGAATCATTTGGTCGTTAATAGAACCCAATGGAAGTATGAATCCTTTGGTCATAGCTTGAATCATGTGATCAAGCATCCAGAACATTAATAAGACCCAATGGAAGTTCGAATCCTTTGATCATAGCTTGAATATCTGGTCATAGCTCCAGCATTGCTGAAGCCCATGCTATATACAAGATAAAAAAAAAAATGCGATGTTGCACCGTGGGAGCAAACACATTATGTTCATGCTTGGCTCGTATTCAAGCCTAAGAAAACCTTGTAGGCGGAAGTCAACTTCTTGTATGTAACCGTGCATTTCTGTTCCTGTTATTCAAGCAATTCACCACCACCCGAGCAGATCCTAATGTTTACAATTTATCTGGATGTTGAAAACCCAGCGTCTACCCCTAAGTATAAGATCCATTTACACATAATAAAATATAACAAAACAGAGGATCCATTCGTACATAATAAAATAGTTAAAACAACATTTGTCCTACTAGCGTTTTGGCATAGTGCCAAGAACTATACTTGTATTCCATGGTTTTATAATAGATAAATAAATATATTGAGAAAATTGCCAATGAGTAAAAAGTCACAAACATATGAACAAACATAAACCTAACAAATTTTACCTTGCCAAAGCCTTCTGGTGTGCCTTTTGCTAGTTTTTTTTTTTTTTTTTTGGGGGGTTGCCCCTAGGGGGCAAACCCTTGCTCTTGTGGGTTTTCGGCATATTCCAAGTATATGCTAGAATAAGCTTAGAATATGCCAAAAATTGCTCCAAACTTGTTTCCTGTAAATTGGCGGTCACGAGAGTTGCTAGGCGGCCGCTCTGCAAACTGGCTAACCGGTTGTGCTGATTGCACAATAACTAAACCATTCAATCAATCAATCAATCAATTTATTATCACGCCATTTGAGGGACCCTCAGGTCCATATGGCAAAACAATACAATGGTTTTTTGGGCAAAAGATAAATAAAGGACTCTGTGAAAAAATATCAGAACATGAACATCCCAGAATTTTCGAGTAGCGACATATGCTCATATAGATGTATGACATCCAGTCTTTCCCTGAAAATAGACATCCATTTGGAACTGGAGTCACCACAGACATGCAAACAAGAAAAGCAGCCTGGATTATGATTGCAACTATCTTGCCTTATCTCATAGCTCAAGTTCCTCATGCTTTTGGAAAGCAGTCACTTGGGCATGGGTTTTCTATAGCAGCTTGTGCACTTTCATCTGCAGGACTTCTCACCTACTGCATTTATCAGGTAGCATCTCCTTGGATTCAACAACGGCATATATATTGGGCAAAGCACCATCGCATGAAATCACATCTTCTGCACCAAGTATCCCAGTATACACACCAACAGTCGTGGGGCAGTCTCTATCAAAGCGATGGCGCCACCCCAAATAGAGATGTTATTCTTAAAATATTTAAATTTTTTGATGCAATCAATGATCAATATCTTTCTGAGGACGAACTCAGAGGCCTGGTATTGGGACTAGGAATGAGATACTATTTACCAGAAGAGATAGAAGTTATAGATTCGCTAAGGGAATTTGATATATCTAGAGATGGCCTTATTTCAAAAGATGAATTTGTAGATGGAGTGGTCAAATGGATGAAATTAGTCTGTTTGAGGAGTGTGAGCATGATAAATAAGCCCGAGTTTTGGGATCATGAAGCACAGAAAGCAGATTCAAAATTGCAGGCATTGTTGGAGGAATACAAAGGTGAAGGAGAAGATGAAGAGGATACAGAGGACGAAGTAGAAAGGCCAACTAAAAGACAGTTCGTTGTTAGGGCAACCATGTTGATTTTGGCTGGGGCTTTAATGGCAGGAGTATTTGCAGACCCTTTAGTAGATGCAATAGATAACTTCTCAAAGGCAAGCAAGATACCTTCATTCTTCATAGCATTTGTAGCAACTCCAATGGCCACAAATTCAAGTGAAGCGATATCTTCAATCTTGTTTGCTGCAAAGAGGAGGAAATGTAATATATCCATGACGTATTCTCAGATTTATGGAGCCGTAACCATGAACAACACTCTTTGCTTCCAAACTGATCATGGAACATGCTAGTTTTTAAGTAGTTTTGGGCATTTTTTTTAATGTAAAGGCTTATAAGATACTATTGTAGAATGGGGAAGGAAGGCGACAGCAGCAAGAATGCATCCGAAAGATAAGACAACATTGAGCCAAGTGCATGCAAGTTGGCTTTTTGGAAGAATAGCAGAGTTGGTTGATAATGCTAGAGATGCTGGAGCCAAAAGTTTTTGATGCTTATTTATTTGCTTCACATAAACTTGTATATGGTATTGAGATGGCACATACATTGAACCTGCTTGCATGCACATTAAGTTAAATTATCAACTTTTCTATTGAATGTACGCTGCAACACTTCAGTCATTATCATAAGTTTAGTATATTTTCTTAATTTGTTACTTCCATCAGGATTTAGCAGTTTGTTTCTATACTAAAGCAAATTTTTATTGTGTAGACTTGATACAACATATTGTAGAGTGAGTCAGTGTTTTAAAACTGATTTGCAGTTTTTGCATAGATTTGGCTTTATTTTGCTTGTCGTTTTTGACAAATTTGCTTCATTTCAGTGAAGTCTGGGCGCTTGAAAAAGGAGAATAGAGAGGTGCCTACATTATGCATCTCAGATAATGGAGCTGGAATGAGCCATGAAAATATTTTACGCATGGTCTCTTTTGGTCACAAGAAACCAGATGAAGATGATGTGGAACAGATTGGACGTTTTGGAGCTGGATTTAAGGTGAGCTTCTATTTTCCACAGCTATCGTGCATCTGCATTTAGTTTTGACCATTATTTATTGCTGAAGTCTATTTGGGGACTAAAGAATTGATTTCTGGGCCACTTGTATAGTTTTATTTTATCCTAACCAGTCTTATCATATCTCCCTTATTTTACTGATTAATTCCTTATGCAAACAATTTATTGCTCTCAAAATTGTAACTCAGACATGCTAGAAGGAACAACTAAAGGAGCCAAATTGTTCCTTTGTTTACTTTCTAAAATACTTAGGATCAAGACGTTTTGCCATATATGAGACATGATTATTATAAATGTGGCATAACAATTATGAGGTTATGGTCCGTGACATTGCAGTAGAAAAATGTGGGAGATGCACAATCATCGGTTGCTTTCATAACCTAGTCTATGAGGAAAAGATATTGCCTGAAATTTCTATGGAAAGTTTGATGCTACCTTAAGATTTTTTGTGATTCAATGGCTTTTAGATTCTTGAGCACTCAAATGCAACCATGAAAAGTGAGGAAATGAGAATTGTGCACCCAAGGCATGCCCAAAAAGCACAAGAAATAAGAATGATCATAGAAGCACCATAACTTAGAGCATGGAAGCACCATACTTAACCAAAAGGATCTATCTATTTGCTCTAAAAAAGACGTCATCTTCTCCTCAAGGACTACCATGTTATTGTTGAAGATCATTCTTCTTGTGGAGCTGAAGTTTGTGGGCAGTTATTTTAAAGTTTCATAAAAAGTGTTCTTTTTGCTAGAAATACTATGCTACTTGATATTTTGTCTCTAGGTGCAAATGAGAAAAAATGACCAACTGAATATTTTCTATTCTAATGCATGAGGGTCAATGCATGCTTAATCACGATGAAGTTATCAGTACTTTCTCTTCTCTTTTTTGCTTTAGTTGTATGAATTAACCTCACAAGTTATGAAATCTAAGAACTTTTGGGCTATGAAAACGAATTCTTATGTATGTAGCATTCAGAAGGCTCGATATTAAACAAAGAAGATCCATTATGAAACAACAAAATGAAGGCTCGATATTAAACAAAGAAGATCCATTATGAAACAACAAGACAAAAAGCATGCAAACACACTTTCGGATCACAGAAAGGGCAACCCTTTATGCATAGCACCCCCCCCCTTTTTTTTTAGCATTCACACGAGGCATCAATCACCCCACAATTGTGCTGTGATATGTTATAAAGTACCATAATTTATTAGGCTTCCGAGAGAAAGATTTGGTAAAAAAAGGGATTTGGTAAGAAATTCACATATTCAATGATACAAGCTACTCCAAGTGATTTTCAAAGGGCATTTTCTCAAAATAAAGTAAAAGCACTCTATTCATCTTTTCTGGTTGGCTTTATTTAAAATCCAAACCTATAGGTCACACAGACCACATAGTTGCACTATATTTCTAGTTGGTTGTACTTTAAGCTCTCCAGCTGAGATCGAGTCATCTGCCTCTAGCAACCCTGCCTCATATTGAACAGTCTCAAAGTTTTACCTTTTGCCAGTTCTCCAGCCTGGGAATGTTGCCTTTAGACTCTTCCTTTAACAGCTGCACCACTTCCATCATGGGCCATGCTCTGAGAAATTTTGAGCACATAAAGAGGTTGCTCGGACAATGCATTTCAGTTCTTCCTCATCATACTTACATAACTGCAATGAGTGCAGTGTAGAAAACCTCAGTAAGTGCGGGGAAAAGTCCAGCATAAGATCAACCTTAAAGCGTAAAAATAAGAAAGAAATGCATACTCTAGGTGGAAAGTCGAGTTCCTGTACTCACCAGCCTGACATTGCAACCAGGCCTTCAAGGGGTAACGCAATGAATGAAGTACAGGAACTCGACATTGAAAGTCGAGTTCCTGTACTTCAAGGGGTAACGCAACGAATGGTGCACACAAATGAGGAAAAACTAAAAGTTTCTATAGAGTCTGCCGATCCTGAGAGCTCAAATAGAAGCAGACCAGAGCTTGGAAGGCATCGTCATAGCTCGAGAAAACAAATCCTAAGAGTTCTGGCCACAATCCTAGCCAAGACAACCCTTCCAGCATGCGTCCATCAAGCCTGGCCTCACGGGTCAGGCCTCCGCCAGTGGCGGCTATCCTAGCCGCTTCGAAACCATGCTGGATCCTTATAAAACTGCCCAACATTCTCTTCAAAAATAACACCTTCAAAAATAACTTCTAATGATCCTCACCACAAAGAAAACATTCAATTTTGAGTAAAACCTTTTTTTTTTTTCCAAAAAACAAAATCTGTAAAAAGTATTTACCAACATAATCAGTTGTCCATAGATAGAAAGTGAGAAATAGATAGAAAGTGAATAGATGCATCTGTTTGTTTTGAGCATAACTGCATGGGAATAGCCCTCCAACTTTAGGTCATGGTGTAGCAATGAAGGATCTGCTTCGGGGAGGTGTTCAATCAAACTTGCAGAGATTCATTGCAGCTTTTGTTCTCTTCTGCAATTTCACCATGTCTTGTTGTCACATGTTCTGAATAAGGGAAAGCCTCGTTATACGACTTCCGTATTGGAAAGTGGGCCGACGTGCGTCAGCGCGGAGGCCCACTTGACAACAAGGAAAGTCGTGTAACGAGGCTTTGCCCTGACGTAAAGGGATGTTGGCTGCGTTCTGCCACGTCAGCCGACATTTCTGCCACGTCAGCCAAAAACCTTTACGAAGTTCTTGCGAATCATTTTTTCCTTCCTTTCTTTTTGCTTCTGGTTATGGCGGTCACTGCGGCGCTCACATGTTTCTTGAGCTTTTAGGCTCCGCATGCTGTTGCATGCCATTCAGGAACGCTTTTTCCTTGCATTGCCTTCGTTTTTCTTTGCAGCGCCTTAGTTTTTCTTAATTTTCTGAAGTTTTGGAGCAACGCCTTCATTTTTGGTAGCGGCGCCTTAGTTTTGTGGTATCGTGACGATTAGTGCCTTGATTCTCAGTGTTCTTGACGACAGTATTCTTGATTCCCAGTGTTCTAGGTAGTTTTCATGAGTTTTAGGTTGATTTTCTTACTATTCTCTAATTCTTATGTTGATTTCTTGCAGGTAATGGCGGATAATGCGTCAGGGAGTAACATGCAGAAGGTTATGAGTTGCTTTAGGCTCAGTTAGGGCTTTTATGAATATTGAGTTGTATTCTTGTGTTTTTTGAGGGTTCTACCTTGGTTTATGAAGTTCTAAAGGCGGATTTGTTCTATATTTTAGGACAAGGTAAATTAAATCATCCATTTATCTTTGTTTTTATAAAATATTGCACATCTAACTTGTTTACTTGTCTTTTTTAGGTTTTTGTTCTGCTATTTAGTGTCTGTACCTATTTTGTTTGAAGGTTTTGTGGTTTCTCAGTCTACTATGGCTGAGATAGATGCACCTGCCTTTATCTTGAACATCACTCAAGAGATTGGAGGTGCAGATCGTTGTATTTTCTTGGATAATTCAGAATGTGAGGTTGATTTTGAGATAGAGATAGAGCTTCTGAAAGAGTTTGGGGATGCTGAGATTGACGAGTACTTACGTGATATTGAAAAGATGCGAGGGTTTTTTGGAACCAGTCTAACAAAGAAAATGTTTCTAGTGTTGTTTCTGAAAATGCTAGTGGTAATGGATCTGGAAAAGAAGTGCCTTTTCTAGAGCTTGATGATGAATTAGTGAGGGAAGTTAATTCTGATGGCACAAAGATGGATGAGATAGAATGGGCTCGATCCAGATTTGATCACTGTAGAGTAAAGAAAGGATTGCCAACTGAGAAAAGAATTGAGGAATTGGATTTGATGGAGTTTGCTCGAATGTTGGAGCAGTTTATGCTTCAAGTTTGCAAGCTTAGTGGAGATCTTTACCCTACTGAAACGTTAGTACAGATTTAGTTTAGTTTTTTATTTTAATATTTTATATAAATACTAACTGGTTGCTACTTGTTGCAGGCTGCAAGATATCTTTAGAAAATTCGAAGCTATTATCAGGAGAGCACAGGTATGTCAAATGAATAATCTTTAAAACTACCCAAATCTAGCACTAGATGATCCTTGATGGCACTGATATCTTTAGACATCAAGTACTTAGTCCATAACCTATATTTAACCATATCCAATCTTTTTTCCAAAAACAAACATCTCAGTAAACCATATGATTAAGAACAACAACACTGTATTGTTTTATCATACTTTGAGCGATTAAATATTGTTGACAGATCAATCTATTATGCTCAAGCTATTTTATAAAAAGTATTCATGACACAAGCACTGCTTATACAAAAATTTTCTCATATATTACGTGCCTGCTTTATAGGGGATTTTTCATTTCAAGGCTTTAAAATTGCCCTTAAAAGCTGCCAATGTATAGTAAAATGACATATATACTTTGAAACAAGAGAGATAAGTAAGGATCAGAGCTAAAGAACTAGTATTGAGAAGATACCATTTGAGATCAAGAAGAGTCCAGTATTTGCTAATGCCAGAAAGGCACATGTTGCTAGTATGAGAAGATCTAGATTGAGTGGCAAGCGTAAGAAAGTTGACGAGATAAGTTACAGCACAGAACATGCACTTTTGTCTGATATGGACCATTCTATTTTTAGTAACAGGGGTCTTCGTGTCAAGGTTTGCTATTAGAGGGAGAGATGAGTTATATAAGCTTGTTGTGACTGATTTTGTAGTTCTGGTAGTTGATGCTAAGGAGTGTTTAGAATATAGTGAGAGAAAGAGCAACCTGTTCAGGAAGAGTCATTCAGGCAACCTGTTCGATGTTTTGAAGATGATGTTGTGCTGTCATTTAAATGTCTTGTTCGACATTTACCTAAACCTGAAGATGAAAATGCACCATGGTTCATATTCATGCAGTGCATCAATTCACCAAAATCACATGTAAGTTTTTTTTTTGCTTTTATTTTTGTTTTTTTATGTTTAATTTGTAATACTGAAACTTGGTACAACAAAAAGCATAGAGTGAGCGCGAAAGTGTTAGGATCTTGGATGAAATATATATTGAAGACAATAGGTGTTGAAGGTAAATATTCGAGTAAATGTGGAAGAACATCAGTTATTAGTAGGCTAGCAAGGGCGAATGTTCCCGTGGAAGTTGGAATAGATGTGACAGGGCACAGGAATACTGGAGCATACAAGCGGTAAGTGTAGCCTTCCTTTTGGTAGCTTTAATTATTCTAGGGTTTATTCTTATATATTTGCTTTCAATTAGGTATGATAAAACTAAAGATTTGAAGTGTAAGGTCCTATGATCAACAGCCGAATACAAGTACTTTTTCTGTAATGGAGGCGCCTCAGAATGTCGATTCTTCAGCAGGTTAGTAATTATAATTTAGTGGTTATTAGGATTTAGAAATTAGCGATAGTAGTTGAATAGATGATTGTACTTGTGCAGGTAGTATGAAATTGGTTGGTAATGTTGCAATTGAAGACTCTGCTGCTGTTGAGAGTCAACCACCTGGAGCTGCTGCTGTGAATCCCATTATTCCAACACCTCTTTGTGATTTAGATGATCCTTTTTTCGACAATGTTTCCCTTGAAGAATTTGCAAGAAAAGATGTGAGATTGAGGAAGGCCTTCAACTTATCAGTGGAAGTTGGCAATACTAGCTTTTCAGGAGGAACATTTGATAACTGTATCATTGTACCCGGAGGAAGCAACATTGATCTGTCCGAGTTTGTGAAGAATATTGCAGCTAGATCAAGTGTGAAGGAGATTTGAAGTATTAGCAGTTTTAGTTAGGGCAAAGGCCTCTTACACGACTTTCCATGTTGTTTTTACTTTTTCAATGTAACCGAGTTGAGAACTATATGAATGGCAATCTTGAACTAATATGTTGAACTGATTTTACTGTGTCATTCTTGAATTTTTACTAACCTTTCTACTTTTTTTACTGTGTCATTCTGCAAATTTTACTCTTCATTCTGAAAACTTTTACTAGCCAATTCTCTTACCTTTAGTATACTTTCAGGATAAGGTTCTAAGAAGAAAACAATAACTTCCAGTTGAAGATAAAGTTTAGTGCAATTCCCGTGGTTAGAATATGTGCCACGTATCACAAGGGGATTCGATATGGGAGCAGAACGCGAGCCAACATTCCTGTAACGGACCCATGGGAGACCGCTCGAGTAGATCTTGGTGTGCGTTCCCGAGACACCGGCATAAATGGGTAGAAGCGACTACTCATAAACGTCTAGACGGTTTTGCCCAGTTGGTTAAGGGCATGTCGGTTAGGAACGTTACAATTCCTTTACGTAAGTATAATTTTATGTCTTTGACGAGATTAATCATGATGCCTATGATGTTTTGTGTCACATATATGGAAATTGGGAAGCGCATTCTAGGGGGCTTGCGATAGACATTAGCTGAGAGCGGGTCCTGGAATGGGCGACCCAATTCCATTCCCCCACAACATGGAAACTAAATTGTACATGTTAATTGAGAAAGCGTACCCATTGAGCGGAATAGGATGGCCGATTTTCATTCAAAGACGAATTAGGATTCCCACTTTCCACGTTGTCCACACAAGATCACATGAAAGGATTCTCCAAATCAATTCTTCATACAAGGTCCTTCCCAAGAGCCATATGCGTTTGTGAGCCCCATAGGAAATTAGGAATTATTATTCTCTAGGCTATCTGCAAAGATAAGCTGACTTGGTCTTTTTGGATGTTTTAGTTAGAGATACTTTAGAGTCGCACGCAAGCATTACAAATGCCACGCAATAAGGCCAGTTGGCATTGACGGAGAAAATGTCTTGGCTATGGCGAACTCATGTGTATGCGTTCGTAGCCGTCCTGCCAAAGGTTGGCTCTTACGTCGACAGCACATCGGCCGCGCATGGCCCCTTGCTTCTCTTCAACTTTCTTCATGTTCATTTCGTTACTTCGCCTTCTCCCATGATATCAATGCCGCAGCGTGTGCCCCGCTTAATTTGAAGCTATGTCAATTGAACCCCTGCTGCCCAGCAGAACAGATGCCCAGATGTCTGTTTCTTCTCCCAATGAAGATGCCATCGTTGTGGAAGTTGTTTCCCCAAAAGATGAACAGGGGGAAACCGTGATCTGCATTTCTGACGATCGAACATGGATTGCCAAGTGGTGGCAGGCCAAAATATCAAATCCAATGCTATTTATTCTAAAAAGGTATGTTTTGATTATAGTGCATCTATATTTTCTTCAGATATAATTCCTTCGCCATGTTGAAGAGAGTCTTTAGCTTAATCAGCAATATGATACGGGAAATTAATCACGAAAATAAGTGCTGAAACTCCAAAGTTTTGATTTGATAATCCATCAGTGCATTCCTTCCATTCCTAGTTATGCCATTTCAAGTCTGGTCTAATTGGATGAATAACTTAGCCCTTTATCTCGCCTTACTATAAGTGTACTTATAACATATTAAATGTAATAAAGTCATGAACTTATAAAATGCTTATCCTTTAATTTGGTTAAATTGTTTTCATCAGTTGACAATTTATTCAATTGAATGCAGTAAATAATTTAGGAAGGGTTAAGATTATGAGGGAAATGCTTAATCATCTTATCAGAATATTGTCTTCTTTCTACAGTGGAACAGAACCAAAGCAATTATCAACGTCGGCTGCCCTTGGCATCAGCTTAGGTGTCTTTCCAATTATGGGTAATAACTTCCATCGCTTTTGCATTTCTAAATGTCAAATGCGTAATCTCAATGTCTGTTATCGATACATGGTTTAATCAAACAATAACATATAATCTTAACGTTTACAAGAGTTTTATCATGTCATCATCTTATTGCTGTGATATAAACACCATACATGTTTTTGCATTTCCATGTCAATTTATTGACTATCTAGGTTTAAAAGAATTGAAAGATACTAACACGTTTGGTAAAAAAAGGCCTCACTTTAGATTTGCCTATTTGAAGCACACATACAATATCAGAGCTGTCTCTTTCTTGGCATTGCAAGCCTAACTAATTGTGCAAAATTAGCTAAACAGAGAGAGATGATGAAAGAAATACAGAAATTGAATTTATGGCACACTAATTCGAGCATATAGAATTGAGTGAATGGAGAGGTGAAAATTTGCTTGGTGAATTTTTCCAAACATGCTCATCTGTCTTTGCTAAAATTTCAAGCATTCTCTTGCTCAGATTGTTGTACGATTAACAAAATACACATCCTCTTCTCCATTTATCACCCTTCACTATCTCAATATAATCTCTCAATCCTAGCTTGAAATGCCATCAGGTGGATACGATTATTCGGCATGATTGGAACAAACAGATGTAGCAAACAAATAAACGATCTTGAAGGAATTATCCACTAAAAAAACAAACTTAGAAGGATAATTTCCTGAATATATCCCAAAGATGGTTTCTTGGAAGTCCTGGATATTGAGATATTTACCTGTCACAAAATCTTGCCAGTTCTGTGTCTCCTCATGGTCCACACGCACAACTGCCAAATTAGACGCCACTATGCTATATGTTCCTAATTAGAATCTATTATGTCCACAGAATCTGCTAGAGGGCCCCCAATAGCATTATATGTTAGAGATATGCCGTTGCATCATTTGTATGGGTTTGACTACAGGAATCTCTTTTATGCAGACTGTGTACCGTAATGTGATAATAGCTAAAGGAAGCTTGAATAATTGAATAGCTAGAAGCTTTTTAGTTTCTAGCAGGATAACAGGGTCTTGTGGTTCTTAAGACCATTGTCCAAGTGTAATTGTTCTGCCAGATGTTTGTTTTCTGCAGCCCCAGAAGTTTGTTCCATAAGACTAGTGTGTTGTATATAAGTGCAGGAAAGAATAGTAATGAAATTTGAAGCCATTTTTTATAATCTTTTCCTTCCAGGTGTAACCGCACTGCTTTGTGGATGCAGCATTGCTGTTCTGAGGTCGAGATGTAATCCCCCTCTTATTCTGCTGGCCAATCTTATTGCCACGCCGTTAGAATTAAGGTACAAGTTAAGACATAATCAATGGTTGAGCTTTCAACTCTTTTGCTTATGGATATCCTCTGAATAGTTTGATCATACCATTCTTACGACTGGGTGAGCTGATTACCAAGCAAAGTAGGCTCTTATTGGCAACCAACTCCATATGGTCCGTGGGTGATGATACGAAACATGAAATTCTAATGGGGATATTAAATGCTGTAAGAACCTTACGCTTTTAAACATATGAATTTCAATACAGTATTACTTCTTGAATCATTGGTTTTGTCAATTTTGCAGGTTCTTGGATGGGTTATTGCAGTACCAGCTATTTTTGGCATTACTTATCTGGTTTCATTGCCTGTTTTCTCTTGGGCAGTCTACAAAGTCAAAAGCAGCGGTTCTGCAGAAGAACTTTAAACATAAGGCTAATGCTTTTGAGGTATAGAACTGCAGTTGTAAATTTTTTGATATGCACTAAGTTTATTTTGTATATGATCAAGCCCATGTTCGGAGCATGTCATGCTGTTACTCTGTTCAAATGTCATAATAACAGGATATAAAGAAGCTCTTAACTGTAGCTGCGTACTTCCTTCTTTGGTATATGTCTGGTTGTGGGGTCATTTTTTACTAACAAATTTAGAGGCTTTATTTCTCTCAATTTGGTTGCAAATGTTTTATAACTGTAGAAGCATAACTTAGTTTTTGATTGCAGTGTATTTCCACATTCAGTTCAATGAACTCAACAAAGTTAAAGAACATGAAAGCAATATTTGATTTCGAATGCTAGATTGTGTACATGAAAGCAATATTTGATTTCGAATGCTAGATTGTATAGTGACACAATGTATAAAAAATCCCGGGGTCTAAACTTATGCAATGGAACACCCATTAATCAAACTATGTAAATGTGCCTCATGAACAAGTGACAGTTCTACAAGGCTACTAGTTTTTATGATGGCAACTGAAGAATGGCATAAACACGATCCGTAAATGGAGTTTTTTTTCGCTCTCTTATGGCTGTATAAGTTGTGATGACTCTCTTATGGCTGTATAAATTGTAGAACTGATGAAAAATGATGCTCACCCTCTAGTTTTTGTCTATTACATCTGACATGAACATTTGATCTCGACCTCATTTGACAAATATGACGTTGACATCACGTCTGCCGTTGTGTTGTAGTTGCGACTACGGGCAAGTGTGCATGTTATGTGGAATTTATTTTTCGCCCTTTCCAACTTGGCAACTAAAGATACTTGACAACCTACTTTAGGATGAGTAAAACCTGGGTCCAGGCAGGGATCAAAATTCAAAATAATTTTGGTTTTATATCCTGCAAAGGAATCAAAATTCAAAATAATTTTGGTTTTATATCCTGCAAACCTGCTTACATATTTTGGTTTTTCAATGCAAACCATCTTATGACAGTGTACTAGACCATGTCTCAAATCACATCACCCCAATTGATGCCCTTCTGTAAAATGTAATCAATTCCAAGCAACATATGTGCATACAAAGTACTTAAGCACATTTGATTTCTCAAAAATGTCTTTAGTATATTTTGCTTGGAAAATGCCCTTTCACATGCAACACTACTAATTGGCATATGCATGACAACTTGCCCAAACCATGAAGAATCTAGGAGGTATATCAATATTACAAAAATAATAATATTATTGGCACTTTTTGATAAATGAAATATTCAAGGAATATTCCTAAAAACCATTTGTAAAGATTTGGTTTTTATGCTGCTCCATTGTTTGGTTTCCAGATGCAAACGAACAACTAAACATTGGGATGCGCGCAACCCAATTGGGTTGCACTTTTGCACTTTAGTTCCACGGCGAAGGAAGGATCGAACAATTAAGATTATAAACTGGCCGCTCAAAACCGAGGTTGAATATACAACTTACTAAAATTGAAACATGTTGTTGATTTCATGTAAGCTAAGCATGAAGGAGATTTGATTATAGCCTTGATAAGAGAAAGGAATCCAATTGTAGTCCTGATAAGAGAAAGAAATTTAACTGTAGTCTTGTCAAGAGGTAAGTCTTGACATGAGACTAGTTTCTTTGTAATTTGCAAGCAAGTAGTTACCTACGAAACTCTGACGAACTTGTATAGGGAAGACGTTTCACAAGGTCTCAAGCCTTGCAAACCAAGTTTTCCAGATGAAATGCGCAGGAACAGAGGTACATACATGTACAAAACAATGAGGACCACAATCACCTAAAGCAATATCCAGACACAGGCTTCCTAAGTAAGATATGTCCCGGGGCTTTAGGGCTGATAAAGACAACACACTACAAGATTAAGCCCGCGCCTGCAATGGTCCATAACAGTACCTATTAACATATTTATCCATGAAAAAGTGCAGAATGATTGCGTCCATTTGCACATACTCACACAGCCCCAAAATTAATAGGCAGATGGGTCCAAGAAGAGTGAGAAGACAGGACTTGCAAGTGTTGCCAACTGGGAGTTATTGAAGATGAGTGACACGCTCTTCAAAACTGTCCAACAGTTTAGTTTACCAGAGCATGATATGCCAGATTGGTTATAACCAATCGTTGTATGTGCTAGCACCATATTTCTAGGGGGTACTAGACATGCAAGTTCAGTTGTGCCCTTCATCACTACATTAACATATACTGTCTATCATCTAGCTTATTACTACTAAGATTTTTTCCTCAAAAACTCTTCGAGGTTTTTTTGTTAATTCTGGACAACAATAGGTCTGCTGCATTTTTTGTTTGATCCCCATAGGCATTTTTGGTCTTCTTGGACGATAAAATTCATTTCAATTTAATTCTTATGACTTTTGATTTATAATAAATTTTTCAAAACGTGCTATTTACAGAATTCTTATTTGTCGTGCACTCTTTTTATATTTTAGCTTACATATAGGCACAATATCAAAAACCAAATTGAAGTTTGGGTCTTGGAGGACAATGCATCGCTTTACATGTATGCATAGCCTCTTTGTGATAGGTAACTGCTTGATGGAGGAGGTTTCATGTGGGAAAGTGGTAGCCGACAATACGAGGGGTGTTATAACCTAGTGGTGTTGTTGTTACCAGTTTTTCTTAGGAAACTCCGTCATCCAGACATCCAGCTGATATAAGCCACCAATGAAATTCTGATGCTTTGGACATTTGCGTGGAGGATAGCACGTGGTTTAGCGCCATTGTCCTCTTACTAGGGCTATTGACTAATCCATGATCTTTTGCTCTAATCAGGCATTTAGATCAAGTTAAGCAGGTAAGATAGCTTCCACTCTTTTTGTAGATCTTAGATTATTTGGTCTCATCATTATTCTAGATTGGTAGTTTTTCCCCCTTTGGCCCATTTCCTGCCATTTTCCATTTTTCTGCCTACTTAATAATCCAAATTCCTCCCCTCAAGTTGTATATAAGTCTTTTGCCTTAGCTCTAGTATTTAATGGCTCCACTGGATCTATTGGAAGGAAAAACTTCCCCACTGCACTCAATCCTCAACATTTTTTGTACTCTAAAAATTGAAGAGCAGAAAGAGATCCTACATTACCAACAACTTCTTTTTGAAGGTAACTTGGCGCCAATCCATTTTGGTGACTTTCTCTCATTCATTTCGGCAAAAATGCCTCCAAACTTGTTGCCTCCTCCTTCCCACTGGAACTGTTACGGTCCACTGAACGCGAGCTCAAGCAACACCTTCGGACTGAACCTTTCAAATGGGACGACACTATAACACATGACATATTGGCCCTCAAGAAAACTAATCAACCATCTTACAGACTTACCAGAGATATAAAACTTGACCTTGAACTCTCTAATTTGAGACTTAAATATCTTTCTTTGCACGTTAAAATTTGTTGGACTAAGAAAGAGGAATGATGTTTGGTGTTTTGGACCAAGTTTGTGCCATTTCCAAATCCATTCAAATCTCTTTGATTTATGGATTCACTTCCCCTTTTTCACAATTCAGTTTTGCTCTAAACAAGCAGAAGAACACCTCCTCAAACTGGGGCATCTTATGCATCTGGGTTTTCAGAGATGGATATACCAATTCGATCCTATTAAATCAACAACTGTTATATACACTGCTTATGCTCACCTTTATGAACTCAATCCGGTTTTTTGGAACCCAGAATGCTTAAGTCAATATACTCTTCAATTGGTTCCTACATCTCAGTTGAACATAGGTCGAAACAGGCCTCCAAATGTCTTCATACAACATGATCTTCTCAAGCCAATTCCACTCGAACTTACTTCCAGAATATGTTTGGGTCGGAGCAATCTCTGCTCTTAAGACGGAATGGTTTGTTTCATTTCCTTCCACATGCAGTCGTTTTTTACAAATTGGAAACAACTTCATGTGGAAGGAAATGTATTCCATTCATTGAAGTAGGATCTCTCAACTTGACATATCCTTACTGTACAAGGATAGGGGATGTCTGTGATTATAATGACAGGCACCATAATGGCTCTTCCTATGGAAGTCAACTAATGGTAGTGCTTGAAGGACCCGAAGATGCCAAATGGTCAGAGGAAATTGTGTCTTAATAGCTAACAAAGAGTTGGCAAAAGCCTACAAAAATATTAAAAAATAAAAGAAACTTTAGAAAATAGGGAATGGTGTCAAGGTTCTAAACTTGGGAATTATACTAAAGGTGTGTCTTTCGGTGCATCTGCAGCAGTTAAAACGTATGATAAATTTAGACCTCCGGGTTAGATTCAGTTTGAGCAGGTGTGTTTAGTTAAAGCTAAACAAGCACGGGAGCATGACTGGGATTATTCTGGCTATGGGGTCCCTATTTCAATTAATGCTCTCTTTGGAGGTACAGATAAATGGGTCATTAAAGAAGGGAGTGTTACAGTAGCTAAGTCCAACATGCAATAACTAAGATCTAGCGGTCCAATAGTTACCCTAACTCGTGTTCTCAGAAAATGATTGTTCCAACACCCGAGTACATCTTCAGATTGTGACACAACATTAGAGGAGGGGGGCTCCTCTCCTCTCATTTGCAAGAACAGATTTCGTGAGATGTTGACAAAGACCTTGACCTGGAGGTCAATCAAAACATGATTAATTTTGAGAAAAAGGAAGGGATGTTATTTATATCTACAAGAAATTTATCGCGGCGGCCAAGGCCGCCACGAACATTTCTTTTGTTTGATTCAATGCAAAGGCTATCTTGTATATAAGATACTCAGCTCAAAAATTATCGGATACCTAGCATTGAAAGATATCGAGTGTTTTTCCGCGTGCATCCATCCAAATAGATGCATGCAATGAGCACATATTCTATAGCCTGATGAGGATCTACTTCAACAAATCGACGAAAACACCACATTTCTAGGTGTATGGAGGTAGCAAGTGAAGATGTTTGATTGCTATTGGGGATTTTTTGTGAACTGGAAACGTTTAAAGGTCGAAGAAGGCAAAAAACATTTTGTATAGACATGGCTTTCAATATTATACAATATTGGAGTCATATAATTCATTCAGGAATGCAAGCCGGGTGGCCATGCCAAAAAACATTTGTAGAGTTTCATATGTGAAGCCATATGCTTCATTAAGGAATGCAAGCTGGGTGGCCATGCCAAAAAACATTGTAGAGTTTCATATGCTAGATGTTAGGCAAGTAACAATTAAATAATAGTAATAATAAACATGTCGTTTAGATAAACCCAAATCTCATGGATCGAAATGGCAGGCCCTGGTTGGTTTAGTCAAAGAAAAGAATATTCTCTGGATCGGAGCAATCAATTCCGAGACATTTTTGCAACCTTGTGCAATTTGTTGGAGCACAAGGTTTGGATGGAAACGGGGTCTTTTTGCTACAATGAGAAGGACCAGAAGCCCCCCAAGCCATGTCCTGCAATCCCTTGAAAACTTGTCATACCATCATAATGAAAGTTTTGCTGCAACACAACGCAATTAAGAGATGCAACGGAGCTATACAGCCTGGCCAAATCCTAGGTGTATCTTTGCTCCTTTCCTGTTGTTCCGTGTAAATGCATGTATCTGCAAGGAACATGCAAAAGCTCAAAAGCATCGCACCAAAACAAACACTGAAATGAATTATCTGGAAGGAAAATGGCAGTAGATCTATAAACATCTATCGAATATCTGTCAATTCCAAGCATAATGTCATAGCAGGAGCCAACACCTATACTTCCAAGTTGGCAAGGAAAAACATTAGCCCTCTACTCTGGCTCTGCAGTGGCAAAACAAGAAACATGTTCTTTGATTTTTGAAAGCAAAAAAAGCTTTGTGGAGGCATTAAATCAAGGACTTTCAGGACACTTAACTATTATGTTCGTGCGTTCAACATACATAAAAATAATTTCCAACAAATACATTTAACTGTTTTCAAGGTAGAACCATGAATGTATTTTGTGTGGCCATAAATGTAGCGCCGAGTCTCAAACATATAATGTAACATGTATACAACTGGCAAAGGCAAGTCATGCATTGCACTAAAAAGACATTTATGTTGCTATTCCCATTCTTATTATGGCAATAACTATTCCATAAGACGATTTCACAAAAACTTTCTCAAATACCTAATATGCAACTTTTGCAGCACATTGGTGCCAGTGAGATGATTTGGCTTGACACCATGTTCTTACATTGCACTAAAGAGATGATGTCTTGATCGGAAGGATTACTTACCTTAAAACTGTTATTCAAGGTCTTCATACATGTTGTTACTCAAGATCTTCATACATGTTGCTGCTATCCTGATAACCCATTATCGATTGTGCTCTGAGTAGATAAATTACACCGATAAAAAAATATGTGAAATGCTTCTGTCAAGGCAGATCCTGCTATCTGCCAAAATAGATCAATATATCAAACATTAGAAATAACAGAAACAATCAGATAAATATTCATAAAATCACAATGCAAGCTCCCTTGAAGGTGTGCTATCTGTAGCATGGAAGTTGGCTTCATATTTTTGTTGGCATGTAGAGTATGGCGCATATATCATATGTCTCAATAGTTAAAATTAATGCAACAATGCATCTGAGTGCAGTGGTAATGCAGTATAAATCTAATGTAACATCATATCTGATGCATGCAGAGTATGCAAGTTATTTTACTTCCACACAATTTAGTTACATAATTAATCAATGGTGACAAAAGAGACCAGTTAGCTGAAGATGAGTGCGCAATGCAAAATACTCCTTAGGATAGCACCACGTCCATGTACTCATCTGATATATACACCTTGGTAAAGAACCAGCTTAATAAAGAGCCTGCATTAGCACCTTAGCTATTTTTATCCACCCCAATCAAAAGATCACGGAGCACCTGCATGAATAAAATAGCAGTTTTGGGCTTCCAAGAGAACATTGCCTTAGCATCTTCTGTATGCATGAGCTGGAACTAAGGCCATCACGGATCAGATTTTGATGCTCACCTTAAGACGCATTTATGTGCTGGCAACTTCAAACTCCGAATTACAAAGTGTTGCGCAAATAAAAATTGAAATCTAAACAAAAAATAAGATTGCCACACGTGATTGCAGTCGAAACAATGCTCACTGGATTGTACCTCCGCTTCATACCTGAAGAAGCCCTATATTCCATGCCCTAAAATCTACACCAATTATACCTCTCCAAACTTTGCTTTCCCAAAGGTCACTCTAGCTCCAATTGAGTATACTCCCCTGAAGGTACGATATGGATCGTGTGAAAAGTCAACTATGGATCTAATGGGTGGATTGGTTTCAGAAGCAATAAATGAGCTGGCAGTCAAACCTAAGTCTAGGACCCTTTATGATCAAATTACAACTCCACCTATCAACATTAAGGGCAAAGTGGATCAAGATATATCGGATGAGATTTTATAGGTAATCTTATTTGTTTAAGTGCACAATGTGTAGTACAGACAGGTCAGAGGCTAATTTGAAGCAAGGTTCTCAAATCCGTTGCTCATTACCATCTAGTGCTTCCCCTGCTGACTCTTGCTTTGAGTCTATTCCATCTTCTTATCAATGTCAGAAGCTTAACATTAAACTAGGGTTAGAGGCTCTACAAAACAACCTGGATGACATGAATGGCATAGTAATTTCGGACTCTAAAGATTAGATAATCATCCCAGACTTAGAAGAGAATATCTTAGCCAACAATAGCAGTAGCCCTTTACATGACCTTACCAATATTACTTTGAGATCCATTATGAGAAGATTGAAAAATAAGAACTCCACCCCTCTAAGCAGCCAATTCAAGGTCAAGATATGTCTTAGGAACACTTTTATAATACCAGGAGTAAATTCCCACCTTTTGGGATGAAGAAACTCATGTACTATTAGGCCACCTGCCTCTCATTTTCTTCTATCATATCCCCCTTCATGAGGCTTCTAACTTGGAGTCTAAAAGGTATGAAGGAGCCTACCAAGAGGAGGAGATTCATAGCCCCTGTTAGAGAGTTCAAAGTTGACATTCATCATAATTTAAGAGCTTAGATTCTCTATGTTCGAAATTGCTAACTTAGGAGAGTCGATTAGACTAGCAGGTTGTTAGTTCCTATATCAGTCCTAATAGATGGTCCTATATCACTCTTAACATTAAAGGTTGCTGTGCGGCCTTCATCAATATTTATGCTTCCATTGACCCCTATGAGAGAGAGAGTCTATGTGGTTAGAGATTGACAATTGGATGCCTCTGCGACATCGAGTTGACAACTGGGTAGTTGGTGGAGATTTGAATAAAACCCTTCACTGGGACATGAAACTAGGCAACAAAGTCAATATGTCCAAGAATGAGAGATATGCTTGGGACACTTGGATGAGCAACCATGATTTAGTCTATGTCCTTTCCACCAGCACCAAATTCTCTTGGAGAAAAAAAAGGAAACGGGACAAGAGAAATTCTTGCATGTTGAACAGATTCTATATCCACAACTCAACTGTCAACTGGCTGGATAATTCTATTATCACTAGAGACAACCAATACAATCTCTGATCATCAACTCCATTTTTTGTACAAAGGGAAGAACGTATCTTTTTAATTTCAATATCTCTTTATTCCAGATGAAGGCTTTTTGCCAGGACTTCATTGCTTTTTATACATCTCTTCCAAAATTAAGTCAACATTAGTCTATGAAAAACTTCAATGATAAGATGAAGAAAGTAAAAAACTGGGTCAAACAATGGGGAAAGAAATTTGCTCAGGAAGAAAAAACTTCCGAGTTGAATCTTCTTGAGAAGATTAAGGAAGTAAGATTCCAGTTGGAGACTAAACCCAAGGATAACTTCTTATGCCAAAAGGAAGAGCCAGGTCGAATCTTCTTGAGAAGATTTAACGAAGTAAGATTCCAGTTGGAGACTAAACCCAAGGATAACTTCTTACGCAAGAGCCAGTTGGAAATTTAGATCAAAATCTTATAGGAAAACCAGGTAAAGAAATGGCTCTTTGAAGCAAGTTAAGATGCACAACTAGTTGGATTATGAAAGCTTCAAGCTATTCAATATAGCAGAAAGTTTCCAAACACAAAAGAAAACCACAGAAACCCTGTATAATGTGTCTCTACCACCGGGATGAAAAAACCCCCCATGTGGGAGGGAAAACCCTTGTAGTAGGCGTTGAGAGGCCCTATTTGGGCGCTCAAATTCCCTGTGTTGTGAGGGACTCCCTGACGGTGGAGACTTGCAGAATGTAGGACGCAAGTCGTGCCACCATTGGCGAAGCTAGCAGTTGATGAATTGCTATCTCAGAGCATCTGAGATCAGCATGAGCTGGCCGGATGTGTGCATATACTGGGCATTCCTGTAGAAAATGGTGTTCATCTTCTACTATCTGCATGTGACAGCACTGCATAATTTCTCATGCCGGGGGATTCCCTGCCCTCCATCCGTACCCCAGCGGCCTGTCTCAATTCTGAGATGGTGGGACACTGTCCTTATTGCAGCTATAGCTCTTCGTTTCTTGGTGGAGATGTGTGCCTTCAAATACTGGTGGGTGCCGTGCTCAAGCAACGGATTGACCTGTGTGTGATAGTACTCTGTTGCAAGAGTGGGCGCATCCCACAGAGAGGCAGCAAAGCGCACATTCAAATGCAGCTCCTGCTCTGCGATATCCGACATATCCATAATGTGTTGATAGTCTATGGACCATCTTGCGAACCATCCCCAAGAGAACCCCATCACAGGCAGAACTGGTAAGAACATTGTGAAGGACCAGTCAGAAGAATACTTTGCTTTTAGAGCAGGAGTAAGATTTCCAATTAGAGAAAAAGATGCCCTTGAATGCTTGTGACATAGGACCCTGTATAGCAGCATACTTATCACTTTTGGCAGGAAGGCAAGCACGATATGTTTTTAAGACCTTTGCTTTGAAAAAGCTAATTCTGGGGGGGGTAGGGTTCGAAAAAAAAGTGAGGTTAACCTTACCTTTTGTCCTGCAAAATTTGCCAATGTCCAGTTGTTGTTGAGATGAGCAGGACATGCTGTCCTACAAAAAAAATTAACGAATTGGTCTTTGGGGGAGGGGGAAAAGGGGGTGTGGTGGTTGAGCTTTGGCTAGGACCATCTTTGCTGAGGTGGGGGAATAGGTCTTCACAACATAATGATATATAGACCACCCCCAAAACCCAAAATCCCTCCAAACATCCAAACACCATGTCTTGCACCTCCCAATAACCATTGACTGTTGTCGTGAGTCAAATCCTTAATAATCAAAATATTGGCATTCTAATTAAGGCCCATGATGAGCTTAATAAGTTGCATATGGATAGCAATATGATTTAAGGATCCCTCAAGGAATGTCCAAGAAATACAGTCATAAGCACGCTTGAAATCTAGCTTAAGAAGAATGCACTTTTATTTGGTCAGTTTGTTCCAATGAAGAGCTTCATTTGCAACAGTATAATTGTCTAAAGTGAATTTAATGTGCAAAAAGCTGACTGACAAGTGTTGATTTTATCTTGAAGATGGATGGTAATCCTGCTAGAGATGATTTTAGCTATCAACTTGTACATAATAGTAGTCAAGGAGATGGTTCTCAATTCATTAATTTTGCAAGGAGCCTCAGTTTTGGGAATCAAGATAGATAGATATTATTTTAATGTCTAGGAGACATTACAATGGGCCATGAGATGAGTCTATGCAGTTCTATTTGGTCAGTTTGTTCCAATGAAGGGCTTCATTTATAGCAGTATAATTGTCTAAAATGAATCTATTGAGCAAAAAGTTGACTGACAAGTGTTGATTTTATCGTGAAGATGGATGATACTCCTCCAGAGATAATTTAACCTATCAACTTGTACATAGTAGTAGTAAGGAGATAGTTTTCCATTCATTGTGCAAAGAGCCTCAGTTTTGGGAATTAAAATAGATAATATTTAATGTCCATGGGGAACTTACAGCTAGCCATGGGACAAGTCTATGCATAGTGTGACTCTAGACGGTCTCGAACTCAAGACTTACATGTTCTAGGACTAGTGTATTGCCACTAGACCAGAGGCCTAGGTAAAAAATCATACCAATTTTAAAGATAGGATAAAGAAACTGAGCAGTTCAGACTCTTTAAGTAAATTGGGCAATGCCATCCTTTTTAACGGGCCAGAATTCAACAAAAAAATCAGGCTGAAATCTATCAATTCCAGGACTTTTTCCATGCTTCATTTTCTTCAAGGTCTCAAAAACTTTAGGAAGAGAGGCTTTCTCAATCCACTTATCATCCATGATTTCACCAGGATTTCCAATCACGTCAAACATAGTTGAATATTAGCCTCTTCATTATCTGCCCCTTGAAAGAGGTCAGTATAAAGCCTTTTAAGAGCTGTAACAATCTACCTTTCCATATGTGGTAATGGTACCCTGATCAGTCTTCCTAGATGCATTGTGGGCATTTTTTGGCACTGTTTGAGCTTGCTTTGCAAGGGTTTTGGGATGTTTAATTTCAATTTTCTAGTTGCATGATGATACTATCACATATTAAAATGAAAATAACCAAAATAACAAGATCTCCCATAAAACATAACAACAAAAAAAATGTCAATGTTTTTTATCCACACAATCGTGAGGGCGGCTATGGCGGACTGCCCCTGAAATCGAACTGGGCCCTTAGGCCTTGTCTGTTTGTTTCCAAGCCTTAAATTTTGACCCTGTTGGCCTTCAGATCTAGCCTCCTTCGCCTCTAAACCATGTTTGCCTTCAAATATGACCATGTTGCCCTTCAAATCCGATCATGTTTACCTTTGAATCAGGCTTGTGCTAGCACTCTACGGCTCCATTGCTATGTTATTATGTCAAGTTGTTCTGTTCTTTGCAGCCATAGAAGAATAAACAAAGAGTTTCAAACCCAGGTTAACACTTGCTTCAATAATCAAAATCGTATTCCCGCTCTTCATCTAATGAATTCGGTAGCATAAAAAGCAAAAATCACTAGGGTTTCTAACCCTAATGCCATTCTTGATCTGGGGTAGAATTGGCTGCACACCATGGCAAATCCGTATACATTCTCACTACAAAACATTCGACTATTTTACATGTACAATCTGACAGCCTTAAACTATTTTTCAATGCATGCTTTTTTGGCCATGCCAAATCCGGCTACCATTTCAGAATGGATGGAATACGTTCCTGCTTTTCACAAAATCTCTGCTCTATTTCCAAATGAAATCTCTTAAGAATCCATTTAATCTGGATGGGAAGGGAATTTTTCCAAGGATGCAAGCTGAAATAACAGAAGCTATTCTTGAGAATGGGATGGATGGACTTGCCTTCGATCCTTAAAAGAGCGGCTGCTTTTCTGGCTTAGATATTTTCCAATGGTTGGCAAAAGAATAGAATAGAATAGAATAGAGTTTTTATCGCCTACAGAGACTAATTGGTGTATGGGATCCAAAAAAGAGGTGCAGCAAGTGTATTACTATCCGGGTTAAAAAAAAATCCCTGCACCGAAGGGTTTTTGGGGAAAAAACTGTGACAAGAATAGGATTGTTGTCAAATTGTAAAAATATCTATCACGGGGGAAAAGAAATATGTACATATATCAGGCAAATACCCGAGGACCGAGCAGATCATGGCAATCCATGACCTCTTGAAGGTATGATCCCAGCATCCTTACTGAGGCCGTGCTCATCTTATGCAGGGGCTAGCCAGGACGGATCAGCTCAGCATAGCATATCCGAATGTCATCATATGTCGGACAGCTCTGAAGGGTGTGACATTCGTCTTCCATAGCTCCAACTTGGCAGCGTTGACAAAGCCTCTCCTGGCGCAGCTCTCCAATCTATCTTTCCATCTCAATCCGAAGATTGTGTGTGTGCAGATAGAGGCAATGGATTTGCACTTTTTCATGGGTAGATGAGTGTGCAAGGCCCCGCTCCAACATGGAATTTATTTGGCATTGGTAACGTGTCGTCTTGACCAGTTCAAGGGTGCTGACATCCCATAGCTTGCTGAGGAAGCATGTATCAAGGTACTATTTGAGACTGTGGTGATCGGATGCACCAGTGCTCCTGCGCATTCCATCTGATCAGCCGCTGAGCTCTCTTTTCCTGCCACAAACCTTTACGCATTGAGGCCCCATTGCCACAATGTAAGCGAGGTTAGAAAGATGAGTACCGTCCATATTAATCACCTTCTGTAAGTAGATGATGTGTCTGTCAAGAGCCCCCCTCTGAAGTGGCAAGAAAATTGACTTCTGCAACAATATCTGGTATGAAACTGTGGACTTTACCCCCAGGGCCCGTGCCAAGGAAGCTTTCTGCACCTACTCCAAGTCATTCCAAGTGGCGAGGGAAACCACCAGGCCCCAGACCTTGACCCCATACAAAAGCACAGGTTCTACTAGCACCTTAAATAGGTGCGATGAGTGGGCCCTATGACGCTCCCAGAATTTATACGATATTCCCATCATACAAACACGGGAATTCCCCTCCCATGGCGACTACATCACCATGGTAAGACCCTCCGTCATACTCGGACTGCTTGGGATGGCCAAGTGTCTGGGCGAGGAACACGGAGGTGTCATTCGTCCCATGTCCTCTATGGGAAATCCTATACAGCGGAAGCATACATAGACGTTAGCATACAACAATCATGCTAAAATAATATACCACCACGAAGGGTGGCCCATCCATCATCATCAACGAAAAGATCATACAACCATAATAACATGAACTAACAGCATGACAAGGCGCTACCCTGGGCTCAGACTCCAAAAGATCAACCGACGGTCAGGGCCTCGAGATATCAACAGACGAAAGCATAACATGGCGTTGGCTGGCATAAGACAATGGCTAGGGTAGTCCACTCCATCCGTCCCTCCTGTGCACATTTTGCAGATAGGCTGAATCATGCTATGACGTGCAAGCCCTCCGGAGATGCAATCCCAAGGAATCACCCTTCGGGACTGCTCCGAGTTACATCTCCCCGGTCCGATGAGGCAGGTCAGAGAGGCGTCTCCTTCCCGAGCATGATGGATCCCTGGGTGTGCTAGAGAATACGTGCCCCTTAGTGACCCCCATCCGCACGGAGCTTAGTCCCTTAAATCTAAAGGCCGGCTCACCAGCCCGTTCGAGTCCAAGGCGTCCATATAGGCACGTCTCCTGTGACCCAGGGAGTGTCAGACCCATACCCGGCCCACACATAGTGACCAGCTATAAGCCCAGCACACTATAAGAGTCCTGTAGCCACGCTAGGCAAGACTCCACCTCCAATTCACCATCATACTCGTTATCTGGTGCTGAACCACATCATAGGATCCTCAGTCAGGTTGGCTCTTGTGCACATGCTGCATTTATTGGGTGTTAAGGGGTCTAGCTAGAGACATCTCTATTGCTAAGAGGCCTTCAGGTCTCTACCCTTTCCTTAATCCCAATACATGGAGGGAGCAGAAAGAAAGAATACAAACACCATCTAACCATCCATCGTCATTCCAAACAACATATGAAAGAGAATTTAGTCATTCCACCTATTAAAAGAAGTGTTAGCAGAAATAGAAGCTATCTAGGGACTAACTAATCTCTTGGCTGGAGCTGTTGTCACGGAAGGCTTCCATAGCTTGAGGCTGTTAGCAAGTGGCTAAAGCTGGTAGGTGCTGCTCCGCCTTACTTCCCAATTTGAATTTGGGCAGAAATGGGGGTAGGACCCCTATTTCCACAACCAAAATAGCACGTCCCCCTTGGCCAATCGATTTGGGCCAGGTGGCACCCCCTCATTGGTGACATTTAAATAATTAGGCTCCAATTAGCATAGTTATGTTAATTATGCTAATAAAATCCATAATTATCCCTTATTTTATTAGCATAGCTAATAAAATCCATTATAGGTGAACCCAAATTCGACCCCTAGGGTCTAATTACATGTTGGTGGCGTGTCCAGGTATGCATACATATACTGTATAAATACCTAGAATGTCACATTCTCCCCCCTTGGATTAATGTTGTCCTCAGCATTAGAGTTAGTGGGGATTAAGTGTACAAAATGTAAGTCTTACTAATTGAATTCATCAGAAAATTACATAACCAGGTGACAGGACAGAGGTCCTTTAATAACATAAGTAGTAACACAATAACAACTCAAGAGTGCACTCATATCACAAAATTTTAAAGACAAAAGTTGGCCTTTAGGCTGAGGCCTAGAATCTTCTGCAGTATACTAGTATGCCCTACTGACCTGCAGAAGTAAAATACATCAGTATTTACAAAATAATTGAAGTAGTGTGGTTGAAGGGACCACCCCCTTAAATAATGAAAAAAAAAATGAATGCAAGAATTATGACTGGCATGTTGTCGCGGCTTAAGGAATGGCAATATTCCCATTATAGCCGTAGACGAATGCGTCCTATCATGAATGCCTATATGCCCAGTTTTCCACCTAAGATGCATGTAACCCAACCCCTACAATGATCCCTGCCGGATCTTGCTCATATGACCCATGTCGGACTAATAACACCATGCTTACCGTCAAGGTTGGAGATGATGGCATCTTGAATGGTTCGGCCCTGGCATTCTTTCATAAAGTCCGGATAAGTCTTATCCAAATCCGCTTTAAGAACCCATGTTGCGTCTTTTGTGGGTAAGTGTTTCTGTTAAGGGAAAATCTCCCTTTAGAGATAGAATTCAAGACCTTGGACTTGGCCCGAAGGCCTTCATCAGCACACAAACTAAGACACTTAACTCTGCCTCTCACCCAGAATTAAGATAATCAAAAGCACACTTACATCCACACTTACATTACAAGAACATCACAAAAGATACTCAAACTGCACTTCTTTATTGAAATTGACAAGATACAACAAGAACACCCACATGATCATGGTCTTCAACTAATGATCTCTCTCTCTCACTCCATACATGATCCCTCTTTAGTCATGTAAAATGCCTATTTATAAACAAGAATGGCCTAGGTGGCAATGACATGGCAGTGATGTGGCACATGACATGGACCAAGGGTAGTTTTTGTGTTTCTTCTTTGTGCCTTTTCCCATGGATCAATGACATGGCAATGATGTGGGAGGATCACTGACATGGACCAATAGGAATATGAATAACATTTGATGATGTGGACCCATGCCAATAATGATAGTGTCTTCAAATTTAATAGCCATAGTGCTAATGCATTCAAAGGGTGGAAAACCCCTAACATATTTCCCCCCAACTTTTGATGAGAACCTGGGTTCTCATCACTCTTCCCAATGGAATGTTTGATTTTTACTTTGGGTTTTGGTTCTTGTTAAAGCAAGGTGCCATAATGATTAAGCATATTTTTCTTTGTCAAGAAATACTCTATAAAGTTTCCTTGTTGGTCTATATGGCCCTGTTCATAACAATTTGTCCATATGAAAGGATTTGCCTTGAACTTGGATTGCTCAAGATAAATCATATCTTTAGCATTCTTCATGCCATACTGGTTTGCATTCTTTATGATTTGGAGTTCTTTAATATGAGGTCCTGTAGTGGCATTAACTTTTGGGACCATTTTTCCATTTGATAACATATTGCTCTCTTTATATGTAAGATTCTCTCTTTGGAGTTCTTTAAGGATTGGAGGTATTCTCACAATATTATAGATAGCAACATGTGTTGCCAAATTTTCATCATCTGTAACATGTATTTCAATCGCTTGAGCGCAAGTTTTTTCCTCAATCCAAGTTTCCACCTTGCTTCCATACATTGGATGATCAAACATATATTTGATTTCATTGCAATCAAATATCCTCTCAATTTCCTCTTTGAAGAATTCTAATTCATTTATATTCCCATTTTGAAGCTCTTGAGTTTCTATAGGATTATCAAGGATCAGTTCATCATTTTCTATTTTTGATGCCTCAATCTCATTGCTTATAGATTTGCCACGTTCACCTGAATTTACATAGTCACATGTACTATGCATCTCATGACAACTTTCTTCAAGTATATATTCCTCCATTTCTTTAATCCCTTGTGCCTCATTATACACATAAGGCTCTAGTTCTAGTTCATCATGCTTCATAACACCTAGAACTCTAGTAACCACAACAGCTCTCTCGACTGCTTGGTTTAATGTAGGAGGGTTTTCTAGTTGTAACATCTGGCATACTTCAAATGGAAATCCATTAATATACCATTCAACAATGTCTTCTTCATGTGGCCTAGGTTGCATTTCTGCAACTATATCTTGAATTCTCAAAGCAAACTCTCGAGGATGTTCTCCTTCCTCAATTTTAATTGCGTCCAATATTTTTCTACATTCTCTGTAAGATAATTCTTCTTGGAACATGGAAATAAAATAACTTTTCATTTCATTCCATGTATACATAGAGTCAATATTTGAGTACATCAGGTTAGCGGCTACACCCTGTAAGGTTGTTGGGAAGATCAACACCCTTATAGAGTCTTCGTCATGACCATTTAACATGCTTAAAGCCTCGAATTGCTTTACATGAGTTTTTGCTTTCACCTTGTTACGGTCATCTTGATTGTAAGTAGGATAGTCGAAAAACATTTTATTTTTCTTTTTCTTCCTTTTTAATGGCAGGCCACAACTTATACAAAGAACCATGTTCAACATGTTGAATTTTAATGTTTTTATCCACTTTAATTGAAATTTTCTCTATTCCCCTTTTTCATATTTTTTTTTTTCTTTTGCGCGCGGCCGGCCGTTTCAGCGTCCCTTCTATTGCTTCCGATTCTTTCTTCCTTGCACAATGCGGCGATGGCAACACAGGCTATGGCCGAAGGAGATACTAAGGTTAGAAACACGACTTCAGGTAAAGCTCTGGTTATGGTAGCAATCAGAACATCCGGCATGCAAGTTGTTTTCTTTTCTTTTCTTTTCAAGATTGTAGGGAGGGCCATGGCAGACATAAGGGTTTCTTTTGGATGCAGGTCATGGCAAGATTATATTTTAGGGCGCTTTTCCTTCAGGGATTGTAAGCACGGGTCATGGGCAGGGTTTGTATCATATATATATCATCAGACGAATTTAGGAAAAGGATAAATGGCAACAACATTTCATGGAACCGGCATTTCATAGATTTGGATAGATATAATTACGCAATGTGTGCGTAAAACACACTTTACTGGAGCACTTTAAACTTCGCAATTGCACATTTAATGATGTTTATCTTTTTTCAGTATTGCTTCCTTATCTGCACACAAAAATGTGCCTGAGTTCCGGGAATGTGCTTCAAACTTATTTTCAGAAATTTCGGAATGCATCACAGGCTGAGTATTTCTTTAGATTGCTTTTGATTTCTTCTTTTATCTGTTTGCTTTATTTCTTGTAATATGGGACCTAGCAGTGCTGGGTCTCTAAAAAAATTCAAGAAGCAAATTTGTTTCCAGTCTTAGAAATCATTATGGTCTCAAATTTACATGAGATTTAAACCTGCAGTGCAGATTGCACTTTTATTTTCTTGAATGTTGCACTTTATTTTCTTGAATGTTGTTAGATAGATTGCACTTCTATTGTTATTGATATGTAGAACATGGAGATTCTAATTCGTTTGAAACTTTGTTGAAACATGTGGCCAAACTGCACTTTGATTGGATCAAGAAACATTGCTGAAACGTCCAAGGTCCCGGCAACGGAACCAAAATGTTAAAGGGATTTCTCCCTTTTAAGACAGAATTCAAGGCCTTGGACTTGGCCCGAAGGCCTTCATCAGCACACAAACTAAGACACTTAACTCTGCCTCTCACCCAGAATTAAGATAATCAAAAGCACACTTACATCCACACTTACATTACAAGAACATCACAAAAGATACTCAAACTGCACTTCTTTATTGAAATTGACAAGATACAACAAGAACACCCACATGATCATGGTCTTCAACTAATGATCTCTCTCTCACTCCATACATGATCCCTCTTTAGTCATGTAAAATGCCTATTTATAAACAAGAATGGCCTAGGTGGCAATGACATGGCAGTGATGTGGCACATGACATGGACCAAGGGTAGTTTTTGTGTTTCTTCTTTGTGCCTTTTCCCATGGATCAATGACATGGCAATGATGTGGGAGGATCACTGACATGGACCAATAGGAATATGAATAACATTTGATGATGTGGACCCATGCCAATAATGATAGTGTCTTCAAATTTAATAGCCATAGTGCTAATGCATTCAAAGGGTGGAAAACCCCTAACAGTTTCCACTTAACCAAGTACTGCAAGATTTGAGTTCGACGGGTTTGCTTATATATGCGATCAAGGAGAGCCTCAAGGACACTCTCCAACTGATCCTCAGTCATCTCCAGAAGTGTTGGCGTGTCAAGAACTTCTTCTGGATCAGGATTATGCTTCTTGAGAAGACTTACATGGAAAACCTTATGAATCTTCAAATGTGCGGGCATATCCAATCGGTAGGCTTGAGAACCTATCCTTTCGGTTATCTGAAAGGGGCCTGCCCATCTGGGTGCAAGCTTCTTACAATTGCCAATCTTAAGTTTGGCCTGCTTGACTTTAATCTTTAACCAAATCGAATCACCGACCTGGAATTCTCGTGGTGTTCGATATAGATCGGCAAGACTATTTTGTCGAGCTCTTGCAGCTAACAAATATGCTTTAACTTCTTCCACAAGCGCTTGCATATCTATAAGCAGCTGCTGAGAGAATTCCACCTTGGAAACCGGATTATGCCACGTGTCTGGAGTAAGGCATTGATAACCGTAATTTATCATGAAAGGAGACATTCTCGAGGACTCCTGTCTAGTGCTGTTATAGGCAAACTCCACCAAATGGATGTAATCTGCCCATTGAGATGGCTTGTTCCAGACATAGTTACGTAGCATATCTTCATGCGATTGATACGCTTCGTTTGACCATCTGTCTGTGGATGATAAGCTGTGCTCATGGCAAGCTTAGTTTGAATAGTGCTGAAGAAATCTTTCCAAAATACACTAACAAACTTAGGATCCCAATCTGATATAATAGTACGGGGCATCCCATGGAGACGAAATACCTCCTTGGTAAACAACAAGGCGGTATCCAATGCAGTGTCTGTGGTACGACATGACAGAAAATGTGTCATCTTAGAAAGTGTGTCGACCACCACCATTAAGACATCACACCCTCTTAAGGTGCACGGAAATCCCACGATAAAATCCATGGTAATAACTTCCCATTTTGCATTGGGGACATCCAGGGGTTGCAACTCCCCTGGAATACGCAATTGCTCAGCCTTTATTTGCTGACAGATCTGGCATTGCTTAATGTACCTGGCGATGTGCTTTTTCATTCTTGGCAGAAATAGCTGGAGTTGTGACGCTCCCTGAACATATACGACACTCAGACGTATACATACGGGGACTTTCCCCTCCCATGGCGACCAACTCACCATGAGCAGGGCCCTCCGTCTGACTCGGGCCATCTGTAAGAAGATGCTCAAGTGAAGGACACAGAGGGGTCATTCGGCCCACGCCTTCAATGGGGCTCCTACGTCGCGGAAGCATGAATACAAGGTTAGCACACAGCATAATCATATCATAATTTACCACCACGAGGGTTGGCACATCCATCCAAGTGACAACAGCAAAGAATATGCATTTAATACTAAGGAAAACACCCAAACCCATGGTTCTACCCCGGCTCTGACTCTAGTGAGGATCGACTGACGGCTAGGTCTCAAGAGATCAGCAGACCGAATCTTGACATGGCGTTGGCTGGCATAGAACATCGGCTAGGGTTGTCCACTCCATCCGCCCCTCCTGTGCACACTTTGCAGATGAGTCCAATCATGCTATGGCGTCACTATAGCCTTCCGGACACGCAGACTCAAGGTATCACCCTTCGAGCCTACTACAGGGTTCATGAAGCCCCGTTCGATGAGGCAGGTCGGGGAAACGTCCCCTTCCAGGATCACAGTGGTTCCATGGGTGAGCTAGAGAATACGTGCTGCATCAGCGACCCCCGCATCCGTACCCCACTTACTCACCCTAAATCTACTCAAAGTGCAAGATGCTCCATACGGATCACACCTCTACACCCAGGGAGTGTCAGACCCATACCCGGCCCTCTTCGTGACCGGCTATCAGGCCTAGCCCACTGTAGGAGTCTCAGGAGCCTTTTATGTTCGTGCAAGACCCCACCCCCACTTCACCACTGCGTCCCTTATTTGGTGCTAAGCAATTCCATAGCATCCACGACTCGGTGGTCTCTTGTGCACAGGCAGCATTAATGGGAATTACAGGAATCAACCTAGGAGTATACTACTAACATGGCTCAGAGGTCTCTACCGCCCTTATTTCCCCCATCTCCAGAGTAATACTATGCAAAGAACTATCAATCCATCCTTTAAGAGCAAGACCAGAATCCAAAAATAAAGGGAACTCTCCTTTCTCTAGTTTCTCTTATCCTTGGGCGCTCGGCGCCCAGCGCCCATGGCCCAGCCTTGAAAATTTGATTGAGCATAACTCCACAACCCGATCTTCACTCAGGCCGTGCCGCATATCAAATTGAAGGTATTTGCGCCCTCTATCTTCTGCAACAAATTTCAGGTCAATCAGAGCCATATTTCGCGGGTTATAAGCATTTTAGTGGGGCGGGGTTGCAGCATGACCGGATTGGGGGTTTTCTTGGCAGCCTGAACGGATTGCTTTGGGGTTGTGGCAGCATCAACGGATTGCTTCAGCGCCTGAGGGTGCCTGGGCGCCTGCCTGAGCCTCTCCTGGCAGTGATGGATGGCGCCTAGGCCCTGGCAGTGATGGATGGCGTCTGGAGGCGGACCTCGGCGCCTGCCTGAGCACCAGTGCATGCCTGAGCGAGGAGCACCTGCGAGCATGCTTGTGAGCGCTGGAGCACACGATGGAGCAAGGGAGCGATGGAGGTACCTCCTCTAAGCAGCTTTACTAAGCGTTGTCTGAGCTCATCACCGGATGGCTGCACCGGATTACTGCGTCGGATCGATTGCCAGTAGGGGTTTAAGCAGCATCGGATTCACGGTACCTAATTCTCAGTTTGCCAGACCGGTTTTCTCAGATCTTTGCTACTTCTGCCGGTAGGTTATTCCAGTTTTCACAATCTGAGAAGAGGGTACGGTTCAGGTGTGTTTGGTGTAGGTTTGTTTTTTGGAGGCATGCTTGTTGCTTTTTGCAATAGCATGGATTTTTGGATCTGTGAGGAGCCATAATCATCCTGGCAACGGTTTTTTCCCATGTGGTTTTTAATCCGGGCCATGGTGATTGTGCTTTCTTTTAAGGGCTTCGGCCCATGTTCTTACTTGGACTTCGGTCCAGGACTTCGGTCCCCACTGTACTATTGTCACATGTCCAATTGGACGCTGCCTAGTGGTGTGACTTAAAAATACCTATCTATCTATCTATCTTTACAATCAAGGATTAGTTCCTACAAGTAAACATAGAGAGAACAGTCAAAACAAACACAACAAGTGCCCAACAGGGGCGCTACCCTAGAATTCTCAAGCTATCCTAACCACCCACCTGAGTTCCTGCTGGATAACGTTGTCATTTGGTGCTTCCATCTCCCTGGGACTTGGCGCTCAGCTATGGCTACACAGGTAAAGGTGCTTGGCAAGGTGGGCGCTCAGCTCCTTCTCCTCTTGGACGATTTTGGGGAGTCAATTAGGGATAGGGGTCAGGTTGATGGCTCAATTTGGAACTTCCCATGCTGGTCAATCGAATTAGGCCAGGTGGCGCTCCCCTAAATAGCCAATTAGGCCAATTCAATTATCCTTTAATGGTTAATTTAACATAGCTAATTAAATCCCTTTTAGGTCAATGTCAAAATACCCCATGGTGGCGTACCTTTGTTGGTGACAAGTCAGCATATTATTTATACGTGTTCCGTATAAATACATGGAACGTCACATTCTCCCCTCCTTAGAAATAATGTTGTCCTCAGCATTAGAGTTAGATACAACAATAGAAAATTATATTACGAAGAAAGGTATCCGAAGATAATACATTGAAAGCTTTAGTCTAAAACAGTTTAAGCACCGAGGTGCATTTCACATGATCATGATAAGAAAATAGTTCAAGGACCAAAGTCCAATATGACATCAGAGTAACAAAAGGACAAGACTGGTAGACAACGTAAAACGGAAGAAGTCGGGTCATCAGCAACCCTCTATACATGGGCAGGTCACGTACTGCTCACTGGCCGCCGGGAGCGGGGTTGATAGCATCGTTGATGGTGCGGCCTTGAGATTCGTGCATGAAGTCTGGATAGCGCTTCTCGAGGTCTGTTTCCATCACCCATGTAGCATCCTCAACTGGCAAGTGTTTCCACTTGACCAAGTATTGCAGCATCTGGGTCCTTCTGGTCTGTTTATATGCTCGATCAAGAAGAGCTTCAGGTACTATATCTAAATGCTCTTCCGTCATTTCAAGTAGGGTGGGTGTATCCAAGATCTCCTCTGGATCTGGGGTGTGCTGCTTTAGAAGGCTCACATGAAAGACCTTGTGGATCTTCAAACGGGGTGGTAATTCCAGGCGATATGCCTGTTCCCCAACACGTTCAGTGATCTTGAATGGGCCAGCCCATCTGGGTGCCAGCTTCTTGCAGTTACCAATCTTAAGCTTGGCTTGTTTTACCTTAATCTTAAGCCAAACCGATTCACCCACCTGGAAGACTCGTGCGGTTCTGTGCTTATCCGCTACACTCTTCTGACGACTGCGTGCAGCCAATAAGTAGCCACGAACTTCTTCAACCAAAGCTTGCATTTCCAAGAGGAGCTGTTGAGAAACCTCCACTTTAGAAACGGGGTTATGCCATGTGTCTGGAGTAAGGCATTGATAACCATAATTTATCATGAAGGGAGACATTCTGGAAGATTCCTGTTTCATACTGCTATAGGCAAATTCGACCAGATAAATGTAGTCAGCCCATTGGGATTGCTTACTCCCACATAACTTCGTAGCATATCCTCTATAATGCGATTGGTACGCTCTGTCTGACCATCCGTCTGAGGATGATATGCCGTACTCATAGTGAGCTTGGTCTGGATGGTGGCAAAGAAATCTTTCCAAAACGCACTTACGAATTTGGGATCTCTGTCGGATACAATAACTCGTGGCATTCCGTGCAACCTGAAGATCTCCTTTGCAAATAACAGCGCGGTATCAAAGGCTGTGTCCGTAGTCCGACATGGCAAGAAGTGAGTCATTTTTGACAATTTGTCGTCCACTACCATCAATGCATCGTATCCACGGAGAGTACGTGGAAGGCCTACAATGAAATCCATGGTTATCACTTCCCACTTGGCGTTAGGCACATCCAGAGGTTGCAACTCACCTGGAATTCTTAATTGCTCAGCCTTGGTTTGTTGACACACCTGACACTGCTTAATGTACCTGGCAATGTCCTTCTTCATCGAAGGCCAAAAATAACTGGAGCGGATCTTAAAGTAGGTCTTCATAAAGCCTGCATGTCCAGCTATAGGGCTATTGTGCGTGTCATGGAGAATTAGCTTACGCACTCCTGAAGTTTCAGGTACACACAACTTATCCTTGTAATATAACAAATTGCCCTCTTTCTTATACGAACGGAAAGCTTCCCGTTCTTTACCTGTGCGTGCCTCCTTAGCCAAACTATCCCAAACATCACGAAACTCGGGATCTGTGGCCAAGGTCTGTTCTATCTGTTTCCCAAACTCACTGGTGAGTGTGGAAATTGCATTACAATGGGTTCGGGTCACCAAGGGATGGCGTGATAAGGCATCCGCAACCACATTGTGTTTCCCAGGCTTATACATAATCTCAAAATCATATTCCTCGAGAAACTCCATCCATCTTCTCTGACGGAGATTGAGATTGGGCTGGGTTGTTAGATAACAGAGGCTCTGATGATCCGTATCCAGCTGGAATCTTCTACCAAGAAGATAGTGTCTCCATATACGCAGAGCACGGACAACGGCTAACAATTCCTGATCATGGGTAGGGTATCGCTGCTCAGTTTCATTCATTTTCTTTGAATCATAGGCAATGGCCCTCTCTTCCTGCATTAGGACTCCACCGGTGGCAATCTTACTGGCATCCGCTGCCACTAATTTATCCTTTTCAGGATCGGGCAATGTGAGGACTGGTGCTGACGTTAAAGCATCTTTAAGCTGCTGGAAACTTTCCTGGACCTTTGCCTTCCAATGCTCAATCCAATCCTTCATCTTCTCATGCTTTGTAAGATTAGTAAGAGGTGCTGCAATCTTTGCAAAATCCTTAACAAATTTCCGATAATATCCTGCCAATCCCAAGAAACTTCGGACCTCTGACACATTACCAGGAATAGGCCAATGCTTGACTGCCTCTATTTTTGCTGGATCTGTAGCGATTCCGTCGGCCGAAATGACATGGCCTAAATAGTCGACCTTCGGAGTGGCAAACTTGCACTTAGAGAACTTGGCAAAGAGCTGGTGACGTCTTAGCTTCTGTAGGGCCAACCTAAGATGTTCCTCATGCTCCTCCAGTGTCTTACTGTAGATGAGAATGTCGTCAAAGAAAATAACAACAAAATCATCCAAGTATTGTCGGGAGACATCGTTCATTAACCGCATAAAAGTTGCGGGGGCATTAGTTAATCCGAAAGGCATAACAGTAAACTCATAATGCCCATATCTAGTGCGAAAGGCAGATTTATGAATGTCCTCCTCCTTAATTCTTATCTGATGGTATCCCGAACGTAAGTCAATCTTTGAGAAATACTTGGCCCCTTGCAACTGGTCCATAAGGTCGTCTGCTCTAGGTAAAGCATAGCGATTCTTGATGGTATGCTTATTAAGTTGCTGATAATCAATACACATCCTTAAGGAGCCATCCTTCTTTTTAACAAAAAGGATAGGAGCGCCAAAAGGCGAAACACTAGGCCAAATGAAGCCTAGGTTTAATAGCTCCTGCAGTTGCTTCTTAAGCTCTGCCAACTCAGGGGGACTCATACGGTACGGGGCCTTACTGGTAAGCTTAGTACCTGGTTCCAAAGCTATCTCACATTCTACTCCTCTAAAAGGAGGAAGCTTTTGGATCTCATCTGGAAAAAGATCACTAAACTCTCGGAGAAGATTGGCAATCCCTTCCGGCAAGGTATCAACTACTTGCTTCTGCTTGGCATCTGACTCAATGGAGGCAAGTCTAATAATGCAAAGCAACTTATCTTTACGTATAGCCTATCTAACTGTCTGATGGTGATAGACTGCATAATGGGGTTTAAGGAGTCACCTTTTATAGTTACTCGGGCCCCGTTAGCGGCGTCGAAGGTAACTTCCCGTTTCTCGCAGTCTATATTGGCTTTCGCAGATGCCAAGAATTCCATACCAACAATCAGATCATATTTGCCAATATCCATTATCTCAGCACCCAAGGCAACTGGTGCACCTGGCAACTGCATCTTAAGGTTAATGCGATGGCCATGAGTGTGTCTGATCTTACCACTGGCCAAAGTGACAGGCTTCGGTCGGGATCTCAAAGTTTCAAGCCGCAATACCTGGGCCATTCTAGGAGAAGCAAAATTATGTGTACTACCCGTATCCATCAGAATTATAAAAGGTTTGCTGTCTACTTGACCTATGGTGGAAATAATGGCAGACTAACTTTCAGCATTGCCGGTTTCAATGGCTGCAAGGATATGGGACTCACCGTGAATGTATTCGGGAGCCTCCTCCTCGACAGGTAGTGTTGACTCGAGATCATCCCAATCGAGGTCGGCCATGGCCAGCTGTGCAGTCTGGGTGACATAAGGGCAGTTCTGCATGAAGTGCCCGGGCCGCATACACCTGTAACATGCCTTATCACGGCGGAGCTGTTCTCAAGCCTCTTTGGGAATAGACTGTAAGAGGTTCCGAACTTCCTTACCGACATTGTTCGGTTTGTCGGACATGTTGAAGGTGACTTTCTTTTCCTGGCGGCCGTAAGAGTTCTGCTGAGAGGGCCCCGAACTTGGCGAACGGGGTTTGTAAGGTGGTGGACGGGCGTGGCTACGAGTAAGGGGCAGGACGCGGGTACTGGTTTCTTGGTGTGTCCTCCTCGAGGCTCAATGCCTTAGCCTCAGCCTCTGCAACTGATTTCGGGTCTATGGCCTTCACCATTCGTTTAATTGATGGGGCCTTCAATATAGCCCTCCACTGCCCTCTTTTCATTCATTCCTGGTACATACAGCCTCAAGCGCATGAATTCATCGATGTAGGCCTGAACTGTCATACCCTTCTGCTCTAACCTATAAAAGGTCTGGATTTGTTGGCATTTGTGCGCACGAGGCACATAATGCGACTTAAAAGCTTTGGCAAACTTTCAGAATTTGCATCTGCTTCGATCCAGATGCTTGGCTCTGGCATAGCCCTTCCACCAAATATGGGCATCTCCTGTAAGGTTTGTGGTGGCAACCTTTCCTGTATCCTTTTCTGTCATGCCATAGGATTTCCCAAACTCCTTCATCTCGTCCAACCAGGACTCTGCATTCAGTCCGCCTCTAGATTTCCCATCAAACTGGGCCAGTTTCCTATTCTTCCATATACTAGTTATGGCCATATCAACCGTCTTACGGTACTCCTTGTCCCGGCGCTTTGCATGGTCACCGGATGATATAGACGACTCAGAGGACACAGAAGTGGCTGATTGTGAGGAGGTGGCACTACCCCTTGAGGAACTTCGATTGCGTTTGGAACGGTGCTTCCCTTGTGCAGGCACGGGGCTTGGTTCGGGTGCAAGTGGCTGCTGTGGTGGTGGACTTGGCGGCAACGGAGGTAGCTCCGGTCCATCCATCTGTACATGGTGCGGGGGGTTGGCATTCAACACATAAGTTTGTAACTCGACTAATTGCCTCTTCATCAACATGAGTTCCTGCTCAGGTGTTAGTCTACTGGCATTCGAGGGCGTCTGCCAGGCGGCGTTGCGTGCACCGTCTATATTGAGTATAAAAAGGTATAAGCAAAATTATAGTGGCATCAAGTCTCACAATAATATCATTCCGGATAGTATTGAGAGAAAATACATGAAAGAGTACCATGGCAAAGATCTTTATTACAAGTGAGAACAGTGTTACATCAGAGTTTAGTACATTGGTAGTGACAAAACTTAAAGGGATACAATACAAAGACAGGTATTATACATTGGACATGTTTCAACTCACACATGACATAAAAAAAAAAAACTGAGGGAACCGGGCCTAGGGGTTCGCAAATGGGTACAAGATAGAGTAGCGAACACTTTCACGTACAACCCTGACTAGCTTGTAACGCGCCCAGGCCTGGACGATAACAGGTTGGTAGTCTAGCGTTGGGCTAATAATAAGGAGATTAAAGAGCCTCCTTAGTGCATAGAAAATCTGCCACAGGTGATCGTTGGCATCCTCAAAAGCTTCGTGCCTTGTCATGTCCCAATAATCCCATGTTCGACGAAGAGTCTGCTGCAGATCCGCATAAGCACGTTCACGGAGAATGTTGATGATTTCCAATCCCTTGGCTGGATCATAAGGCTCTCCCTCCTCTGCAGGGTCCCCCACCTCGTAATCATCACCATCCCGCTCGGGGTACTCCCCGTACCGTTGGCCATAATCCTGTTCTGGAGGCCCTGGATCGTCCCTTCGGATCTCATTTGTGATCCTTTCCTCAAACTCAACGAGGTCATATTCTGCAAAACGACAAGAATGAGCATACAATGGGGAACAGTTTCTTAGACTTGAAACTCAAATAGATACAAGGAAGTATCATGGATAAGACTAATTTAATTGTATTCATTGATATGATAATCATAATTCAGAAGAAAGGCTCATCCATTATAGAATGGCTAATGAATTGCCAGGTCAAAATTTTACAACTATACGCAATACAAAATGTGTAATACAATTGTCTAAGAGCTAGGTCCCCCCTCCTCATCCATAGGCTGAGGAGGTGGTGGCGGCGGTCGATGTCGTAACAAAGTCACCCCTGGGTCTACGGTGGCAGCTGCAATGGAGGCAACCTCTGGTGGATAGGGAACAGCCAATGGGGCCGCCGTAAGGAGTTTCATACTCATCCAGGGTGCAATATCCTGCAAAATTTGCTAAGGACGCTCTGCCCGAATCCTGCGGGCGAGGGCTGAGATGGCGGATCCTGCATCACGAGTTTTCGAAGCCGTAGCAAGGTTTCGGCCGGCTCTATGGTCTCTTGGTGGAATTGGAGCAGCTGCTGCACCTCCTGGGGCAGATCAATAGGAGCGAAGTCGATGAAGTCATCCATACAGTACTCCGCTAACTCATAGAGTACATGGTCTTTGCGCCGGCGCTTAAACCCGGCCACCATGTGATAGGTCCAGATGATATCATCCAAGAGAAGATATTCTTGCCCTTGGTGATATACAACTGGAAGGGCGTCTAGCCCTGACAAGCGTGCAGCTTGTTCTCGACATGGTGGCATCTCCTCTGCCAACTGCTTCCAACGGGTGAAGTCACCCATGCCTATATGCTCATCATCTTCCTCCTCGAAAGACTCAGGAAGTTTGCCTTTCTCTACTGGCAATGTCTCATCCTCAACGTACTGATCCATGAGGATGGCTAGGGCAAAGGCAACTTCAAGATATTGTCGCCCCTGGTGCTGCACAACTGGCAGGTGCTTGCCCCATCTAAGCTTACCCTTTAACACATCATATGCGTGGGTGTCACCTCCTAGCATATCCCGAACTACCCCCCGTTCTAGATACAACTGGGGAGGTTCCCCAAGAGGAATACACAGAGAAAGCATCTCCTCTGTATAAAACTCTAGGAATCCGGCATAATCTGGGTGCCGCTGCATATTAGTGATGAGATCAAGGCGCTGACAGAGAAAGGGCTGTAACAGGTCGAAGGGCACTTGCGGATCCCAGTGCTCTCCATCCTGGTACCATGCAAGTAGGTCGGTGGCAGCCATGGGCGCTGGAAGGGAGGAGGAAGGGAGAGAAACAGATATGAACAAATGAAATGAAACTTTGAAGATCCTTTTTATCCCTTTTATTTACGCTGACGTCAGCATTTTCGTACTCAATGCAAAACAAAAAATAAATTTTTATTTAATATATAAAAAAAAAAAATATTTACAATGCGAATATCCTGCAAAATTTGCTAAGGACGCTCTCCCCGAATCTTGCGGGCGAGGGCTAAATCCTTTGGCATTATGGTGACCCTCTTTGCGTGGATAGCGCAAAGATTGGCATCACCAAAGAGTGCCACCAGGTAGGCTTCCGCAGCCTCTTGCAGCGCTAGGATAGCAAAAGTCTGGAAGCGGAGGTCGGTTTTAAACTCTTGAGCGATCTCCCGAACCAACCTTTGAAAGGGGAGCTTCCGTATCAGAAGTTGCGTGGACTTCTAAAACTTACGGATCTCCCGTAAGGCCACGGTACCGGGTCTATACCGGTGGGGCTTCCTTTGTGGAGCAGGGTTAGGGGGCGGCCCTTTGTGCCCCGGGATCGTCTTGGCCCCTACAACTGGACGGGGCCGAGAGGCATATCCACCCGCTCCTGTCTCCGGCTGGAACTGGCGTTCTTCCCGAAGGCTCCAACAGTCTTCAACTTTTCCTTGTACTGGCTGCCGGACTTTCGGGCTACGGATTTCCTCCGGTGCTTAACGGTCGTATGCTCCGTTTGGTTTGGGCCCTGCCCACTCCCTGATCCCCCATCGCCCTGCTGATCCGGCTGCTCTTGCCGGGCCTTCTCCTCCTTTTCCTTTTGGATCCTTTCCTGCTCCTCCTTGTACTCCCGAGCTCTCCTGAGGTCTTCTTCAATCTCATTGTATCGTCGCTCTACAATGCGGCGAAGGAGTTCTGCATGGTATCGATCGGGCCACTGGTTCATATCAATCTGGATCGTCGTTAAGTAATCCAGGCTGATGTCAGGAATCACTCCCCACATGAAGCTCTGGGAGGCTTCATGCCATTGATATGGGGGAATCTCGATGGCCCTGCCATCTATAACGGCAATTCCATCTCCAAGATACCGGTATTCCCTACCTTGAGCCGCCGTATCGGCTCGCTCCACTTCCCTACGGTCATCTTCCCTGGCCAAGTTCCGAATGCGGTCGGCCTCTTTACTTATATCCTCCTCTTCAGTGTGGCCTTCACATTCGGGAGAATAAAATTTTATTAGCATCATGACCAAGTCAGGTTGCTCGGCCATGGTGTAAGGAAGCTGTCGGAGATTCAGCCTGACCAAAAATGGCTCCGAGTAATGGTAAATTGGATAGGGGATCCTATCGTTGTTCTCAAATCTGTTTACCAACTCGTCCAAAAGTATATCTATCAAGGCAGGGTCAGTAGCCATGTGCCGGCCGATCAAAGCATAAATCTCTGCTATAGTGAGGGTAGTGGGGTCCACGGTACTCTTGGTGTTGGCCATACTATGGCGCTGGGGTCAACAGACTGCGGAAAGGAGGCGCTGGTGGTTAAGGCGACGATAAGGAAGGTGCTAGGGTCGGAGAAGGCGGTAGGGATAAACCAAGGTGGACAGGCAAGGTCGGGTCCGGTAGCTATGGCGGACGTCAGCTCTAGCGGGCGGAGGCGCTTTAAGACAGGGAGAAAGCAAAACGTTAACGGCCCTTAACCCTAAAAAGTTTTAAAAGTTTGCTTGTTTTTTTTTTTTTAAACATTATACGGCGGAAAATACGCGCGAAAATACGGTCGGGCGCCGACGGCATTCTACGCGCTCCCACCGCGACTGGGGGTCGACGAAAAGCAAGCGGCGCCCGGGTTGACTTGCGCGCCCGAAATTCACACGATGGTACGGTCGGGCGTCGACTGCATTCCACGCACTCTTGCCACCACTGTAAATCGATAGAAAGCAAGCGGCGCCCAAGTTGACTTTCGGGGCCCCTCCATCACCATTTTTCGCCAGCGACGACTGTTCTAGGGTATCTGCGGTACGCCCGATCCAATGGAGCCGTTTCCGCCTTCGTCCAAGCTACCTGCAAGAAGTCATAGCCCCTCCAAACTTGGGTCTTCTAGTCGCCCTAACTTCTTTAAACCTACAATTTCTTACTTTAACCTAACACAAAGCCAAACATCACAGAAACTAAGCCCCTACTAGATTAGCCTCCTGCCTAACTAACGAACTACGAGTTAGGGTTTGGCCAGTGCTATGATTCTGGGCAACCGAAATCACGGCTCTGATACCACTGTGACGCTCCCTGAACATATACGACACTCGGACGTATACATACGGGGACTTTCCCCTCCCATGGCGACCAACTCACCATGAGCAGGGCCCTCCGTCTGACTCGGGCCATCTGTAAGAAGATGCTCAAGTGAAGAACACAGAGGGGTCATTCGGCCCACGCCTTCAATGGGGCTCCTACGTCGCGGAAGCATGAATACAAGGTTAGCACACAGCATAATCATATCATAATTTACCACCACGAGGGGTGGCACATCCATCCAAGTGACAACAGCAAAGAATATGCATTTAATACTAAGGAAAACACCCAAACCTATGGTTCTACCCCAGCTCCGACTCCAGTGAGGATCGACTGACGGCTAGGTCTCAAGAGATCAGCAGACCGAATCTTGACATGGCGTTGGCTGGCATAGAACATCGGCTAGGGTTGTCCACTCCATCCGCCCCTCCTGTGCACACTTTGCAGATGAGTCCAATCATGCTATGGCGTCACTATAGCCTTCCGGACACGCAGACTCAAGGTATCACCCTTCGAGCCTACTACAGGGTTCATGAAGCCCCGTCCGATGAGGCAGGTCGGGGAAGCGTCCCCTTCCAGGATCACAGTAGTTCCATGGGTGAGCTAGAGAATACGTGCCGCATCAGCGACCCCCGCATCCGTACCCGACTTACTCACCCTAAATCTACTCAAAGTGCAAAATGCTCCATACGGATCACACCTCTACACCCAGGGAGTGTCAGACCCATACCCGGCCCTCTTCGTGACCGGCTATCAGGCCTAGCCCACTGTAGGAGTCTCAGGAGCCTTTTATGTTCGTGCAAGACCCCACCCCCACTTCACCACTGCGTCCCTTATTTGGTGCTAAGCAATTCCATAGCATCCACGACTCGGTGGTCTCTTGTGCACAGACCGCATTAATGGGAATTACAGGAATCAACCTAGGAGTATACTACTAACATGGCTCAGAGGTCTCTACCGCCCTTATTTCCCCCATCTCCAGAGTAATACTTAGCAAAGAACTATCAATCCATCCTTTAAGAGCAAGACCAGAATCCAAAAATAAAGGGAACTCTCCTTTACAATCAAGGATTAGTTCCTACAAGTAAGAGAACAGACGAAACAAACACAACAAGTGCCCAACAGGGGCGCTACCCTAGAATTCTCAAGCTATCCTAACCACCCATCTGAGTTCCTGCTGGATCCGTTGGCATTTGGTGCTTCCATCTCCCTGGGACTTGGCGCTCAGCTATGGCTACACAGGTAAAGGTGCTTGGCAAGGTGGGCGCTCAGTCCTTCTCCTTTTGGACGATTTTGGGGAGTCAATTAGGGATAGGGGTCAGGTTGATGGCTCAATTTGGAACTCCCATGCTGGCCAATCGAATTAGGCCAGGTGGCGCTCCCCTAAATAGCCAATTAGGCCAATTCAATTATCCTTTAATGGTTAATTTAACATAGCTAATTAAATCCCTTTTAGGTCAATGTCAAAATACCCCATGGTGGCGTACCTTTGTTGGTGACGTGTCAGCATATTATTTATACGTGTTCCGTATAAATACATGGAACGTCACAGGAGCGGATTTTGAAATATGTCTTCATAAATCTTGCATGTCCTGCTATAGGACTGGTATGTGTATCATGAAGAATGAGCTTGCAAGCTCCTGATGTCTCGGGAACACATAACTTATCCTTATAATAAAGGAGTTCAGCCTCCTTCTTATAATAGCGGAAGGTCTTCCTTTCCTTGTCCGTCCTAGCTTCCTTGGATACACTTTGCCATATCTCCTGGAATTCTGGGTCTACGGGAAGGGCCTACTGTATCTACTTCCCAAACTCACTGGAGAGTGTGGATATAGCATTGCAATGTGTTCGAGTAACGAATGATGTCTGGAAAGCGCGTCAGCAACAACATTATGCTTGCCCGGCTTATAGATGACCTCAAAATAATATTCCTCAAGGAATTCCATCCAATGTCATTGTCTCAAGTTGAGGTGAAGTTGTGTGAAGATGTATTGGAGGCTGTGGTGATCAGTATCCAACTGGAATCGTCTTCCAAGTAAATAGTGCCTCCAAATGCGCAAGGCACGCACAACCGCGAGCAATTCTTGGTCATGCGTGGGGTATCGATGTTCTGCATCATTCATCTTTTTAGAATCGTAGGCGATAACCTGACCTTCTTGCATCAACACTCCACCAGTAGCTATCTTACTAGCATCCGTGGCAACCCACTTATCCTTCTGAGGATCTGGCAAGGTGAGAACCGGGGCTGTTGTCAAGGCATCCTTCAATGACTGAAACCCGACTTGAACTTTGTCTTTCCAATGTGCCATCCAATCCCTAACCTTTTCATGCTTGGTTAGGTTCGTTAGGGGTGCGGCGAGCTTGGCAAAGTCCTTGACAAATTTATGGTAATAACAGGCCAAGCCGAAGAAGCTGCGAACCTCGGACACATTGGTTGGAATGGGCCAATCCTTTACTGCTTCAATCTTAGCTGGATCTGTGGCTATTCCTTTTGCAGACACGATATGTCCCAGGTAATCCACCTTGGTGGTTGCAAACCGACACTTGGAGAACTTGTCATATAGTTGGTGGCGCCTCAATTTTTGTAAGGCCAACCGAAGATGCCGCCCATGGTCCTCTAAGGTCTTACTATATATGAGGATATCATCAAAGAATATGATGACAAAATCATCAAGATACTCATGGAAGACATCATTCATCAATCTCATGAAGGTGGCTGGGGTATTAGTCAAGCCAAATGGCATTACAGTGAACTCATAATGCCCATAGGGTGTCCGGAAAGCGGACTTGTGAATGTCATCCTCCTTAAATTCGTATCTGGTGATATCCCGATCGAAGGCCAATCTTTGTAAAGTACTTAGCCTCTTGCAACTGATCTATTAGATCGTCGGCCCACGGCAAAGCATACCGATTTTTAATAGTATGCTTGTTCAGTTGGCGGTAATCGATGCACATTCTCAAGGTGCCATCCTTTTTCTTGACGAAGAGTATCGGGGCCCTGAAAGGTGAGACACTAGGTCGAATGAAGCCTAATTTGAGGAGCTCCTGCAACTGCTTCTTAAGCTCTATTAATTCAGGAATACTCATTCGATATGGGGCGTCTGGTTCCAAGGTAATTTCACATTCCACTCCTCTAAAAGGTGGCAATTGATGAATCTCTTCGGGGAAAAGGTCATGGTATTCCCGAAGAACAACTGTTATTGCCGGAGGCAAGATATCAAGAACTTCGTCTTGTTTGGACTTGGCTTCCACTGAAGCAAGTCGAATCATGCCAATAATCTGAGATTTCTTGAGAGCCCTATGCAACTGGCGTAATGAAATACATTGCAAAATGGGAACAACCGGCTTACCTGATATAGTCACTCGGGCTCCATTGGTTGCATTAAAGGTAACTTCTCGATTCTCACAGTCAATGTTGGCCTTGGCGGCAGCCAGGAATTCCATACCCACAATGAGATTATAGTGACCAATATCCATGATCTCCGCTTCTAGAGCAACAGGTGCTCCTGGTAGCTGAATATTCAAATTAATACGTTGACCCCCGCGTGTGACGTATAGCCCCACTAGCCAACGTAACTGGACGTGGCTTGGACCTCAAGAGAGTGAGGTGCAAAGCCTCTACCATTCTAGGAGATGCAAAATTATGTGTGCTGCCAGTATCCATGAGGATAATAAAAGGCTTACAATCTACTTGGCCAACCATGGAAATGACAGAAGGCTGATGGTTGGCTTGGCCCGTTTCAATGGCAGCATAAATATGGGACTCACCTTGTATATAGTCAGGCGCGTCATTGTCAGCAGCATCGTCCGGATGGTTTGGGTTCCCTACGCCTTCCCAATGCATATCAGCAAGGGCGGCCTGCACTGTCTGTATAATATAAGGACATTCTTGCATACGGTGCCCCAGGCAGAAGCACCGATAGCAAGCCTTGTCCCGATGTAACTGTTCACGAGCCTCCTTGGGAATGGCTTGGAGGATATATCTGAAAGCCCCCGCAGTATTGGTGGACTTATCTGGTACCGTGAAGGAAACTTTCTTCTCGGACTTCTGATATCCGGTAGAGGCGGAGGCCCCGGACTAGGTGAGCATCCTCTGTAAGGTGTATACCTTTTGTTCTGACTGAAAGAAGAGGGTCGCGATGGCTGATACTTGGGAGTGTCCTCCTCTAGGCTAAGGGTTTTAGCCTCTGCTTCTGCAATTATTTTGGGGTCTATTGCTCGAACCATTTTCCTCAAAGTAGGGGATAAACCCTCAATGTACCCTCCTGCGCTCGTTTATCCCTAGGACATATAAGCGTAACCTCATGAACTCATCCGTATATGACTGGACGGTCATGTTCTTCTATTCCAGGCGATAAAAGGTTTGGATCTGTTGACGGCGGTGAGCCATGGGCACATAATGAGATTTGAAAGCTTTAGCAAAAACCTTATAGCGGCACCTTCCTCTCATCAGCCCGTGGGAGCGGGCATATCCCTTCCACCATATACGAGTAGATCCGGTGAGATTGGTGGTGGCAACTTCCCAAATATCTTTCTCGATCATTCCATACGACTTACCGAACTCCTGCATCTCATCCAACCAAGATTCTGCATCAACCCCAGACCTGGTTTTTCTTGAGAACTGTGCCAACTTACGGTTCTTCCAAATGCTAGTGATGGTAGAGTCTACTGTTTTTTGGTAATCCTTTTTCTTAGCTTTTGCATGGTCAACCTCATTCTTAGAAGAGTCAAATGAGTCAGAAGACTCCAAGGTGGCATCGGAAGATGAACTACTGCGTGTTCTCTTAGATCGAGAAGCCGTAACTGGCACAGGTGCCGGTGGTGGTGGCCGCTGATTCGGTGGAACAGGAATCCCAGGCCCGTATTCCTGTGGTATGTGGGGTGGGTTGGCTTGTAACACATAAACCTGGAGATCAGTAAGCTGATGCTTCATAATGGTGAGCTTCTGTTCGGGTGTAAGACGGCCCGGTTGCATGAGGGTCGCCCAGAAGGAGGACGTGCACCGTCTAAGATACAACAAAATCAAGATAAGCATATGGTCTCCCCGAATTCTTCAGGCGAGAGCCAAATCTTTGGTCATGATAATGACCCTCTTCGCGTGGATGGCGCAAAGATTTGCATCCCCAAAAAGGGCTATTAGATAAGCCTCAGCAGCCTCCTGCAGTGCGAGCATCGCAAAAGTTTGGAACCGCAGGCCAGTCTTGAATTCTTGGGCAATTTTGCGGACCAACTGCTAAAAGGGCAGCTTCCGTAATAGCAACTCCGTGGTCTTTTGGTACTTACAGATCTCCCGTAAGGCCACGGTGCCCGGTCTAAACCGATGGGATTTTCTGGGAGCTACTGCTCGCTGAGTCTGCGCGGGCTTCTTAGGCAGGGTCTTGCCCCCTGACACTGGGTGTGGCCGTGCTGCATCCCCTCGTTCTTGCCAGCGGGCAGTGTTTGTGGCCTTCCCAAAACCCCCGATAGTCTTGAGCTTTTCTTTGTACTGGTTCCCAGACTTGTGAGTGGTGGATTTGCGCCATCTCTTAATGGGAGGCTTCTCCGTCTGATCAGGACCGCGCTGGATCTCTACTGCTGCTGTTGGTCCTGGTTTTGCTGTTGCTCTTGCTGTTGCTGCTGCTGTGCTCTCTCGGCCTCTTTCCGCGCGGCATAGATGGCAGCCAGGCTTGCTTCTACCTCTGCATCATGTCGGGCGTGATCCTTCGAAGCAGTTCTGCATGGTAACAGTCCGACCGGGCTAAGGTAAGATGGGACCTCACCCCAAATAAAACTTTGGGTGGCCTCATCATATTCATATGGGGGAAGGTCCAAGGGATTGCAGTTGATGATGGCTCTCCCATCACCCAGGTAGGTGGGTCACCCCTCTCCATCTCCCTGGTATCATCTGCACGGGCCAGCTCTCTGATTCGGGTCGCCTCCTTCCGTATAGCTTCCTCTTCGGGGACTTCCTCACACTCGGGTGGATAAAACTTGGTTAGGTTGCTCGACTATAGTGTATGGCTGTTTAAGAAGGTTAAGCTTTATCAAAAAGCGCTCAGAGAGATGAAAGATAGGGTAAGGTATCTGATGCCCGGCGACAAAACGTTGCACAAGCTAGACCAAGAGTAGCTCGACCTTGGCGGGGTCGGTAGCTAGATATTCTCCTAACTGAGAAAAAATTTGAGGTATGTTGAGGGTACCATAGCTCTGGGTACTCTTAGTACGTGCGATATTCATTGGGCCTAGGCAAGAGGACGTGAAAGAGGGCGCTGGGGGGAAAAGAGGCATGAAAGGAGTTGCTAGGTGATGATGGTGGTGTCTGGCGCGAGTTAAGGCAAGGTGATCTAAGCTTGGGTTCCGGCGGCTATGGCGGATGGTTGAGGTGGGCGCGTGAAAGAGGCAAGGCGAACACACAAAAAAGAGACGTCACTTTAATTTTTATGTTCAATTTTTTTTTTTGAAAACTTTTTTTTTTTTTTAATTTATATGGCGGAATACGCGTTTTATACGGTCGGGCGCCGCTTCGATTATATGCGCTCCAAATCGAATTCTAAGATGCCAAAACTCAAGCGGCGCCCGAGTTGACTTTTGGCCCGCTTTTTCACCCGGTTGCGGCCGGATGACGACGCCTCTAGGGTATTTGGACCATGCCCGACACGTTGTGTATGGTGCCTACAAAACTCGAACCTCTGGCTCCACCATCTGACCTTAACCACTCTACTAGAGAACACTCTCCTACACAACTAGGTCATTCCTCCCATAACTAGGTCAACTTACATGCTAACTACAGAGTTGGAATACTCTAACCTAAGGAAAAGTACCATCAACTAACGAGTTAGAATGTGGCCAGTGCAATGATTTGGTCTACCAAAACCATGCTCTGATACCACTGTGATGCTCCCAGAATCTATACGATGCTCCCATCGTACAAATACGGGAATTCCCCTCCCATGGCGACTACATCACTATGGTAAGGCCCTCCGTCATACTCGGACCGCTTGGGATGGCCAAGTGTCCGGGCGAGGAACACAGAGGTGTCATTCGTCCCACATCCTCTATGGGAAATCCTATATAGTGGAAGCATACATAGACGTTAGCATAAAACAATCATGCTAAAATAATATACCACCACGAAGGGTGGCCCATCCATCATCATCAACGAAAAGATCATACAACCATAATAACATGAACTAACACCATGACAAGGTGCTACCCTCGGCTTAGACTCCAAGGGATCAACCGACGGTCAGGGCCTCGAGATATCAACAGACGGAAGTATAATATGGCGTTGGCTGGCATAAGACAATGGCTAGAGTAGTCCACTCCATCTGCCCCTCCTGTGTACACTTTGCAGATAGGCTGAATCATGCTATGACATGCTTGTAGCCCTCCGAAGACGCAATCCAAAGGAATCACCCTTCGGGATTACTCCGGGTTACATTTCCCTAGTTCGATGAGGCAGGTTAGAGAGGCGTCTCCTCCCTAAGCATGACGGATCCCTGGATGTGCTAAAGAACACGTGCCCTCTCAGTAACCCCCGCATCTGTACCAGACTTACTCCCCTAAATCTAAAGGCCGGCTCACCAGCCCGTTCGAGTCTAGGGCGTCCATATAGGCACGTCTCCTGTAACCCATGGAGTGTCAGACTCATACCCGCCCCACACACAGTGACCGGCTATAAGCCTAGCACACTATAGGAGTCCTGTAGCCGCGCTCGGCAAGACCCCACTCCCGATTCACCATCATACTCTTTATCTGGTGCTGAACCACATCATAGCATCCTCAGCCAAATTGGCTCTTGTGCATAGGCTGCATTTATTGGGTGTTAAGGGGTCTAGCTAGAGACATCTCTATTGCTAAGAGTTCAGATCTCTACCCTTCTCTTAATCCCAATACACGGAGGGAGCAGAAAAAAAGAATACGAACACCATCTAACTATCCATCATCATTCCAAACAACATATGAAAGAGAATTTAGTCATTCCATCTATTAAAAGAAGTGTTAGCAGAAATAGAAGCTATCTAGGGACTAACCAGTCTCTTGGCTGGAGCCGTTGTCACGGAAGGCTTCTATAGCTTGAGGATGTTAGCAAGTACTGGCAAGGATTGGCTAAAGCTGGTAGCTACTGCTCCTCCTCACTTCCCAATTCGAATTTGGGCAGAAATGGGGGTGGGATCCCTATTTCTACAACCAAAATAGCAAGCCCCCCCTTCAATTGATTTGGACCAGGTGGCACCCCCTCATTGGTGACATTTAAATAATTAGGCTCCAATTAGCATATAATTATGTTAATAAAATCCATAATCATCCCTTATTTTATTAGCATAGCTAATAAAATCCATTATAGGTGAACCCCAATTCGACCCCTAGGGTCTAATTATATGTTAGTGGCATGTCCAGGTATGCATACGTATACCGTATAAATACCTAGAACGTTACAGGTCCAATCATACAGCTCTGCCTTGTGGCTATTGTTCTACATTGCATAGAGTGCCTTCCAACCTACTGGAGCTCGCAACTAGATGGAATTGTCTCAGTTCATGGCAGACGGGAACTCCACCCCCAAATGTTCGTAAGCAGGTACCACTTCAACATTTTAGCCACAATAACTGAAGGTTGGAGCATTTGGCTGGCGTGTAGACGATATGAGAACCACCTTGATCTTAGTCAAGTTGATGCGCATGTCAGTCACCTAGTAGAATATGTCCAGGGCATCAAGATGGAGTTGCATGTCTGCCTGAGTGTGAGCTAGGAGGTCCACATCATCAGCATAGATCAGCTGCCTGGTGATCTGATGTAGAAGTAGAGCCCCATTGCCTCAATTATCAACAAGCCATCACTCCAACTGATCAATGTACATGCCAAATAATATAGGACAGAGGGGACATCACTGGCAGACCCCCATACTGCTCTCAAATAGTTGGCTCGTTGGTTGCAACTGGCCTGTGCATGTCTCATATAACCTGTACACCATGTTCTGCTGTTCTACAGGGACGTCTAGCTGTTGCAAACTTGTCCACAGCTTTTCCAGAGGCACAATGTCAAAAGCCTTGGCGAAGTCTACGAAGCAGCAATACAGATCTTGTCGACGGTTCCTATTGTCCTCAACCAGAGTCCGCAGTGTGAAGATGTGATCAATGGTTGAGTGTCTCGGCTTGAATCCTGCCTGCGTAAGTGCCCGCACTCTGCTACCTCTGCCCATCTTGTCAATTGCTGCTCGAGGATCCCAATGAGGAGCTTTGTAAACATTGACCTGATCACGATGGTCTGGTAATTGGCCGGGAAGTGCGGGTCTCCTACCTTGTAGATTGGGACAATCCTACTAGTCCACTGTGGGGGGAAAGCTTCCCACAATGCCTTGTTGAACATGGCGGTTAGTATTGGTGCCATGGTTGGTCCTGCTCACTTGAGTAACTCTGCTTGCATGCCGTCAAGGTCTGGCACTTACCCATTGGCTAGACGTTGTAGCCTCTGCGCTACCTCCGCCTCTGTGATTTCTAGCACCGAGCCCTCTTGGGGGGTTAATGCTGCCCGTCTACCCTCAAGATTGTAGAGCTTCTATAGGTATTGCCCCCATTTCTTCGAGGTGATATTTCCTGTGGGCGGCACTGGCCTACTGAGCAGTCTTCATCAAAAGGTCCTGGGATGATGTTCCAGGAGGAAGAACATTTCTTATTGACGGGCCGCAAGTACCTGGCCTTTCTAGCCATAAGAAAAATGCGGTATTGCCCGTCTGGGCATAGCACATGATCTCTGACTTGGCGGAGCCAGCGTTTGCGTTCTTTGCACTCAGCATCAAACTATTGGTTACGTGGAAAGGTCGTAGCTCCCGAGGTTCGCTGGGAGTGGCTTCTCCCAAAACATCTTTCTGTAGCAGCCCCGAGGACATCAATGGGCCTGCCTGCCTGTTGCTCCAGCTTGAATACTGTGAGATGCTTGCTAGGTCCTCCGTAAGCATCTAGAAGTAAGTATGAGCGTGTTCATAGTCCAGTCTGAGCTGGGTCATGCAAGGAGGTGTTCTACTGGTGGCTGGAGCAACATGCCAAGCCAATTGCAAGTAGAGTAGGTGGCCTGAGTCCACCTCCTCATTTCTACCCTTTGTTCCCACTCCGTAATGCTTGATGAGATGCATGTCTTGCTCGGCCACTAATACATAGTCCACTACACTGGATCCACCTCCTTGGTTCTCCTGCCTGCAAGTGTGCTGGCAAGAGGATGGCCACTGTACTAGTCTATTGCAAATCACTGCCTCCAATAACGCGAGACCTGAATGTCAGCTGATGCCTGTGGCCAAGCTCCTTCTGAATCATCTGCCAAAGGGTCAAATCTCATTGGCTGTTCTGTGCCAAAATCCACCCATAAAAAATAATTTTTAATTACCAGCTTTTTTTTTTCCAACCGAATTTTTTTGTAAAAAAAGCACTAACGTAATAGATGTTGATAAAGTGGAAAGGAGAGGATCAATGTTAAAGTGCATCCTAATTAAAGGTAGATCAATATTCAATATGGTTACAGAGCATCACTTGTGTCTTCATTACCATAGACACAATGCACAAAACATTTTCAAACTATATATAATGATACATCAAATTTCGATTTTTTATTTTTTCGATAGCTAATATTTCTGGGTTCTGCCTCAGGCAAGGCCGACACGTGTGTTTCATTTTTTTTTTTTTTTTTTTTTTTTTTTTCGTGGTTCTCTGCAACAATCCAGGTGCAGCTGAGTCCGGCCGGAGTCGAAATATGGCAGCGACAGCATAATTGGAGTGATGATAGACACAGGGATATAGCCGGACCAGAGAGCCCCACATTGAGCAGCAGATTCAGGCATAAGAGTGTCATTGGTTTCACAGAGCTGGCCATAGCCATCACCAAGATCCTCCAGTTCCTCTTCATTCTTATCAATTAGATCCTGCTGGTTCACAAAACCCAACTCCTAAGCACAATCTGCCATCTCTTCAGACACAGGGTTTTTTTTGCCTCTTATTAGTGCTCTCCTTCTTGCCAAAAACAGGGCCAGTTTTCACATATCTAGTTTCTTCATCCACCATATCTACAAATGAATCCCAAGCCGGGTTAGAATCGGGCGAGGATTTGACACCGGAATTGTCAAGCAGCAAAGGCTGAGAAACGACAGGGTCCAAGCTTTCCACACAGCCGGAACTAGTTTTCTGTAGATTTGGTTCGACATCTTGTTGCGGTCTTACCAACCATACGCAGCCTAAAACTGTCCTTAAAATAACTGCTATACCTGCTAGAAAAATCAAGGGTGCTAACCATATTCTGAACCAAATCTGAGCTCACCCCCATAGAAACGGCAGATCCGAAACTGGGCTTGTTGAAATAATTAAAATCTTCAACTGGGTGAGCTTGATCCAAGGTGCCCAACAAAGATGTATTCATATATCCGGCACTAGGGGTGCTAAGATATGGAGCCATGGGGCCTGTGCTTCTGTGTATACCGGGAAACCCAACAATCCGGGTTCCCAGTCCGGGTTCCCTACCTCTGTTACGATGCACAGAAGGGGTTTCTCCCTTTGTTTTGGCCCAACCAACCCAGTCCAGCCAAGTGGATTTATGATTTCAATCGTCCCATTTTGGTATTTAACATTTCAATTACATTTTAAATATGCTATTAGAAAATACGAATTTTCCAATCGGAAATAGTTCTTGCGCCTTCAAGGGCTCGAATACAATCTGATCTTTCTACAATAATTTGGCCCAGTTCACGCTGCAACAAACTACAAAAGTACTATATATTTTATTGATTTTAATAGCAAGTCGAATCGATTTGGATACAGTTTGCTGCGCTTCCCAAAAGAAGACTTGAATTGGACTAAGTGCAAGAGTCATGTCGCATGTGCAAAATTGATATCATATCTTGGATTATTTTTTCATGTTTTCTCGCTCAAACAACTATCATATCTAGTTTTTTACCCAAGACTATGGAGAAGCATGTAACACTGCATTTATCTTAAATTCTTTTCATGTTTTCTCGTGCAAACAGCTATCACATCTAGATTTTTAGCCAGGACTTTGTAGAAGCGTGTAACACTACATTTTTCTACAGGTGTTTTCTATAATGTCCATTGGCAAAATGTTGATAAGGATGCAATTGCATAGATCAGTTGAGATGCATTTGCATTGCTTTTGAGTTTTTTGAGAAAAAAATTGAAGGTTAAAGTTCTCCAACTTAGACACATTTAGTTCAATTTCGCAAATCCATCAAGGCCGCCGCGATAAATTTCTTGTAAGATAAATATTCCAACGGAGATTTTTACAATAGCTAGTAATGTACACTCTAACAATGCAGTTCTTTAAAACTCAAGCAAGAGATTGTCCCATAATTTACCAGTGCTTGAAATTCCCAGTCAACGGATAAGACAGGAAGGATGTAACGTTCCTAACCGACATGCCCTTAACCAACTGGGCAAAACCGTCTAGACGTTTATGAGTAGTCGCTTCTACCCATTTATGCCGGTGTCTCGGGAACGCCCCACAGGCACATTCAAGGTTCGAATACTCGAGCGGTCTACCATGGGCTCGTTACAAAGGAACCTGCAATCTTTAAGGCAAGCATGATGCAAATTGTTATCAAAATGCTGCCATTATATCTATTTCAACAGAGTCTATGCTAATTGCCAAGGATCAAGAAATGACCAGTTATTCTTGAGGTCAAATATCATGCAATAAGAGAGGCTCAATCTTTCATAAGAATAGATTATATACACTTAAAATGAAATAAATTGGTTTTTAATGTCCTCAGAGACTAGTAAGAACATATAAATCGAATTGAGTTGAATGACACATACAAATTTTAAAAACATCACCTAAGTAAGAGGCTCCATTTTTCATAAGGAATAGAATATATCCATTTAAAATGGCACATTCCAAATTTTTTAAAATGTGTGCTACAGTAATCTAAATCCCAATTCCTTCCATGCAAGGATGAATAAGAAGCATGTACGAACTGAGTTCAAATGCCTCAGGGTAGAAAAACAATATGTAAAGAAGCAGGGAATTCAAAGATATAGTTTTACATTAAACCTTAATTTAAGTCATCTAGATGCATACAATGTGTACTTTATTCTAATATATATGGTGTGTCTTGTCGAAGATGCTCCTTGAAGCTTCTTTTCAGCATCAAGAGTCACCTTTGCTCCTCATCCTCCTGCTCAAATGGAACAAAAACTCTTCGACTACTCCATCTTTACAGATCAAACCTAGAGCTGTTTGCCAGATCAGTGCAGTTCTTTGGCCATAGCTGGAGAAAAAAGGGATTCACTATAAAAAGTAGAACGACATTAAGCAAGGGATATATTCCTCTAAGGATAGCAAATGGATCTAATTCTTACCCTGCTAGTTCCAGATATCTGAATGTTGAGCATGTTGTTGAAACAACCGCACTGCCATAATCAGTGAAAGCTCCTTGCAAATATCAGAGTCAAAAGTTAATGCAAAGCCATGGCTTCTTCAACCATTTGCAGAAATAAGAGTTCGACCTTTGCGCATATTTTTTGCTTGGTTGAGCTTGGCAGTCATAGGTCGGATTTCCACTAACGGCAGCTTTCAAAATGATGTGGCACCATGGTTTCCTGGCGGTAACATCAAATTGTCGGCAGTTTCTACTCTAAAGCCTTCCATTAACAACAATGCAGAAACAATAATCACTATTTTTTAGCTATTTTTAAATGTTCTTCTCCCTATTGCCACTGAAATATTGCTTCTACTGGGCTTGCACGATAGAATAAAAATTCAGCAGCAACAACAAAAAGTGAAGAATGTAGAGATGTCGCATCCTTCTTTACGTACTTCCTGCACGCAGAACAATGAGCTATTAATCTTTTTAGAAGCCATCAGCTAGAGGTATTAAATCTAAGAGAGGGTGTGGGAATATGTTTTAGAGCCATGTCGAAAAAATATTTTGAGATAACAGGAACCAGAAAATATTCAAGCTTCAGAAGATACTTTATTCCTCAGGCATGTCATGAGGGCTTGTTCTTCATGCATCTGTTTGTCAGAAGCCAGATAAGCCGCATAAAAGTTCCCTTTTTTTAAAGATCTTAGCAATAGAGCAGGACACCACCGCTACATATTATTTCACCACCAGCAGATATCAACGAGGGCCATTGGCCAAAAAGAAACGGGTTTCTGTAGATGATATGCAGATATACATGTTGAACTATAGAAGCAAAGAAAAAAACCTCGTTTTAGTGCATTTGCATAGATCCGACATCCTCAAGACAGACGTCCTCCATGCTGGCTGTAGAAAAAAATTCCCCTTTAAGTCTCCTTAAAGTCTTAGCAAATCAGTATTATTCCTACCAACATCGTCTATAGAGCTACAAATCATGAGGACATGGCCATTTCCTTAATAAAAATCACAACGATACAAAGATGGAGCTCGAGATGCTAAGCATAAAATGGACAATTTACCAAAACATGAGAGTAAAGGTGAAGAGCTTAGATCGTCCATCTTGCCAGTCACCATAGCCATGGAAAGATGCAACAAAAGCACGACGATCAAAGAAAATTCAAAATCTGGGAAAAATGCATGCGACCAAAATACTCCAGCAAGGGGCATAATCTAGAACTGTCATTGCCCATTCGATCGTCTCATTTAACAACCATGGTCATGTTTGAACCAGCATGAAATAAAAGAAACTCCGTGTATTTTTTCTTTCGATGTGACTTTAACATGACACTCACGAAAAAATTGGTTAAGTCCACAAAAAGCTCGTGTATTTTTTTTTGTTCAAACATGACCGTGGTTGATAAATAAGACGCTCGTTGCCCATTGCCCTAGGTGGATAGAAAGCGTGCTCCTATTATTTTATATCTTTTAAAAAGTAATGTTGTTGGGTTTCGTGCATTTATGTATTCTTAGACATGTATATACACTACTTAACTGCAACAATCAAGACCAATCAGCGAAGGGGTGCCAAAAATTGAAGATAAGATAAGATAAGATGAATTTTTACGTCCACGGGAACCCAACGGGTTATGGGACGGCACATGCAAGGGCAACAGCCCATCTAAAACCTGGGGATTAGGCCCCATCACCAAACACAATAACCAAATATTAAAAGGCTACCAAGAATAAGATAAGATAATACTAATGCTAATGCTAATGCTAATGCTAGTGGTAAATTTATGCTTCTAAAATTATCTAGACATAGCCAGTCCAAGGATTGGAAGGCCATTGATCTAGAATAATTGCTGCGCCTCCCCTGTACACTGCCCATTTCTTTTGCAGGCGGGCTGCCCTCACCTTGCAGAGCTCCTCCTTACGGTTACACAATTGAAGAGGGGAAAGGTCTTCCTGTACTGAGAAACTAGTCCCTCTGAGATGGTTTCCATGCTGAAGAACATGTAAGCGGCTAAGAGTGTCTTGAAACTGAACCAAAAGATGTCGAGGACAATCAGGTCTTGCCATTTGTTGAAACAAATGGCAAGTATGTCAAATTATACGTGTCCAACCGTTAAATATTTGGGGTCAAATGGGAATCAAATGTTAGCCACTCGGATCGGAATCAAATGTTAGGAACATTTGAAATCAATCAAAATTACATATGTTACATAAGGCCCCTTGGCCTGTTTTCTGCCCGGGAAAGCTGGCCGACGCGCGAAGTGCGGAGGCCTGCTTGACCGGGCAGAAAACAGGCCAGGGGGCCTTTGCCCTAACGGAAAACATCCATTGGGCTTCATTCTGGGCTTCATTCTGCTGCTGAATGCAAGGTAAAATCGACGGAATGCAGGGTAAGATCACTGGAATGCAGGGTAAAATCGATGAAGGAAGGTAAAAATCTGCCGCTGTTCTTCTCAAAATCTGCCGCTGTTCTTGCTCGATTTTCAGATTAAGAAACCACGCCACGTGTCGTGATCTGATTGGATGATAACACAGAATGAAGCCCAATGGTTTTTTCCGTTTTAATTCTATTTGCAGTTACCAACGTGGGATTATTTCAATTTGTTTGCTTTATTCCTAGACTAGAGTTAAAAATTATCGCTAATTATTTTGTAACACGCCAAGCTCTAATCTTAATGTACGGTGGAGGGCATTCTTCTTTTCCTTCAAAAATGCGTCCGAAAGAGGCTTCCCTGTTAACTGCTTTCGAGCTTGGCATCTTTCATTTATCACACAGGTTTCCTTCATTTCGTCGTATTCATTGTTTGTTGCTTCGTGTGTTCATTTATCACACAGGTTTCTTTCATTTCGTCGTATTCATTGTTCGTATGACAAATCATTCCTTTCTGCAGGGTTGTGCTTGCTCCGTTATCAAAACTCAGATCACACCTAAACAACATCACATGGGTATTACGCTTCCTTTTTGCCTTGAACCCTTTTGTTTTTAAAGCTGTAGATTTCATTATGAATCATGGTATAAACAGATATCCCAACACGCCTGGAATTTGGAGTGAGGAGCAAGTAGAAGCGTGGAAGCCCATTGTTCAAGGTGTCCATGACAAGGGTGGAATTTTTTTCCTTCAACTTTGCCATGCAGGCAGACATTTCCATCCTGGTATACCAAATTATGTATATTTGAATTTGTTATAACTGCATTTCTGTGTGTGTATGTTTCTCCTTAGATTTAGAAAAGCTGCGACTTAAACTATTGACATTCATAGCATGTTTATTTAACCTCACAAAACTAGCATCCTGCCTTGATTCCAACAGCTTATCTGGGAGCCAAACTCCAGTTTCTTCCAGCATTAAAGCAATCAGTGGTAACATCCTATTACCCTCTGGTGAGTTTGATGCATTCCCTGTTCCAAGGTGTCTGGAGATTAACGAGATGAATGACATCATTCACGACTTTAGAATGGCATCAAAAAATGCTTTATCATCAGGTAATGTCTCATAGCATGTTATATAAACAAGAAAAAAGATAACAGTGTAGACCTTTGCAGGTTTTGATGTGATTGAAATTCATGGTGCACATGGGTATATAAGTGACCAGTTCTTCAAACGCAATGTGAATGACAGGGTTGATGAATATGGATTATTATTGGAAAATAGGTGCAGATTGGCATTAGAATTAGTAGAAGCCATTGCAGAGGAGATTGGGTCTCAAGGGGTAGGAATGAGGCTTTCTCCCTATACTGATTTTTTAGACTGCTCAGATCCAGATCCATTATCATTAGGGCTTTACATGGCCAAAGCTCCGAATCAGTACCATAGTCTTTATGCTCACTTCGTGGAGCCAAGAGCTACAGGAGATGGAGCTGCTGAAATTCAAACAGAATGAGAATCTGTTGCCCATTAATTTTGATAATTTGAATACTTTGTGTTTTCAATGCATGGAATAATTTTGGTTGGTCCTGCCAATGCGTGACCTAGAAATTGAACCATTGCAAGTGGCTGCATTCAACGTGTTAGCTTGCCGATCAATAGTAATAGGAGGTTGGTTCTTGGTTTGGAAAACTTTTTGGAGTGGGAAGGAAGATTGCCCACTAGTTTTGAACTCATCCGCTAATCTAGAATCTTAACTAGCTACTAATAAGAGAAACCCCGATCTTTGAGCAAGAATATTTCCTGCTAATTCCATGCTACCCTGTTAAATTTCAAATTTGGCCAGACAGATGCTATTAACCCCGGTATTTCCCCAACCATAACCGTGCTATTAAACCCCGATATATCCCCAACCATAACTATGTTTATAACTGTTAAAGGGAACTCCTTAAATGTTACTGATTACATCACAGTATATCCGGCCTTATCAAATATCAAGGACTTGACGTTTACTTTACCTGGCTCGCTGTTCAACAGTCTACACTTGTTTTAATGCACTGGAACTATACTTTTTTGGCATGGCCCATCACAGTTGACTTGACAACAAAAACTAGCCACAACGGAAAATGGTAGAGAAATTCCTTGATACCACATAGAAATTTCTATAGAAATTCTTTCATGTTTGTCTCGAAGGAAATTTAGTTGTGACCATCTACCATTTTACTGCCCATTTTTTTCCATAATAATAATATATAAGGCTATACAGATACTGCAAAAGATGTCAAATTGCAAAAATGGACCTTACGCTGCAGCACAACTTGCCATTGCTCACTCCCTACCAGCTCGGCCCCTTTCATTTGTCACACAGGTTTTGGTGTTTCATTTTCTATTGTAGATTTAAGACTGGCTGTTGTTAAGATTTTAGATGATGTAGATTTTGACAATGTAAATAATTCTTACCTGCAGGGTGGTTCTAGCCCCTTTGACAAGATGCAGATCATACAACACCATTCCTCAGCCTCATGCAAGCCTCTATTATTCTCAGCGCACTACTCCTGGAGCCCTGCTCATTGCTGAAGCTGCTGCTGTAAATGCAACATCCAATGGGTATGTTTAGTTCTGCTTTGCAGTTGTTTTTCTCATTCATTTCCAAAAGAAAAACCACATCAAAATCAAATGGGTAGTATGCTGCTGCACATTTCTTTTTCTCGTTCATATCTGTGATCTGAGTTTTAGATTTGTTGCAATAGGTATCCCCACACTCCTGGAATTTGGAATGAGGACCAAATACAAGCATGGAAACCCATAGTGCAAGCTGTTCATGACAAAGGAGGGATTTTTTTCTTACAAATATGGCATGTAGGCAGACAATCTCATACGTGTAAGACACTGGTTCTTTAGCTTTCTTTATTCTTATGTGCAATAGTAATTGTGTGCAATTTGATCATATAGCCTATCAGCCAAATGGTGAAGCTCCAATCTCCTCTACCAATAAGCCTGTGAATGGTAAGATTTTATTGGCTAGTGGGGAGTTTGACGACTTCTCTCCTCCAAGGGCTCTAGAGATTCATGAAATTAAGCAAATTGTGTATGATTTCCAAAAAGCTGCACGAAATGCTATTGAAGCAGGTATTTTGAAGCAAAGTTTCTTCTTAAGATAAAGATTTTTCATCATGAAACAGAGGATTGAGGAATTTGAATATACTGCAGGTTTTGATGGAGTAGAGATACACGGGGCACATGGGTACCTAATTGAACAATTTATGAAAGGAAATGCCAATGACAGGAAGGATGATTATGGAGGATCATTAGAAAACAGATGCAGATTTGCACTTGAAATAGTGAAGGCAATGGCAGATGAAATAGGGCCTCAAAAGGTAGGGATCAAGCTGTCTCCCTTTGCAGATAATGGGGATTGCTCTGATTCAGACCCGCAATTGTTAGGGCTTTATATGGCAGAAGCCCTCAATCAGTACAATACTCTTTATGCTCATTTTGTAGAACCAAGAATGAGATCCGATGGAGAAATCCAAACAGAAGAGAGCTTGTTGCCCTTCAGAAAAGCTTTTAATGGAGCCTTCTTTGTAGCAGGAGGACATGACAGAGAATCTGGTAATGAGGCAGTCGGATCTGGTAGTGCAGATTTGGTGGCATATGGTAGACATTTTCTAGCCAATCCTGATCTGCCCAAACGATTTGAACTAGGTGCTCCTTTGAATAAATATAACTGGAATACGTTTTGCACTCAAGATCCGGTGGTAGGCTACACCGACTATCCTTTCCTTGAAGATCATGAACATTTATTTTGCTCAACACTTGTATAAAATATAATTGTGTGGATCCAAATTGTGATAAACATTTCTATGGATGGAATTCACACTTTTCAAAATGATAAAAGAATAATTGTACTGCATGACGACAAAATGGAAGCTGGGTCTCCATTTTTGTTTGAAGTTTAATTTGGTGATGCCATGTGGCAATCTTTCTAATCCTGAATGGAAGTTGGGGTTTAAAAATGAAGGGAATCTAAAATGAGTGACCCAACAAAAGAAAAAAGGATAAAAAGTTAGACTACCCAACTCCCTCCTGGCTAACGCGAGTCGTCCCCAAAAAACTGAAAAGGGGGTCCCTTATGGCATTCCCCAGTACAATCCGACAGTCGCCATCGCTGGAAGCAGGGGAAATAGGGGCCACGTATCAAAAAGAGAGTGGCAATTTGAAGAAGCCATCGATTACGCACAGGAAAATCCCCCCCGATAGTTTTCCGGAGAGTAATCCGTGAGAGGGCACCACCAGCGGTGGTGGCAGCATGAGAGGCGGAGCCATAATAATTAACTGATGGAATTATTATAGCTATATTTTTTACCACGTTTGCACAAACATGGGTTGACACTTTTGAAGCAATTTAGCGTGCAACCATGTGGAAGCAACACTTTTGAAGCGTGTCCACTTTGCAACCATGTATCTCGCTCATGCCAGTGTGCGGTTTTTCCAGCGTGAGTTTTGGTAGATTTTTTTTGTTTTTTTGGTAAGTTTTTCCTTTATTTTTCGCTTTCAGTTTTTATCCATTCCCCTTTTTTAGCCTCCACACTTCTCTCCGAAATGGCAGCGCTGTTTGTTGTGATGATCAAATCTGCAGTAATGTATGCTGATTTCATCAGAGATACATTTAGGGGTTTTGAGGTTTATAGGAAAGGCAGAGCCAGCAAGCAAGCAAGCGAATTTTATAGCATTTTAGGCGGATTTTGCACTGCTGATAGGAGTCATTGAAGCAGGTATGACCTGCGCACCCTAAATGCATTTATCTGGTTTTGCATTTATCTAGACATATCATTTGCTTAACTCTTTCATTTTGCAGGTATTGATTCATACATTTGAAGCAAGAGGAGTTGTTAAAGCATTTATCTGTGTAGACCTCAAACCCGTGCATCCTAAATCATGTGCATCTATTTGGGTTTTTAGTGCTTGAAATATATCATTTGTTTAGACTCATAAGTGGGCAGGCGGATTTTAGATTTTAGCATTTTGAAGCGGATTTCGCAGTGCAGAGGAGCCGTTGAAGCAAGTATAACTCGTGAAACCTAAATTCTGTACATTTATTTGGTTTTGCATTTATCTAGACATATCATTTGCTTAGACTCTTGCATTTTGTAGGTATCGGGTCATTCATTTGAAGTAGTTTTAGAGTTCTAGAAGAAAGGAGGTCTAAAATAATTCAGCCTTTAACCCTAGGCTTCTTTGGATATGAGGGGTCTAAAACTCTAGCTATAGCATTCAGAGAATCTTTTACACAAAAAATATGAGAGCTCAAGCATGCCTTCATATCTTAATCTCGCTTATCTTGAAGCCTCTGTAAGCATCTTTACAGAGGTGTGTTTTGCTCCTCTGTATGTTTTGTTGAAAGCCTTTCTTAGCTGGTTTCTTAATCGGGTTTTTGCACATGCTAAATGTCTCTCTGTACCTGGCATTCAATATTTCTCTCAATTTTTTTTGTGGCATGCAATATCCAAGATTTTCGACCAATTCCTCTCCCCAGCAATGCCCTTGCCCTAAATCGAGTAGTTTCAGAGGAACAAAAGGGTTTTTACTCCAATGAATTGATATAAAAACCATTGTGCATAGCCTTTTCTTAGCCTTCTAGCTTGATGGGGTGGAAAAACAAGGCTTGGCATTCGATCTTCAAACCTTGGTAGACCATTTCCTATCTTTGTTGTTGCTATGTTGTTGCTGCATCAGAAAGTTTCCAGTCTGTGACATGCCTGGACTTAACCTGCACGTCCTTTATCAACAAAATTATGATGCCTATCCTCAACTCTAATAAACGTAGCATGTTTATAAAATCTGCAAAACAATTCCCTTTGTTATTAAAAAAAAAGAAACAAATCCCTTTGTTTTCCTTCTTAGTTGTGGTTTGTTATGGGAGATCTCCTTATTTTGGTTGGGAAAAAAAAAATTTAAAAAGCAAAAAAGCGTAAAATCCAACAACACACCACAACTAAAATTTTCATTTTTTCCCCCTTGTATGACGTACAGATATATACAGTTCCTCCGGCCTATTTATACAGTTTCTTATGGCTGATATAGATGTATGCAGTTCTGCCTACCTGTTTATATAGTTCCGTATGGCTGGTATAGATGTGTACAGTTCCTCCTGCCTATTTATACAGTTCCATATGGTGGGGGCTTTACGACCATGCTCTTTAAATCTATTTCCAATATTACATGCTCCCTATGCTTTTAACAAAGTTGCGTATTAAACGGGAGCAAATCATTGAAACGAGAGCGAAAGGAATATTCCTTAAAGATTCCCCTTTTTTTTTACAAAAAGGGGGTAAAACGAGGTTAAAAAAAAAAAAGATGCATGAAATTCTATTTTGACCCCCCCAAAAGTGACTAATTTTTTTGTGCAACGAAAGAATTGACTGTTTGAAAGTGTCATTTTTCTTAGCAAATAGAATGTTCTTGAAGTATATTTTACGTGAGAAACCCTAATTTCAGAGGATAAAATATTTAACAAAAAATTGAAGTTAGTCCAGTGAAGCTGGCTGTAGTATTCTCAAAATTTGAAGATACAATCTTCATATTCACAACAAAATTCTGAGTTTTTTTTCTAAGACTCGTTATGTGCAAAAGTGTGAGGAGTGATGAAGGAGGGATCCAAGGCGTCATCATGTTCATTTATACCATCCTCATCACCTTCACTTTTTTTCATCCACTGGAGGAAGTGCTTGAGTTATCTTCCTCATCACTATCAACAGATGGTGTAGCATTGCCACCACCTTCTTCATCCTCTTCTTCGTAATTACAAGTTTTTTTTAAGCAAATTGATAGTCCTCGCGCGTGTAGGCGATTGTCGATTTCAATTTAAAATCATAGCACAATATAGTCACGTCATTAAGGATCAGCTCATCCCTACAACCCACCTTCTTGGACTTTCTTCCTTTTCCTTGGCTTCTCATTTCTAACTCATATCTACCTTCAAAAGCATTTTTCGATCGTGTTGCAAGCCAATGAATCTTGAGTTTAGTGACTAAGCCTTCCTCCTTGCCGATTGTCAAGCACTTTTGCTATCGTAAAAGATCGACCTTTGTCATCCTCCTCGGTTGGAAGAGCAATTAGCATACCCTTGCAAATTTACGTGATATTACCTTGAGGTTCATTCCTGCGTCTTGGTCGGGTACATGACTTCGATCCTCATCTTCTTCTCTGCGAGGTGCTAATGTAGCCTTCGCTTGGACCTGCTTAGTGCTTTGGGGTTGATGGAAGGTGTTAGGCCATCGAAATGGTTCTTGCAAAACTGTCTTAGAGCTATATTTTTCACAACAATTTTACGTCGAGAAAGAAATTACTCCACCACATCCGATCTTCTTCTAAGAAGTACTTAAAACGAGGAAATTCCATTTTTCAATGGCTTTTAAGGATGACGGGGTACTTTTCTTACCTTGGACTCCTTAGGATTTTTGAGAGGAAGTTGTTCAAAGACGTTCTATGAAGGAAGTAATGCGGAATATATTTAAGGAAGCGTAATCCCTCTTGTGGACTCGGTCCTTAGTTGTGGTATACTTTTTCCCCAGTAAGAAACTCGGCCATCCTTCAAGTAGAACTTGATGTGATGTTGAAAGGTGAGATCATTCAACTTGTTCACGACTTGTTCTCTCATGCGAACGTTGAGAGAAAACAAACTCTCTCGAAATCAGCAGGTCTCTTTAAGAAGATCGATCAACGGGTGGGAGTGTAAGAATCTTCAATAATTGAACTAATGTAGGAAGGGAAAGCCTTCTTCCTTCTAAGGCATACGTAAAATCTCTTGAACATCGGTCAATCGATCATGAGTGTGGCCTACAAGTAAAACCCAAGCTTCACTTTTCTAAAGATCCCTAGCTCCACTAACATAGCACAAGTATGCAAAGAGTGTTTGATTCTTGTTCTCCCTTGTAGTATTGTCAAGTTGCGGGTAAAAGCACGGTGGTAATTGCTCTTGCTTTCATACGAGGACCTGGTTAAGAATTGTAATTGTGAGGTTCGGTCACCATGCAAGTTTGGATATGTCAAAAATACTTTGCACTTTAGACTTCCTTTGAAGACCATAGCTCCTACAAGGTGGACCTTAACAAAACATTCCTCGGCACATCTTTAGGAATGTTCAAGAAATGTGGTAGAGTAGTTTTTTGGTCCATTCCATCAATCACAACAGACATATATTGCGCCGGACGTTCAAGAGCTTTTTTTACGTGTTTGGCAAGCTTTCTTCTCTCTGGCGCTTGTTGTTCACGATGTCCGGCAAGGTTACGTTGCACAATATCTCGTAGAAGAAATAAGGTCAAAGCATTTTTTTAAAACAAGTGAGAGTTTGAAGAACATGAGCTTACTTCTTTCGACTTCTGTCTTTGCGGTTTCTCTTTGACTTTTTAATTACGCACACCTTGAGCAAAGCGGACATTACGTGTGTCTCCTCGAATTTTCACTAAACCGAATTCACTTTTCCACAATCGGTGAAGTGTGAGTAAGAGATGTCTTTGAAGTTGAGTGCAAGTCTCTTTGTACTCATTAAAACATCTTTTTGGTGATGTTATCGGTTAAATGATACATGTTCTTTGTTAGGCGACTTCTCACATGTTTCTCTAAAATATTTCTCCATCCATGACACGAGCAAGGGCATGCATGGTTACAACTCTTCTTGGTCCACAATGATCATCAATTGCTGGATTTTTGTCCGATCTTTTTTGTGTATTCTAGACATTACGGTAGTCCCTAAGCGGTGGACAACCATAAAGCATTTCGGCAAACTTCTTGGCCGGTTAATGTAGTGCAAGAAGGTGTTGTGGTGCGGCATTACATGATAGGCCAAGTAGGCATTCTGGTCAGCCAATGTCATTGAACTGTAGTTGTCTCTAATTGCTCGTAATTTAGACATGTTAAATTTGTTGATGCAACCCAATGAGCAGCATTTACTTCTTAAAAGTCTTCTCATTTTATGCTCGTCCATAAGGTTTCTTCTTCTTACAGAGGAGCATGCTCTCACACCATAATCCACCTTAAATTTTTGGTGGTGGCTAGAAGAGAACATGTAATCTCGTTGCACCGTTGGTGTCTTCATCTTTTGAAGAGAGTTCTACTCACGGGGGTGACCTCCTCGCCCTTAGTGGTGTGCTTGTAGAGGAGAACAAACCACGTGGAAGCTGTACCTTAAAAAGGCGGAGGTGCGGTGTTGAATGAAGGAGATGGGCCAAAGCATATGATGTGCCGCCGAAAGTTGTTGTAGCGTCTTCGGGGGAGTTCGATCGAACATCTCTCTTATAGCAGACTGAAATTCTGCAAACCCATGTGTCACCACGTTTGTGTGAAGAGGAGTAGATGATGCAGGGTCGTCTTCATTTGTAGTGAAATCGTGGTGGGAGAAACGATGGAGAATCTCGCAGTCTTCAAAACGTCGAGCTGTATTCCTGGCATGTGTAAGTGAAGATGGAGAAACAACAAACGGCGGAGGTAGTCTGTTCCGAAAAATTTGCTGAGGTCGAGCCATTGTAGTGTCGGGGGATGGAACAAATGGTGGTGGAAGATTGCTACGTGCAACAGGTGAGGGTTGGAAAGGTGGTGGCAGCCGGTTTCCTATTGGACTTGGAGAGGGTTGGAAAGGTGGTGGCAGTCTACTAGTTACTGGACTCGGAGTTTCTTCTAGAAGTAACAAAGACCTTGTCGAGGTAGGTGTTGAAGAAGCATCTCCGTCTTGTGTTCCATCCGAAGTAGAGGTACTTGGGCAAACAAATGGTGGTGGAAGTTTGTTCACGAAGCGGTTAACCATTTCAAACAACTGCAAAAAATTGTGGGCTTGTTACTAACTTACAAGTCGATTGGACTAATGCTATTCGAGAATACAAATGCTATTCTGGAATAGTATTCTGTGTGCAGCATTTGCTGTGTGTGTGCAAGAATGCTATTCCAGAATACACTTATCCAGAGTGTTTGGACAAGACGTATTCCGCATCACATAGAAAAACACAACTGACAGTTGCCTACCTTTAAAAAGGAAAATTCGAGCGCCTGAGTAGCATGTATTCCGCTTTCAGAGATTTAGTCGCCAGCCCAAGCGCCTTCCGATTAATATATATTTGCTGTATTCCGATTCACATAGCGAAAACAATGGACAGGTAAGCATGTAAAGTACATAGTACGTCTTTCTTTTGTTTTCTGATTTGCTTCTGTAGGCCAAAGTGTATTCCAGAATACACTTTGCCCATCAGGCGAAGAGCAAAGTGTATTCTGGAATACACTTTGCTCATCGAAGTGCAAAGTGTATTCCGAATACACTTTGCCTATCGGGAAGACGAGCAAAGTGTATTAGGAACTTCCGGAATACACTTTGCTCGTCTCCCGATAGGCAAAGTGTATTCCAGGAATACACTTTCAGACCGCCGATGAGCAAAGTGTATTCGAATATACTTTGCTCTTCGCTGATGGGCAAAGTGTATACGGAATACATTTTGCTTGTAGTTTTGAGAACGGCTTGCTTTTTTTACTAAAATCACACACTTTTTAGGCGCAGGACACAACATTTTATGTTAAAAATTACTCTGTTAAGTCTAATTTAGGTACACGAAATTGACTTAGACTGACAACATTTTAGCTTGTTTTCTTGTCTTTTTCTGGCCTTTAGGGCATAAGATTAGCAAATGTTATTCTGGAATACAAATTTCTTTTGAATTTCTGTCTTAACATGGTTGTTTTAAACGTTTCAGTGGCAGGGAAGAAGGAAGCAAGAGGGCATCAAAGAAATCTCATAAGCCTAAGCGTCCACACCCACAAAAGCACGCCCGACACGACGGACGAACACGCTATTTACGAAAACTTTCAAACGCGGTGGTTCGTAACTGGGGGTGCGGATGGAAAATACAAAGACACCGACGTTTTTGTGCGTGCGTAAAAGTCTTTGGTAACAAAAATACGCCCGACTCCATGTTTGTTAACCTTGGGACAATAAAAGATGTCTCCGAGGTTGCTTGGGACAAGGAGGTCAAAGCGGGAGGCTATTCTTCAAGACCTCCCAAGGCTTCATTGTTGTGGACCTTGCATTCTTTAAAATTGTCAGTGTGCAACCACCGGCACTGGACAAATGTTTTTCACACTACCGGCTAAAACGAAGCCTGTGTTCATTAATTAAACAGGTTTTTTCCAGCACAAGCGAGGACTTTCCTGTCAGTGAGTCCGAGCAATCAGATGGAGAAAGATCACAATCACCACCTTCTCCTAGTTACGCTAGTTCTTGGGGAGGTCATCGGATAAAGGTTTTGAGGAAGAAGAGGAGGAAGAACCCCCTGCGCGGCCAAAGAAACTTAGCACGCCAAGAGAGACCATAGCTGCTAAAGAACCAAAGAAGCGGAAAGCACAGCAGCTTGAAATCATAAAAGTCCCCCAGGAACCTAAGAAGAAGAAGGGAAAGGGTAAAGCACCTGGTGTTGCTATTAAAAAAAAAAAGTTGATAAAACATCGAAAAAATGGAAGAGATTAACCGCACAAGTTTGTGCAAGGTGTCATTTATTTGCCAGATCACTTCAATGAAGCTTCCTCCAGAAAAATGAAGCTGGTGAAAGGCCACCAGGTTCGCAAAATTTATGCCGATCACTTGAGGAACCGAAGACGAGAATAAGGAGCAATCCAAATGCTCATGTGGCCCCAATAGTTGTCCTTGTTGACGGGGACCGGTGCACAACCCCCGGGAGTATGACAGAGAAAATGCCGACACCTACACTCACTACGCCTTGGGAGGGAATCATAGCTTCAAGGCAAGAAGGCAACTTTACAAAGAAAAGAAGAACCCAGAGGTACCTCTCTCCGTCCCTCTACTGCTTCATCGTGGTCTTCTGGATGAAGAAGCAAAAATCGTTGCCAACACCCACAATGCTGACAACGAGTACAAACTAAAGATGAGCTTTGTCGACAAGATCCGGTTTATGCACAGGGAGTACGTAATTTTCAAGGAAAAGTACGGTGAGGACCTGAAGAAGCCAGCGTTTTCCTTGGAGCTTAAGGAGGCGTGTGCCATTGAATCTTTGCCGAAATATGACGAGGCCAATAAAAAGGATCTCTTATTCCCCGACAACCCTGGTTCCAGTTAGCTTTTAGAGATGGCAAGGTAAGCACAAAATGTATTCCAGAATAGCAAACCAACTATTTGACGTGAAATCTGCTTGAACAGATTTGGGAACTCCAGGACCAGATATTCACAATGTTCGAGCGAGGGGAGTTAAAGAGCAAGGGCAAGGAGACAGCCAAGAAAAAACCGGGACGTGCCTAAAAAAAAAAAAGAAATGACCATTACGATGCGGAGGGAAATGCGGGGCTTCTCGACACAGAGATTTTGGAAAGGCTTCTCCAAAAAGTTGTTGACAAGGAGTTTAGCCTAGAAGAAATGTCAAAGGAATTGCACAAGTAAGATCTCTGCCACAAACTTTACTCTTTAGACGTTAGAGTCCCAAAAACATCGGGGTAGATAGTGTATTCCAGAATACACATACCTCTCTTCACTTGGGCAATCGTGGTATTCGAATACACAATGCTTCTCTAGAGACAAGCAATGTGTTTTCCGGAATACACATTGCCCATGTAAAAACCATGTGTATTCGGAATACACATGTCCTCTTCTAAAAAAGTATTGTGTATTCCAGAATACACATTGCTTTCTTCAGAGAAGCAATGTGTATTCCGGAATACACAATGCATTTTGTTTCGAGGTAACATCACCAGTTAACCAGTTTGTATTCCAGAATACTTTTAGCTTGACTTTTATTTGTTTTTCTTCTTCTTTGCCTTGTTTCTTACTTTTTTACTCATTGTTTCCTTAACGTCTTGCAGCCAAAAGAACGTCATAACATGTCAAACATGTTTAATGGAGCAGCTAAACGTAGAGACATGGGAAAGGTGCAAGGAACTCTACCCTGTAGCCACTTCTGACGAGCGAATTGTGCAATATGCACCAAATTTCGAGGGCTGGATAAGTACTCTCAACATTACTCGCCTTTGCACACACGATCACCTTACAGTTGTTGTCATGTTTTTTCTCAGAGCAAAAAGAAAAACAAAGACCTTCCCGAGGGCTTCATGCATTTGGTTAGAACAGCACGGGAAGAGAGGTCGTTAGCTGAAAGAAGAACCGTTGAGTTAGAACCATCCGATTACGAGAGATTCAGCATGTTTGATTAAAACAATTTATATTCAATCATTCATGGTGATTGCACGAACCTAGTCGGAACGGTTAAGCCACAGGACTTCACTTTGGTTATTGCTGATCTTCCCTACGGGTTTAAGCTTAAAGACAATAGATATGACGACCAGCCCTTCAAATTTTCAGAGTTTAATGCTTTTATTGATGGAATCAAGCAGATCACAACGGCTAAACATTGGCGTTTAGTTACTTTCCATTCGAGCATGCGATTCGGCTTGGTAGAATCAGCTTTCAAAACCACTTTGGTTCTCGGTTCAGCGGGATATGAAAACCTTTGCGGTAAAGTCTTATTTCGAAATACGAGTTACTTTTCTCTTTGATTACGTAGTGTATTAGAATAGTATTTCCCGCTCGGTTTTTGAAGTGTGTTCTTGTTTTTTAAGTAAACATCACTTTAAATGTTTTACTAGGTACAAAGCGAACATCAACTACCATGGTGGAGGACCAAGGTTGCTTAGCAAGGTAGAGTACCTTCATGTAGCTTATTGGAGTTTTGATGGGAAGAGGACCATGGAACACTTCAACACCTTTGCCGCTGTCAAAACTTCTCAAAGCGTCCTTGAGTTTCCAAAGATTGTTACGAAATTGCGGGACCCAAGCGCACAAAGGCGGGATTGTGAATCACTACGAAACCACAAAAGCTCATCAACCATCTCACGGACATGTTCTCGCGCGTCCGAGAGACCGGGTGCTTGATGCTTTCTCTGGTTCTGGTACTACTATCGCATGTGCACTTAAGAAGGGCCGCAACTGTGTAGCCGTGGATATTGATAAGGATGCTGTTAATTTTGTGAAGATGAGACTGGCTGCCTTACCTACTTTACCAGATGAACATCAAGAGCTAGGGGCCAAGTCTTCATCTGATTATGCTAAACTAACATCCTCAGAGATACAGCCTCCATTCTCCAGCTCACTAGACGATGAGGCAACCTTTGCAGAGCTTAAAGAAGTAGCTTTAGCTACCATTCCAGAGGACAAGGAGGATACAAAACTCAAGTCTCCAGCAAAGGAGCAGATAGAACAGAAGGACGAGATGGCAGAGAGCAGCAAAAAGAATGAGGAGGACTATGATGTAGATCTTTGACTACTGCATATTAAAATTATCATTATTTATTACAATGAATCTTCAATATTGATGTACAACAATTTATTAAAAACATAGTACTTTTTTTTCCTTTCTATTCTGGTGCTTGTTTTTTGTAATGCTTTCAGTCTCTTCAAGTCTATGCCTAAATTTCGCTATTTTTATGATTTCTGTTTCATAAGTACAAAGTTTTCGTCTAATAATGGGCCAAAATGGCATGAAAAAAAATGCAAACCTCTAGAAATTCTTAACAACTATCAAAAAAGGCTTATTTTAGAAACTTGGTGTTTTTTTAAAGGGAATCTTTGAAACGGGAGTGATGCAACACTCCCGTTTAATTTGCAATCGTGTTTTTTCTTCAAGAGCTATGTTTTTGTATAATAAAAAACTGTCTTTTGTATATCTATTCAAGCATCTTGTGCATCTATTCAAGTATCAGGATTCCCAAGAAATAGTGAAATGTAAAACAAGAATCTGTATTTTATATAGAACAAAAGTCATGCCTACATAAAAGCCCTGAAAGGAGAAAGATAGACCATGATCTGTAGAGAAATTATATCTATCGCCATCTCCATCATTTCCTACCATTACCTTTCCACCATCTCCTCTATTGAGAGACATTCCAAAAATCATTTGCTCTTCGCTTTTCCATTTTCTCAAAAGCCCATATCATCTGTTTCGTTTTGATCTTTCAAAGCCATACCCTATTGCAATAAGCTTCAAAGATGATTCGTCCTCCAGTCTCTGCTTTATGCTAAACAAATAAGAGGAGACCTTTGTTCTGTGCTATGTGCCAGACATAAGGATGAAGCAGCAAAAAACGTTTAGTTGTGTTATTCGCCATAGTCGCTCCTGTTGGCATTGAAGAACATGAAGAATCTGCAAGAGTCTGCTGCTGAAGAACATGAAGAATATGCCATTTAGAACATGCAGAAAAGCCACTGCCATGAGGGAAGCCCCTGCGCAATCCGTCCAGCCTTTCTGAGAACCATCCTAAGAAGCATAGTCTATCTACGGCTATTCAAACAACTCCAACAAAGGAAAACATGCCCTGGCATTCACCCTAATGCGGATTTGCCTTCTTATCAGTGATGCTGAGCCAGATATGGAGTCGAACAAGCAGTCCTGATTCTATTGTATCGCTCCTTTTTTAAAATGTATGTTAGGACTTTTCTTCTTATTTTTAGCTATAGCTTTTTCTAAGTAATTTTTATAAACTCACAATAGTTTATGGCGTGTTTTTGAATTAAACTTTTTTCGCCAACTAAAAAAGCTTGTAAAAAGCATCTCCAAATGTAATCAAAGCGTCAAAATGTAGCCATAGATGCTTTCTGTCATATAGACTCTCTGCATTGTTATTTTTTCTGCTCCTAATTTTATCTCTATTTTATATCTTTAACACTGCAAATACTTGGGGCTTATATTAGATACCACAAGATGCAGTCGAACACCTTAATTTTTTATTCCATACGAGAAGAAGTAGAGTGACAATAAAAGATTGGTTTCAGATTTTGGGCTGTCTTAACATATTTTGTATGATAGCTGACATTCTCTAAGCCACATTTTGCTACTGGTTCAGCCGCATAGGTGCAGACATCCAAAAGCCAAATAACCTTTTACAGATATATACTCTCTCCAATGTCAATTTAGGTGTCTATTAATGCATAACCTATTTTCCATTTGTTAACACTAGACCTGTCCCATGGTGGACCATTAAAGGGCATTTTGAAGGTTCACAAAAAAAATCATATAAAATCAAGAACACAAAAACTAGCCAAACCCTGTCTAGGAGTTCATATATGGCAGTCATGCTTCACATAAAAAATATACAAAAATATATCAGCTTCCATTCTCGTGAGTTATCCTCTAGAAAACTCAAGGGGGTCAAGTACCAAAAGCTTCGTGTTTACACAAATTAAAACTGTCTTAATGAAAATATTTTTTTGATTTTTTTGGTTATAATGTTATTTTTCTACACGAGATATAGAGCAAGACACAAAAAACCACATCTCAATTCGAAGTCTGTAAAGGAAGATAGAGCAATTTAAACATGACAGGGTCAAAGCTGTCCTCTGCCTTCTGAGAACCAGTACTGGTTCCCAGAAAGCAGATGTGATATAAAAACAACAACTTTCAGAAGGAGATCAGTTTTGAGCTCAAATTTAGTTCATGAGGTCCTCCATCTTAAAAAAATGTTTGTTGAGTTTGAATTTGATGTTTTGACTTTTACTTCTATTTTCAATTTTAGGGAAATTATACAAATGGATAGCATTGCTATATATGAGTCTAGGTTGTCCTCCAAAAAATCACATTATGAAAGTTTATAAGGATGTGAAACCAATGCAAAAACAACCTCGTGGAAAGAGCAAAAGACATGGTAAAAAAAAATCAAAAACGATATCTGTACCTGCCCATTACTGGTCCATATAGTTCATTTAAAAATTGATAATATCCTTATGTTAGTCCATTTCAAGTTGAGATTTGGGACATGAATAGCTCTTGGACCACTTTGTTCACAAAAAATATTTGTTGTTCATTATCTTAAGGATTCTACTAGAATAGATAACATCAATTATATTATATTTTCCATGTTTATTCTAGATTTGTGCCCTACGGTGTGACTTTACAAAATTATATCCTTAAAATATCTCATTTCAAGAAACCAATGCAAAAAGAACCAAGGAAAAATATGAAAAACTTTTACTATAAAAAACCAAGATAGACCACTATCTGCAGTCCAATTGCAGACCATCATTGGTCCAAATGACTGAAAGTTTAAAAATTATTAATGGTGCCATCTTAATCAATTTTGATCTCAACTTTCGCATATAGTTTACTTGTATGATTCTCTATAGGACAAAATTAATTAATTAGGTTAGCTTGCATAATTTAAGGGTGAGGTTGAAGCACAAAAAATTGAGAATTTATGGGGTACTTATGACCAATTGAACCTACATGGACTTTCACTTACACCTTTCAAAAATCATGTGATCGAAGCTAAAAAGCTATAATATCATTCCTAGGATGGGTCCTAAGACACAACAAGTGGCCGAAGTGAAGTGGTGTTCTCATTGAGCTTTGAAAAAACACTGAGTACAAATGGATCCCTCACTAGGGATAGATAAATTGAAAAAAAAAAAAAAAAAAAAAATGAACCCTAAATGCTCCGAAACTAGACAATCATCGAGAGCATGATGAAAACTGAAGACTATAACACAAAAGAAGACGATATCAATGGAAGACGATCGATGCCCAACGTCCCAGGAACAAGTACCCCTGCGTCTGGCTTGTGCACTGCGAGCCCTGCCACCTGAAAAAAGGGACCTGGACAACATAACCCGTTAGATCGTCAGAAATGAAACAAAGGGCGGGATCGATGCCGATATGATGGAAAGACAACTTCCGGAGGCCGCAGGCCAGGCCACGCCGAGAGAATAGCACTGGTCGACCAACCCAGATTTAAGAAGACAAAAACCAAATGACAGAAAAAACCGGTTGGTACCGCCTCGGAGGCGACAAAGGCCACGCCGAGAGTGAATAAAGAGATCAAACAAACCGTCAAGTCATGCAAAACCGACTAAGAGGGAGGGGGGGCGGGAAACCAGGTAGAGGCGACCGTAAGATAGGAGAAAAGCCCAAGGAGAACGCCGATAACCAAAGAAAAGGAAAAATGGGCTATAAAAAGGGGAAGGAGCTGAGGTGGCGTCCCCATCCAAGGAATGGCGGTTCTATTGCTAGCGCAATAGAACCGAAGCATTCCTAGGATGGGTCCTAAGACACAACAAGTGGCCGATAGAAGAGGAACCTACCTCAAAGACCAAGGTGGCGAGACACAATGAGCCGCTCCTGAACATTGGGAAGAATATAGCGCGAATGGGAGGAGGCAGAGCGCCAACGTCCATGGGAACGGACAATGTCTGAAGGGACGGAAGAAGCAGCAGCGGCGGTGGCGCCCCCCCTACGTCCGGCATGGGTGCCAAACGCTCGAGGCTCCAAGCCGATCAAACGCAAAGACTCAAACCACCAGGAGCGGGCAGCGGCATAAGACAACGGGCGAGATGAAGCTAAGGAGGAGCGAAAAAGCGGACCACCTGACGGTGGATCAACGGTGCGAAAACCACAGGCAGACAATAAACGTTGCAGTAACATCACCGGACAGGAGGGAGAAAAGGTGCGAGCAATGAGGACTTCCTGACCGGCAGCAGCTTGGTCGCACTTGGATTTGCGGATAAACAACTGGACATGATCGGGAAAAAATGAAAGATCGCGCCAATTCAGATGCAAGGCCTCAGAGATACGAAGGAAACCAGCAAAGCAGATGGTGACAAGGCATGCTTTCATAATACCACGCCAATGGGCTTGTGACGGGGCAAGTACTGAAATGACTTGGCGAACGTGGGCCGCAGTCAATGGTAGACGCACCTGTGATGGGCTATGGACACGTGGGGCCGCTTGACGAACTAGGGTAGGAAGGGGCGCAGAGCAAGGAGACGGGAAGTTGACCAAGCCATGAAAAAAGGCGATAGCAGCAGACGCGATACCTATGGAATTAGGACTGCGACGAGCAGATACCAACGAGGAAAAAAACGCGGCGACATGAAGGGAGGAAGCAGGTAGTGCTGTAACCTGCTGGGAGCTGCACCAATGACGAAAAGATAGCCAGGCGGAGGAATAACTGAGCAATGTAGACGATGCACGGGACTGGAGGACAGACACCAATGCTGAGGCAAAGAAGGGCAAAGAGGGATCGTCGAAGAAAGGTAAGATATCTGGAAAAACAAGACAAAAAACACAATAGTCAAAAAACCTAAAACAAGTCTCAACAATCAACCAATGCAACCAACCTCTAAATTATCAAAATATATAACCTAGAACTAAACAAACCAAAAACTCACTAGACGCAAAACCAAGAAACATCTATTCAATGGAAAAATTACAACGTAAGGCAAATAATGCGGCATGCCGGCGAGAACCCGCGATGCGAGAAGAGAGCGAAGGGAGTAAGGCATGTGTGAATTCATGAAAGAAAACTGCATCGTGAACAAAGGGCTGCCAAGACAAGGAATCGACAGCAAGCAACGGCCACCAAGGTGCAGAAGGCCAAGCAAAAACAACTAGTGTAAGCCGTGCTCTGCAAAGACGGGCGTGGTGCAACACTTCGGGAATCAAGGCAGGCGGAGGAAAGCAGTAGTTATTGAACAAATGCCAATCATAAGATAGCGCATCAGGGGCAATCCGGTGAGGGTAACAATCCTTAGTATTGAAAACTGGCAGCAAGGCATTAGAAGGGCTAGCAAAACGATCCACATGATGAGGGCCCCAGCGCGCCTCCAAGAGATGAAAAACAGAGGGAGATAAGGAAAACTCATCAAAGGCCCGGATCTTGGAAAGATAATCAGCCCACTCATTCTCCAATCGTGGAACCCATACCGGCTCCAACTGAATATGATACTGATAGCAAAAAATTAGTACTTCTAGAAGCAAAAGATGAAGTGTCGGAGATCGTGAACCGCCACTGAATAGAAAAACACATTCGGTTATCCCCATGAAGCTATGACGCGGGATGCAGCCAGTAACGGAGCACACCGCTGCAAGATCTGAAAAAGAGCAAAGAGTTCGCGCCAAGTGGAAGATTGGAGGCGATCATCTGCAGAGAAAACACCAGAGAAGGAGAGAAGCTGAGAACCAGACGGAAAGCCGGGCCGCCCCATCCCTCATCGCTAGCATCAAAACCCAAGGTAGATTTGAGCACAAAGTGGGGGCCAAACAGGCTCTGGCCGAAATGATCTGATAAAGCCTCCCTAAAGCTGGATTTCCGTGACGCAAGAGGGGACAGCAGGAGAGGAGTATCCCAAAGGTCAAAGATCACGTGAATCTGGAATGGAGGCCCCAAGTTAAGGCAAGACACAAATGGCCCTGTGACTAGGCGCAGAGATGGATAAAACCAAGAAACCGAGCAATATGGCGAGGGGTGACATACTGGGAGGCTAACAGGGTAGAACAAAGAGACAAAACCCGCTCCTTTTTAGCCTGAGAAATGCGAAAGAAACCCTCCTGTGCATCAATTATGAAGCCTAAAAAGATTGTGCGGTGTGAGAAATGAAAACGACACTTTTTCCATGCCAAGAGAAAACCGGCCTGCTGCAAGTCGGCAATGACGCGAATCTGGAGAGACTCAGGAAGGGACTGGCAAAGAAACAAAATATCATCGACATAGGGCAAACAACGAATACCCTGACCTCGCCAAAACCGAACTAATCGGCCTAACTAATTTGCTAAAGACAAAGGGAGCAGAAGCAAGACCAAAGGGGAGGACATTAAAGACGTAAAAACGACCCTCGAGCTCAAAACCCAAAAAAGTGCGGTGGAGGAGGCCAAATAGAGACATGGTGATAACTGGACTTAAGGTCGACCGCAAAAGAGAAAATCATTAGGCGCATATATAAATGTGAAAGCAGCTCAAGAGACTCATATCGGAAGGAAGGGGATCGGCCAAGAAAGAGTTCAAACATCGAAGTCAAGGATAAGGCTTAAACTTGTTCATGCCTTTGGGAACAACGCCAAGGGGGGAGCAAAAGAAAGGGCGTGAGAGGATGGGACGCCGCACTGTGACGCGAAAAAGATCGAGACTACCGCCGAGTGCAAAGTCCATGTGGGCAGACAAAGAAGAGTGATTTCGGGCGGAAAAAGCAACAGATGGACGAGAAGATGACCAAGGAAGGCGATAACCAAACTGGATCCAATGCAAAACCCGGCTGCGGAGGAATGATAGACCGCCGAAAGGAAAAGCGGACCGAGGCGATTTAGGACCACGTAAGGTAAGCCAAATCGCCGCCAGGGGAGGGTCGATGCCAAGATGAGGGATGATGGAGGTGATCGGAGCACATTCTGAAAAACCCGGTACAAACCGCAAGTTATGTTGCCAAAAAGAAAACACAACCAAGTTAGTCGAGTGGATAACCGAGGACAAGACAAAAAACCCCAAAGCTAACACAAAACACAATGGTCACAACAAAGCATAAATCCCAAAGAAACTAGACGACAAACATCCCAACTACAATGCCGAGTAAGACAATTAACATCCTACTATAGTTAACAAAACCGAAACCATCTAATTGTAAGCAAAAAACGCAACATATCCAAGAAAAAATTAGACAAGGAAAACAACCACAGCCGCCTGATAGCACATAACTTAACTCACTCAAGTCTATATCACACGAAAAAATAACAATACTGAAAAAAGGACCAAAATTTTTATTAATGTCGAGAATCCATGACAACAGGGGGGAAATATGCAAGGGCAAACTAAGATTCAAGGGCCGGGACGAGGAAAAAACGGAGCCGGGGCCGGCACCAAAGGACCCGGGGGTGGAACCAAAGGTGGGAGAGGAGCAACAGGAGAGCCCGTGTTGGGGCGAGAATGGCACGTTTCAATGCGATGCCCCAGGCGCCCACAAAAGGTGCAAAATGGCGGGACCGTATCGAGATGAGGAAAAAAGGGGATTGAGGTGTGGCGTAAAAGGTGGAGCCAGAGGGGCAGGCGGTGGATCTAGAAGCCGGGGGCGGCGATCACGATGCATTTGCCGAAAGCTAGTTTTAATTTCTTAGAATCATCGGCAGTCGTAAGGCGGGGGGCCCGTGTGGTCATCAAAATCCAAGGCGACATCATAGCCCTCGCGTCAGCAATAATCAAGAACTTCATCCCTGCAAAGTGGCGTACTTTTACCTTCTTCGACAATAACGGAGGACGACGCCTCGGGCACTCGAGGAGACAAGGCAATCAAACGAGCATGGAGCTCGAGGAACTGGACTCGCGGGTACACAGAACTCGTCTTGGTGGCGTGATGACTCTCTCTTAAAGCGAGGAACCGATCGCGGAAGAGCGTTCGAACCTCTTGGCGCAACACCTCAATCGCTCATGAACATTAGTGTTAGACGGAGTGTCGATCGAAGACTCGGATCTGTGCCATCCAGAATCAAGGGTTTGCAAAAGCCGAGGCACCATATCCACCGGACCGAGAGGCGGAACTGCCGGTAACTAGCGGTCGGCAAAGAGTGGCTCAACCCCACAGCCGGGACCCGCAGAGGCAAAGGAAAAAAGGGAAGGCACGAAGCAAATGACACAGAGGAAATAGCTCGAGAAGGACCGGAGAGAGTGTGAAGTTACCGCAGATGCATCGGACGGTGGAAAAACCGGGCCGATGGGCTCAAGAGAAACCGCGGGGGTATGCAGCAGACACCCGAGAGGCAATAGAAACTCCAGTGGTGCGGGCACGTCGCATAGGTGGAGTGGATGGGCAAAGGTTTGCCGCTGACCGTTTAGCCCTCCGAGCCCGCAAAGAAACCTGAGAGGTGCTAGGAATGTCCTGATCTGCCATATCGTGAAAATGTCTAAAAAACATAATTCACAATGTTAGAACAAACAATGGGAAAAATTAACACGCTTTACGAGATCCATGCCAACACAAGATGCTAAGCCCAGAGCGAGAACGTAACACACCCCACTAAACATAAAATGAAAAATCGACGAGAAACGTAAAAAGCGAGGAAAAAGCAAAGAAGCAAGAAAAACCGAACCCACAGCACCAACAGGACAATATTAGGAAGAAAAGAAGCGAAAGAAAAAGGGGCTTGCGACCAAAAATAATAATAACAACAACCGGAAAAGAAAACCCGAGAATGAAATGGTAAAGACAACACCAACAAAAAAGACATCAAAGAACAACCTCAAAGAACAACGAAAATTCATTCCAACAAAAAGAAAAAACAATGGTTCCAGGGGAATGCGGGACAGCGTATCCCAACCAAGCGGGGTAAACCGGGTCGACGGCCCGGTATCCCTGCTTCATAAGTGACGGAAGCGGCAGCTACGAAGTCGGTGAAGGCGGAAAGCAGAGAGGGAAAAACAATCGAATGCAGAGAAAGAGAAAGACGGCAACAGAGAAGGCGGCAGAGAGGAGATGGATGCTGGCAGAGAGGAGAGAAGGTGGAGACGGTAACTGGAGTAAGCAACGAAGGCGGATCTTGCAGCCAACCCAGAGACGGAGAAACAGTATCGAGGAGGAACATGAGCAACAGATTAGAAATACAAGAAAACGGACCTGGAAAAAAGATCTGAGAGGAGCTAGGGAGGGTGGCCGAGGCTGGATTGAGCACTGGAGCAGCAGGCTCGGGCTATGGCAGCCGAATACAAGCCCCACTGCCAAACCGACTGGCAGGAGGTAGTAACGGGCCGGATTCGCCCACAATTCAAGGGCAGAGGCTGGACAACTTCAAGGGCAGAGGCTGGACAGACCAAAAAACCAAAGGGTTTCCGGAAGCAACAAGACCCAGGCTATTGCCAAGCCGGATTCAACTGAATAAAAAACAGAACCAGGACCAGACTCGAAAGCACCCCATGCCCCACTGCCAAACCGTCTGGCAGGAGGCAGTAACGGGCCCGGATTCGCCCACAACTCCTGGGCAGAGGCTGGACAAACAGAAAAACCAAAAAGGCTCCGGAAGCAAGAAGACCCAGGTTTGTGGCAAGCAAACTGGATTCAACTGAATCAAAAACAAAACAGGAACAAAATTGAAAGCAACCAACTAACCGAAAAGCTCAAGAAATCCTTGACCATGCCATAACCGGGAGGGGATTGACGCCCAAGACTCCGAAAAAACGCATCCCAATCAAGAGGCGAACACGAACCACAAAGGAAAACAGGATTAAAAACAAAAAACAAAAATATCACGATCATCGTACCTTGAACAAGCTTTTTTGGGTAGGCACGTAGGCGGTAGGCACACAGTGGAGCTCTTCAGGTACGACCGGCTTAGTTGAAGGTAGGAAACCAGGTAGAGGCGACCGTAAGATAGGAGAAAAGCCCAAGGAGAACGCCGATAACCAAAGAAAAGGAAAAATGGGCTATAAAAATGGGAAGGAGCTGAGGTGGCGTCCCCATCCAAGGAATGGCGGTTCTATTGCTAGCGCAATAGAACCGAAGCATTCTATGGGGCAAAATGGATAAGGTTAGTGCGAGATATATGCTCTATACAATTGGTCTCGTGGACCATAAATGGTGATGCGTGCTTATATAAATTAAAACCTTAGAAATAATATGTTACTTTGACATGCAACTAGAGATTTCTATTGCCAAGAAAGGGTTGCATCCATAAAAAATATAATATACATGAAAGATAACCTATATGTAATATTAATCTACTTGGATGACAATGGTTTATAGCAGTAACACAGATATGAAGTTTATGTTAGTAAGAAATAAGCAGATTTCATGGTATTTTTTTCAATAAGATCATACAACCTATATAAAAGATCTTTATATATGTCATTTCTCACACTTTGAACTATTTTAAAGGCATATTTGGGGAAAAGTAGTGTCTCTTTCTATGAACCAAAGAAGCATATATGAAATGCTATATGGTCTGTTTATATATTCATGGCTAAACTTCACAACATTCACTTGAATTCATCAATAAACATCACTAACTATAATCATTGTGGCATTTTGGACCTATAATTGTGGAGTTGACCCAACTTTTTATGCTCTACTATGTTAATCCGGCTGCTGCACATCATGTTTGAATTCCAAAAATTGCATAGTTACACCCTAGTTATACTATATGTAAGTTGATAAGAGTTATGTTCTATGTAGATATAAATAAAATGCATCATTTATTACCCACATAGCATTATAGATGGTTATTATTGGAGCATTTTAACATATACTTTTGTCCAGAATTCTGTATAGTAGATTCCTTGAGTAAATATTGAGGTTAACATGACTTATAAACACTCCAAAAAATCATGAAACTATAGCTCGTATAGTTAGCAACTCATGGCCACAAGAATTAAGTCAAAACTGGTTATAATGAGAGAGAAATAATTCTTGAACCTCAAGCAGTTTTTTTGATCAAAATAGGGTTTGGCGGCTTCCACCGATGTCAGATGATAGCAAGAAAACACGGGAACATAAAACTCAATGTTTTCTATGATAAACAAGCAAATACCTTCAACTTTAGCAAGGTTTAGGTCACTTTATGCTAGAAATATCGAAGAAGGTAGTTCTGGACTGGTGCAGAAATTGCCAAATTCTCCAACATTTGAGCAATCACCACAATGCATAGGTGACCCCATTGGTCTTGAAATTCTCAGAGGTCATTAAGAAACAAGTGAAGACTCAAATGATGGTGGTATATTATAAAATTGAAATTTCTTTCGTGAGTTACATGGGTTTAAGTGGCAGAGGTCATGTGGGCCAGTTCTGGTCCATGGATCAGGAATGGTCCCAGTCTAGAGACATTACAATTGAGGATCTCTGCTTAAGATTTGAGTTTTCTAATTTTAACTTTGTGTTCATGCAGGCACATTATTCTTACGTGAATCTAAGGTGGTTATTTTTATATTTGAGGCACATTGGATTTTTTGGAATTTAAGGTTGTTACTTTTCAAATTGACTAACCAGTCAAATTACTTTTGAAATCAACCAAACTACAATAACTAAATCAGTATTGAGCCCCAACTAATAAATCAATTCTTCCTCTATAAAAAACTTGATCATTCAACATTCCAAACATTCAATCTATGTCTACACATCTAAATCCACAATCAATCTCTCAATCAAATAACTATTTCATTAGAGCTAATGTCATGTGCATATAAGAATCCTAAAAACCTTAATAATAAGTAGAATCTTATAGCTGATGGTAGATGTGGAATCAACTTGATAGGCACTTGGTTTTGCTGTGAGATTGTGGTAATTGCCAGGTTCTACATGTATATCAGAGATCTTCTCTGTTTATAGTTTGAAGGTTTTTTGCCTAACTTATGTATGTTGTTATAATTAATATAGCACCATTCTTTTCCTCAAAGGAAAAACTTGCAGAAAGCATACCAGAAGACTTTTAACAAGGTAAAAAGAAGGTCAAATTGATTTGTTGCTACCATGTTGTGGATTGAAAGATGCACTTATAGTGACAATGAAAATCAATGGGGTGTATACCACTTATGGCTCAAACCTTTAGGAAATAAGAGGGGATTGAGTTTCGGTTGTTTCATATTTCTCCTTCAAGTGGCAAATGGAGCATGTAGCATTAACAAAATTAGTTGAGTGATACATCACAGCAATTTCTTCTCCCTTATGGCTCAAAGGCGCTCATTTTTTTTGCAATATATGCATTTAGTTTAGTCATACTTTCTACACCATTGTTTCGGCGTGCGAGAAGTTTTATTTGGCATACTATTATATATTTGGTATACTTTTAATGTGCCAACGTGTCGCGCGCTCACTCGCGCGCATCGCGTTGTTGGCTTTGATTTGAAATTATAGCCTAGTAAATTAGGTGTTGCGCCAAGCACGAGTTTCCTTTTATGAAAACTTTTTGATTACTTATTATTGCATACACTACTATTTGTTCCTCATCCTCTCTTTTGCTTTTCAGATTTCTTATGAAGCTACTGCAGTGGAACACTGTAACAAAGAACATCGACTACAGACGGATGATATGGACAACATGAATGTAATAATGCAAAGAATGGTGGTTTCCAGATTAACATGAAAGGATGAGAAAGTGATTTGCATCAACAGTGCAGTAGAGGAATTTTTGGTGAAGTTGTGCTTATACTATAGGATCCCATACACTGCTACCATGACAAGCTATAAGTGATGACTTTGTGGGAATCTCTATTTCATCAATACAGCTTTAGAATTGAGCTGAAGGACAAACATTGCTATGCTTGCAATAACATCAATAGTGGTTTAGAGCTGCCAGCCTTATTGCTCTAATGGTGGACTGTGTTGAGATAGTAGGAAAAAGGTTTCTTCAAAGAACCAACACATAACTACCATTGACATTAATTAATATAACCATTGGATCCAACACATTTAAATTAAAATCCCCCTTAAACCCCCTTTGGTTTGGGTGCATATTCACACGGGGGGTGACTCCGGGCATCGAGAGCTGTCGGATTGGCATATTCGCCCCTTATTCCATAATCTACACCGTACGTAAAATTCCTCGTTTGTGGGGTATGCAAGTACAAGATTTGCTATACTGTATAATAAGATTCGCAAAATACTATAAGATTTCAACCGGAATACTATATGGTGTTGATTTCAGACGCGTCAAAATACAATTATGAGGGCTCTCTCGCCCCTACGTCACCCCAGCGTGTGAATATGCACCCAAACCAAAGGGGGTTTAAGGGGGATTTTAATTTAAATGTGTTGGATCCAATGGTTATATTAATTAATGTCAATGGTAGTTATGTGTTGGTTATTATACTAAAATTTTTTTGGCCCTTGGGCCATAAAAAAAAAAAAAAGTGACGTGAGAATAAAAAAAGACATTTAAAACATGTAGCAATATGTGTTATGTGTTTATGTTAATAATGTTAATTTATTATAATAGTGGAGTCTCCAAACTAAACATATTTGTAAATTATGCACTTGAACAATTATATTAAATTTGAGAATACACCATTTCATTGTGTCTAATAATAAACCAACCTGCCTGTACAATAACCTCTCCAACTTGTTTGCTCATGAGAAACTTTTGTAGCTTGTTTCAAAGCAATAAATGTGTCAATGTTTTATCGATTGTCAACACAACAAGAGCTTTCACATTCTAATAGAGTTAAAAAATTAAAAGCCACGCAAATATTGGTTGAATTCACGCCAAACAATGTGTGAACAATGAAATAAAAGAAATGAATAACAATATTAAGAGATCTCAAAAATGGTGAAACACACAAATCTTACCTTCAAAGATGACAATAGCATCGATCTAGGTCTCCACCATAGGTCCACCATAGGTGCCCGAATGTTCTACAATTTCATACCACCATCCGTAATAAATTGGCAAATGAAGAATCGAACTTAAGGTTTTACCAAAGCACTTGCAAAGTAATTGTGTGCAATAGCTTGCCATATGAAAAGCGACTTGCTTTTGCCTTGTACTTTGACCACCTAAATTTCCTCAAATATGTTTCAGAGCTTGCTCTTGTGTTGCACAACCTGCAAAAGCTTCCGCTTCCTAACCTGGTTTGTTGCCGACTGCCATTTGCAGAAGACGATTTGCCACTTGAAGAGCTTGAATCCCTGGCGTTGTGCATTTGATTAGGAGAATCATGGTGTGCATTTGATCGGGGAGAAGCATAGGCGATCGTACTTTGCTAAAGACTGATGATGATAGCAGAAGAGCGAAGTCAAGTCCCAGTTACTTAAACAAACAAACTTTTCTGCGCTCCCAAGAATTGAAGATAAGCTCCCAAGAATTGAAGACAAATGTTTGCAATAACAAAGGTGGATTAGGCACCATTGCGCCAAGTCCAATGAAGCCTACTTTAGAATGGGCCATGTTGATTCACCTATGCAGGTCAAAGAATGTCATTCACACAATAAATTCACACTGGGCACTTTGGATTCACACAATAAGATGTCTTTGTTCCTTAGTCGCCAAAACCAGGTATTCCATTGACATGTAACCTCGAAGATAGTTAACAATCCGGATGGGTCATTACGACGGGCAGCCATGACACGATCTGCATTTGCAAAGGGACGGGAGGGAACTAAGGGAGCAACAACAGAGAGAAGAAGAATTTGGATTCGATACCTAAAAGATTTGAACAGGCCATTTGGAGGATCCCATGGATTTAAGGGGTGTTGGCCTTTCGACCTATAACATGCCTGATTGGAAGAGGGATGCACCAATTTCGGGGATAAAAAAAGCTCAAGAAACATTCCAAGAGGGAAATCGAAGGCCATGCATTAATTACCTTTTGCTGTTGGAACTCCAAGCGGCTCCATTCTGCACCCTCTCAAAGCACAGCAACAAACGGTCCAAACAGTCAAATCCTCAGTATTGCTTGTGTAAACCCGCTTACAAGAAGCTGAAAATCGGGGCTTGGTTGTATTCTGTTCATAAGAAGCAGTAACCCTAAAACATTATTGCAAGAAGGCTGCATGCCCGCCTAAAGGAAAAATAGGGTGTTCGGGCACCTGTGCTGGTGCGGTTCTTCTGGAGACACTGTCGGATGCTGAAAGAATCCAATAATTTCCCAACACATAACCCTAAAATGGGTTGTCTCGAGGCTTGCATGTCGAGCAGAATATGATACTACAAGAAAACATATAATATATTAAGAAATATATGACATATGGGTCTAAACCATTGGAATTAGGCATCAAAATTAGTTTAAGCGTATGCGCACTCTAGATATACTAATTAGTATGCCTCATCAAATACATCCATGAAATCATATAAAAACCTTAGGAAAAAACGTACAAAAATACAAAAGAAACCCCCTGTTATAATGCTACATATTCTTGCAGATGAAAATGACATTCCGTCCATGCTCCCTTTGGATATGCTGATACAAAAAAAAAAAAGCCATACAACTTCCTCAAGAGGAACACGAGAAAGGAAAAAGCTCAGATTATCAAAGATGATAGCAACTGTAGTAATGAGACCATGCAAGCTATTAGAAGGAGAGATTATAGCTGCCCCAACAACTACTTTGGTAGATTTATAGTATAAGAACTTGTGGAAGCCAGATCAATCTATAAGGAGAAGACTCATGACGCTAGAAAAACATATATTTACAACATTACAGAACATGCATTTGGGCCATCACCTGATGCTAGGAACAAGGGATTTCCTATCGGTGGGACATGGATATGTAGCAGTGTAGTCACAACTATACTAGGTATATCAGCTACTACATGGTGGAGATTCAAACAGAACCAAAAGAGGGGTGCGCAAATAGGTTGGCACGGTAATTGGAGAAAGGTTAGGACAACCCCAAGGGTGCTTGCAGCTCAGAGCCTATTCGAGAAGTTTGTTGACTATCATGCTGAGAGTATGCCTCACAAAAGCGCAGTTGATGTGGGCACGGGAAAGTAGTTTGAATGTTGCCTGCATATTTCACGCAGAAAGTCATTTTATAAATGATCAACAACCTTCTAGAGGAAATGAAAGTAGACAAGATCTCACAGTCAGCCTTCAGCAAGCTATGGACCAAATATTTTTCAGATGTGAAGAGGATGCAACATAACAACTTCTCCAATATATGTGTTGAGTTGCTAGATAAACTCGAGAAGTCGAAGCGTGAGGTGGAAAGGTTAGCTGTTCGTAAAGACATGAGAATTCACATGATGGAGCAGATGGCATGTCGGTCAACATAGTGGATGTGGAGATGCTGATCTACAATGGAGCTAGAGAATGTTCTATGCATCATTCACGATAAGATGGATCAGCAGAAGACCTGCTTGCCTCAATTTAGGGATATACCAAAGTCTGTTGCAAGGTTCTTTCAATTGCAGATATCATTAGCTGGATTCATAACTCATGGCTAGGGAGCAGTGCATCATGGCCATTTCACATTACAGTTATGGAGTGAAACTGTGGCCCTAAGCTCGTCCATTTCAATAGGTATATTTAAAAGGACCTAGAGAAAAATTCAAAGGTTTGGAACTTGCATAGAATTTGATAAATGGTCACCGAGGTCTAATGAGTGAACTTCTATTGTTTGATATCAATTATGTTATATTTTTCGACATTACTTGCCGATGGTCAAAAAGGAGTTTTTGATACGAATCCAAAGGCTAGACTGTTGGGGATCACCTTAGCATTGAGACGTGAGTTATAGATCGTAATCCTGTTTCTTTTTTATTATCTGTTTTATGCTCTTATTTCACTTCTATGATTGGGATTCTATATAGAAAAAGCTTCCTAAATCTTTATTTTTCTTTTCCAGCATGAATTCTGGTATGCTAGAAAAATATAATAGTCAGTTAAAGAGATGAAAAGCAAGCTAGAGCTTGTTTCCATTTCTTATTCTAATAAAACCATGATAAACCTATCTATATACATATCTATGGACAGTAAAGATAATTTCACTTGATATTCTTCTCGATAACAAGTAGACCACCTAATGGAAAAAACATGTGGAGCACACGTGTTCCGAGCCACGGGAACAACGTGAAGATGTTAATAGCAACTGATTCAGTTACATTTGTTCAATTACTTAAAACAATAATATTCCAAATGAATGCACGTTTCAGATTCTCGTGTTTTACAATAATTGCATGATTTATGTATCGGAGTCATATTTTATTGACCTCTCGTAATACTCTGTTGTGGTCTATATGGCACCACCTAGCACACATTATACTAAATACAAAGTCACAAATAATACCGTTCCTTGCCACTTGCAAGGTCATCACAACGGTGCGAAGATGTCGATGCATCAATGGGTCTTCCAACGGGCAACCCATTGGTGCCTTAGCATCCTTTTAGGTAATTTTGGGTTTTGGCTTTTTCAAGGGACGCCCCTTAAGTGCGGCTTTAGAGCAGAGTGGGCGCTCAAATCTTTGTCTTGCAGGCCATAGCGCAAAGAGCACAACAGAGTAGGGAATGCTGATGGCAGAGTAGGAACGCTTTTAAAATATGGCAAAACCAGAGATTGCGATGGCAGAGTAGGCGATGGCAGCAGAATCGCTCTCAAATCTGGCAACATAATTTGCATTCGGGTATCTTTTAAGGCACCATAGCTACAAGGGTAGATTTCTAATGACACCATAGCAATATCTCAAACTTTTGGCGAGATCTTCCACCCTTTTTGTATAATTGCCGAAACTGGCCAAGAATGTAACTAAGTGGTAATCCCGCACTTTTTCCATCCAAATACTAATTGAGAGAGTCCAAGGGGCGACCCATTGATGTTTTATCATAAGACAAATCAATTGGTATTCTAGCTTTGTGCACAAGCTTGTGAACATAGTGATCTTTGTCTTAGAAGCTTGTGCTCTCTCTCTCTCTAGGTTCAGTTATCTATTGCAATTCCTTCAACTTGACCAATTATATCTCGTAATAACAATCTATGTATGCCAAATCTCAGCTTCTCTACATCAATAAGCAATTCAAATTGGATGAGGCCATTAAAAATTGTGTAAACTATTATGCTAACTGTGGAAATTGGGACATAACCAATAACCATGGCACACTGCGGATGTAGTTTCATGAAAGAACTAGAGTAAAGGAATGGAAATGTTGGCATGGTTAGAAAGAACTTGGATCTATCCAAGTGAGACCAAAGCAATACTTATAGTAGAGTTATAAATGATTCAGACTGTTAAGAGTTGGTAACATAGAAGAAATAAGCACAGATGAAAATCGTAAAAGCAAATTCAAAAAGTTAATAAAAATATCAGTTGAAGTAACAAATTGGTTGGAACAATAGGTAATTTGCAAATGGGCCATAGTTACAAAACAAGGCCACGAAAAACGCAACGGGCCCCTAAATTCTGAAAAACGAAAATGACAACGGAACATGGAAACGGATAACATGGGAATATTCCCAAAAGATACTTTAAATTTCTAAAAAAAAACAGAGTTTGTTTCTCACAACTGATATCCATATGTTAAGAATATGCTGCATAGTTTTCCAACTTGATATTCATACGTTCAGCATATGCTGCATAGTTTTCCTTGCCTTGCATAAGCAGACATCACATTGTATGAACAGACGTCACAATGTATGAACTGAATGCCTAATTGAACCTACAAAATCCGCTTGCTAGAGCTGTACATGTCTGCAAAATCTGCCTGCTTAGGGCTCTACATGTGTGCACAGCATCTAATTGTTGCTAGAGAAGCTGCACGGAAAGGATGAGTCCCCATCTTCTGATCTCAAGGAATACTCCTTTGGCAAGGAATGAATGTCAATTACTGATCTCAAGCTACATGCTTGTGCTCGGGTTAACTAATACTAATACTAACTAACCAACCAACTGTGCTAAAACGTGGACTAACCGACTGTGTGGAAGATAGCACTCGGTGAGGAAAAGCAATGCCTCGGCAGGGATGGATAGCAAACAATCGAATCGAAGCAACGAACAATAGGAACAGCAGGAACGAATAATAGAATAAAAAAGAGGCGTGAAACATGAAAAGGGAAAAACAAAATAGATCTTTGTAATTTTTTTGTTATAGTTGCAGGGCTTTTTTATCAAACACGGCCGTTGTTTGCTTACACCACAGCCTGGCAACGGCTAAACACGCCCATTGTTTGTATCAGCACCAAAAACACGGTCATGGCCATGTTCACCACGGATTCTCCTAGAAATCCGTTGCAACCGTGGGACACGGCCAAAATGGTCGTGTTTCGTAACCATGAAATGGGCACAACTAAAGAGAACATATTTTTGCGTATGGTTCCAAACTTGCTTGGTCTGGAATTTACCTCCAATTCAAACTGAGCTATCACTGGAAAAATTGATGGCGTCTAAATCTGTTCGACCTTGCCTCTTCATTAGGAGATCTGCTATGCTAAATTCTTTGTATTACGTCTGCCAAAATGGCTTCTTTTCATCTAAGCAAAAATAGCTTTTTTGTATTACTAGAATTGATGATACCCATCACCACAAGCAGATTGATACAACTAGAAGAATCAAAATGGCAAAGGATGCATAGAAATACAATTAGAAGAATCAAAGTGGCAAAAGATGTCAGTTGTGAATGTGGGAAGAATATCTCAAAAAAGGCATTGATGAAACTTTATCATTGTCTTATGTTACAATCCTTGTGTAAATGGGAAGGAGGTTTTTCAGACCCATTTCCACACATATTTAGAGGTCAATTTTCAATCTGAAGGGATAAGAGTTGCTTTTTAAAAACACATATGGAGGTGCTGTTTCCACCCTCTACACATATATTTCCTTCTGTATAAGTGCGTCATCCAGGGCCATTAAATTTTATTCTACATATAGCTCAATAGTAACATCACTAAGCTACTTTCACATGCCCAAAATCTATGTCATCAACATCAGATGTGTTGGTAGTGTCATCTAAAACAGAACTTCAAGAAGTTCTAGTACTATGAATAATATGAAGTTTGACACTAAGACTTGAACCCCAGCATACCATTCTCAGACGGATGGCCCGATTGAGAGATTAAACAGAGTACTAAAGGACATGTTGAGAATGTACATATAGGACAAGCAAAAATAGCGGCAAAACCGCGTATGATAGTGTAAAGCCTCAGCTACAGGCATATCCCAATTCGTATTCACCTATGGATATTAGTGTTGTATGCTTACACAAGCACGATCAAGTATCAAAGGCACAATTAGCACAAGATATGCTCCGAGATATGGAGGGTGGCATCAAAGAACCAAGGGAGTGCATATTAAAGGCACAAGTGAGACAAAAGTTTGGAGTTAAACGCAAGTCAAACATAAGCTTTGAGAAAGATGCATCTATTTGAGTGAAGAAGGGCAAGTTTCGAATCGATACAATGTTGGAGTAAAACACAGATCAGACAAGCTAACACTTAGATGCATCATTTTGGCTAAGAAGTGAAGAAAGGCAAGTTTAGAATTGGTACAATGAAGGAGCTAACACTTAGATGGAATATAAGGTCGTTTAGAATAATTTGGAAAGTGAGGAACTTAGCTTAGGAGCTAGAGCTTCCTCCACATTTGAGAGTATATAATATATTTCTTTTACTAAAACTTACTAGAAACGTATGCCCGGCGATGCCGGGCATTGCTCACGGGCGTGTGAAATGGGTATGCGTGTGGAGTTTGTAGGTAATTAAAGAGTTGAAAATGTAATCATGTCTGTAAATGCAATTTATGTCAAATAATGTTCATAGATATAGTGGGGTAATAGATGTAATAGGCTTTCATGAGGTGAGGCATTAATCACCGGCACATGAAATAATAGAATAGAATAATGGAAGAAGTAGAAATGGCATCAACAATTGTGACGGGCCTGGCCAGTTAACCTCTCGGTAACTGGAGATCCCATCGATCTCTACCGTTGGATCTACTTAATCTCTGGGACTCAAGAAATTAATACATGTATACTTAGGTAAAGAATTTAATCTTTGTACATATTCTAAGGTCCCAAACATATACTTGCCCATTACTCAGCAATATCCCCGCACACAATGAATGTTCTTAATAACTATAGCTTCAAGCCCATATAGAAAAATAATAGTAATAATAATCAAGTTTATTGAATAGGAATCCACACACTTCTACTCTCGCCTTTCCGACTTGGCTACTTTCCGAAGCATCGCGGCACCTCTGCTTACACCATCAACCACGGGGTTAGTCACACGGACTAAGTGGGGATCGGGGATCTAGGACATATCTAGCTTCAACAATACAAGGCGTTAACCTAGAACAACAACCTAACCTTACCGTAGCCTCGCCCCTGCAATCCAAGTAACTAGTCTAGCAAGCATGACCAATGCAACTTAATTCCAACAAAGAAGACCACATATATAACAACCAAGCAATCATAGCATCAACATTGCAACCAATATTCCTCTGGGTCTGAGCAAGGTCAACTCGGCTGATCAGGCCAGTGACATAGAGGCGGGGTAACCACGTGTGTACACACCCATCCACGCTGCGTCCAGCATTGGAGGACCACTTAACTGTGCATGACGTTGTACCATATGGTACCAACGCCCGATGTTCAAATAATACCATAGCACTGTGCAATAACCGCGAGTCTAGACCATCGCACCTAGACTCCGGCCCCAGAGGTCTATATCAAAGAATTATACTACACATAGATCACAATACTATGAATTCCACCCAATATCAATTAGGCACATTTCCATATCAAATTTACCTTAGAAATTCCATAATTTACACCTCATGCAACAAAGGAAATCCTCATATAAACATTACTATCTCTACCATGCAACATGCAATGCCCGGTGCTTAAGCAAAATACAACCTTCACTAATATCTTATTACTTTTAACTAGATCAACTTCCTTCAAATTACCACTTATAACCTTAATGGCGGTGGCTTCCATAACCCGCTTAACTAGTTTATTGAATTGGTTAATATGCTCGCTATCCATTAACCATGCATGCCTATTCTATTCTATTCATGACCATTCTCATATGATTTAACTCCAAGTTTATACTACGTTCAAAGCAATCATTATTAAATCAACACAACTATACAAACACTAGAAAACCCGGTGTAAGGCTTGATCCCCACGGAATCCCGCTTTGCTTCCTCAGTGCTCCCAAAGAACGCTCCCGGATCTCGCACACAACTCGCTCCTTCAACAATCCATACGCAATCTATCTCCTTAGAATGCTTCACCATCACATAAAAGACTTCTTTCCCATGGAAAAATTCCTTCCCGGAAATCAAGAATAATATTGTTTATGCTTATATAACCTAGCAATGCCCTTGCATGCATGCATGCACACTGCTTGCATGCATGGACACATTGCATGCATGTATTCCTAGCACATAATCATTTATTTTACCATTGAAAATGCACTCTTATATAATGGCAGCGTTACTTACATCTTAATGTTGGTGCTAGGTCCGTTCTGATCTCTCCTCCAAAAATTCAACCCATGTCCTCATGGTGCATCTTAAACACTCATGAAAAATCTAGTTTGTATCTCCCTTTGTGACATCTTCATTGGAACAAACTCAACCATTGATCTAAATTTTTTTTTTTTTTTTTTTTTTTTATAGTCGCCTCCTTAATTACTCGGGTCTCTTCCCTTTATGCTTTCACATCTTAATCCTCAATTCAACATACTCCCAAATGAATACAATTTTGTCCCTTAGAACTGACCCATCCTTGTCAAACACAATTGCTTAGCCTTCCAATCCAAGATGATGCCTCTCCAAACTTGAAAGTTCAAAGCTAGCTTCATACAAGTAATTTAAGCTAAAGGAAAGATACATACTAGATACCTCGAATGCACGACCCTTCTAACATTCAATTTAACATACTGCCGAGTCTAAAACTAACTCAAATATTATGAGTATATTAGAGGAACATACATATCCAATTCAATATAATAAACATAAGGCAGTTAATGCATACGTGCCATAGAAAAAAAAAACCCACCATTCCAAAGAGATACTCAGGTCAAACTAGATATGTAATCTCTCGAGACTTCTTGGGTGGCCAAATCCAAAAAGTAACAAGCAAAATACATAATCAAGTCCCCCAGTCTGGGTATCTTATAGCTAGGTATGCTTAAGTTGATACAAGGGATCCCATAAGAATTATAACCCATGGTACAGAGAATTCCTCTACGAGTTCATCCAATGACATTGAAGTATCCTAGGCTACACACTTGGCCTCTATATTTAGCCTACTCCCATACATATTACCCCATCACACTGGTTAGTCTTTCAACAGGATTTTATAGGCATCAATTGCCGTTAATTTCAGTGAAGCTCTTACTTCATGTATTTCGTTCACAACTTCAATCCTTTGACTGTATCCTTAATCAAGTAATGCAATCACCATCCCTCCATTAATTTACAATCACTTCTAGCATGCCAAATAATTACGATACATGGAAGCACCATTACTAGATATGCTTACAACTCTTCTATTACATTCTAAGATTTTCAAAAATGGCACTTCCCCATGTCTATACATTCCCCTCTGCCTTTATCTCATGTCTGGCCTTTATCTGACAACACTTTCGTTCAACTTCATGGTTTACCTACTACCACGATTAAATATGTTATTCCTCTATTCATCGTCTTCTTCTTCTTCCTTATCCATAAGATGGATGACATTGTTCAATCTTGGCCAATCAATTCTTCAATCTGCCATAATTTAAGTGGACATCATTCTCTAAATATAAGTGTGTAACCTGACCACTTTGTTCCATTAAGCGCTTTCTTATACTTCAAGAAGTTTTTTCAAGGCCAAGAACTTTTTCAAGGCTATCACCGACTATTCTAGCCATAACCCTAGGGTCAACAACTTTATAGACCTCAAGTAGGACCATGATGTAATCATGACATTTCCTTCTACGTCACACATCTGCTATTTACACATGAGCTCCAATCCAACTATCATGTCAATCTTATTTTATAACCATATCTAAGCATTCTCAAAATTTGTCTTACAACCACCATGTTGTAACCTTATCCAACCATAGCCTGAATGATATCAACTTAGCAACCTATTGTTATTTTACCACTGGATATCAATATATAGATGCTGCATGGTTTTCTCAATCTTATCTTCAAAAGGATGCACCTAACATCACATCAAGAATCTTATTCATCCGATATGGTGAGATGAACCTTCCCTGAATATCATAGGCATTATATATCATGCACTGCTTATTCCAAATTTTCTTGCCACCAGAGTATACTACTATGAGATCACATCTACACTATAAGGAGTGGTTACCAAAGTGAAACGCAATACCTGTAACTTAACCTCCCTCAAACATCACTTCCATGCTATGCACACATTGGCAACCCTAAATCAAAGTTAGCCCCTTGATGAAGTACATTTTTCTAGCTTATCTGCTTTGCAGGATAGAAAATCAACCAAGATTATAGAAATACCATGTAATCAATTTCACATACCTTCATAAAACAATTTGTCACGCCTCCTCTAAGGCCATCATCTCCCCATATATTCAATTGAATACTATTAGCATAATCCAACAACCTCAACTTGAATCTAGACTTCGTTATCATACATCCAAGGATCCAACTATGCTCTGATACCAACTGTGACGGGCCTGGCCAGTTAACCTCTCGGTAACTGGAGATCCCATCGATCTCTACCGTTGGATCTACTTAATCTCTGGGACTCAAGAAATTAATACATGTATACTTAGGTAAAGAATTTAATCTTTGTACATATTCTAAGGTCCCAAACATATACTTGCCCATTACTCAGCAATATCCCCGCACACAATGAATGTTCTTAATAACTATAGCTTCAAGCCCATATAGAAAAATAATAGTAATAATAATCAAGTTTATTGAATAGGAATCCACACACTTCTACTCTCGCCTTTCCGACTTGGCTACTTTCCGAAGCATCGCAGCACCTCTGCTTACACCATCAACCACGGGGTTAGTCACACGGACTAAGTGGGGATCGGGGATCTAGGACATATCTAGCTTCAACAATACAAGGCGTTAACCTAGAACAACAACCTAACCTTACCGTAGCCTCGCCCCTGCAATCCAAGTAACTAGTCTAGCAAGCATGACCAATGCAACTTAATTCCAACAAAGAAGACCACATATATAACAACCAAGCAATCATAGCATCAACATTGCAACCAATATTCCTCTGGGTCTGAGCAAGGTCAACTTCGGTGATCGGGCGGTGACATAGAGGGGGGTAACCACGTGTGTACACACCCATCCACATTGCAAGGTCCGGCATTGGAGGACCACTTAACTGTGCATGACGTTGTACCATATGGTACCAACGCCCGATGTTCAAATAATACCATAGCACTGTGCAATAACCGCGAGTCTAGACCATCGCACCTAGACTCCGGCCCCAGAGGTCTATATCAAAGAATTATACTACACATAGATCACAATACTATGAATTCCACCCAATATCAATTAGGCACATTTCCATATCAAATTTACCTTAGAAATTCCATAATTTACACCTCATGCAACAAAGGAAATCCTCATATAAACATTACTATCTCTACCATGCAACATGCAATGCCCGGTGCTTAAGCAAAATACAACCTTCACTAATATCTTATTACTTTTAACTAGATCAACTTCCTTCAAATTACCACTTATAACCTTAATGACGGTGGCTTCCATAACCCTGCTAACTAGTTTATTGAATTGGTTAATATGCTCGCTATCCATTAACCATGCATGCCTATTCTATTCTATTCATGACCATGCTCATATGATTTAACTCCAAGTTTATACTACGTTCAAAGCAATCATTATTAAATCAACACAGCTATACAAACACTAGAAAACCCCAGGTGTAAGGCTTGATCCCCACCTGGAATCCCGCTTGCTTCCTCTGTGCTCCCAGCAACGCTCCCAGATCTCTGCACACAACTCGCTCCTTCAACAATCCATCTGCAATCTATCTCCTTCCGAATGCTTCACCATCACATAAAAGACTTCTTTCCCATGGAAAAATTCCTTCCCCAGAAATCAAGAATAATATTGTTGCGCTTATATAACCTAGCAATGCCCTTGCATGCATGCATGCACACACTGCATGCATGGACACATTGCATGCATGTATTCCTAGCACATAATCATTTATTTTACCATTGAAAATGCACTCTTATATAATGGCAACGTTACTTACATCTTAATGTTGGTGCTAGGTCCGTTACAACAATGTACAAATGTTAAGGAGAAAGGAATGTCCTATTGTCAAACATGGATGTTGGAGATGTAGTACATTCATTGGAGATGTAATACATTCATTGTGTAGCATTGACAAAGATCAAGAAGAATAGAAAGAGAGAGAGCGTGATTGTTCCCAAAATAGTCTTAACTATTAAAGAACCATCTTAATACGTGTTTCAACACTAATTGAAATGCATTAGGAACTATAATGAATGGATTGGAAAGGGGATTGCAGTATTGGGCTCTTATTTTATGCCCTTGCTATAAAACCAGTTGACAATGCAAAATTGGATAAGAGAATTTCCCATAACTTGAGAATGAAAATTGCATGTAAAATTGGATATGGAAATTTGCCATAAGTTGGATTGCATCTGGAGTTAAACCCTCCTAGCAGAGTTTTGCAGCATGGAACGTTGCACATTTTTTTTGCAAACCCATTGGTAGAAATCATGGTGAAATGCACCATAGAAGTCCATTTACACCTCCATCTACTTTGAAATTCCATAACTTTAATAAACTATTCTTTTCAGCTCCATGTTAATAAAGTGTAGGTGGACTTCAACTGGTAAATTTATAAGATACTGCATTATGTCCAAATGTCATAGGGACACAAAATAAAACATGAAGTTGAAGAGGAGAAGATGACACATTGAAGAGACAACCCAATTAAGCACATGAAGTAAATGGATACCCCCAAAATATAGCACAGAAATTGCAATATGATATCAAAGATTAACACATCTTCAATTTGTCAGGACTTGAATCTACAGATACATTATGTTCTTCCATAGGTAGGTCTCTATTTTCCAATTCTCGAACAAAGTAGTTAGAACGAATTGGGGCTTACAATGCCTTGGATATTTCTTCCATCTACGTATCTGAACTGAAGGATTTCCAATGCCACTGGGCAAAACTGCTCTGCAAAATCAGCTCCATGTCTAGTTGCTTGAGTTGCTTTATTGAAATCACTTCCTAGAGCAGCATACGTGAAAGGTCCAACAAAAAGTTTGGATAATTTTCAGAAAACAGGAATAAACTGGTTGGAATGTAATTACAATATCATATTTTGCAATGTTGGACATATATCGGGCAGTTATAAATCAATTACAATGTTGTTATATTGACCAGAATGTTCCAAACACAAATATTAGCATAAAGGTTATGCCGAAGTCTTAACATAATTTGGGCATATGTCAAAAGGACCCTGCTGTTGATAGTAATTGGGACCCTGCTGTTGATAGTAATTGGGGCCCATAGACATAGCCAAATCCTTCCCCTGCGAAATGAATTTTGTTTTTCCAACTTCATGATACAATCTGCAATCTTCAGCACTCTTTTACTTCAAAATGAAATCTAAAGTTTGCATGGAGTCTTTACCATGAAGAAACCAAAATCTGTGTACCAATTATATGCATCAAAGGGCTTGTTCCATACCGGTTATAGCTTGTGAATCGTATCCGCTATTTGCAAAAAAGAAAAGCTGGGTAGAGCAGTTGCTAGGAATTATAGAGACATCTTTTTCAGTGTTCCATCACGTGTGGACATGCAATGCACTGTTTCGGAAAAGAGCTGAAAAAATAGTGCCTACCATTGCCAACAATCATATGCTTCAATAATGTGCATCTTCCAAGACACTGCTACATGTCCAGCAAGGCAGCAACCTCTTCTTTCATTCCATCCAATTTCTTTTCATCTCTTCTAAAAACCTGTAAAAACTCAAAACAGTTAGTAACCATGCCTCAGAGCACTTCTTATGAGTTAAAATGGCTGCAATACAACAATAGTGTGGCATTATTCCCAATACTAAACATAAACCTGCATCAGCCACTGGCATTCAGCATATGGTGTATACCTACAAAAAATCCTTGTGGTTGAACATGTGCTGAAATCAGGTAACCAGACGTATCTGCTGGCATTTGACCCTAGCATGCAAGCAGACGTTAGAATTGCAAGACCTCTATTCCTCACATATCATCAGCATAGCGTCACTCAATTGGTTACACTTCAAACAGAATCTGTTCAATTGAGAGAATATAACTACTTATATCCATACGAACCTCCTGGATAAAAAGGAAACATGCATTTTATTACTTTTAAAGAAATGTTGTTCTTAAATGCCAATTTCTTCTAAAAGATACATATAAGATGCCAAATTTATTCAGCAACAACCTCAACTAAAACCAACAAATTGCTCCAGAATGTCAGTTTCAAGGGCAGAACCAACCTTAAATGGAATTTCTATGGTGCAACAAAGAAATGATAAGGCCATTCCATTCATTACTAACATACCTGGTCTGGATAAAGCTGGGTAAGAAATAATGTAACATACCTAAATGATGAAGATGTATTATGAACAATGGGTTATACACCCTTAAAAAGGATAACCAATAATTAATCTCAAGCACACCATTTTCTAATTCTAAATCAAAGCACTTGGCATTTGCAAATAAATACTCGACTTCAAATGCCAATAGATGGCCCTTTGTGGGAAATGTGCTGCAAAAGAAGTAGAAAGTAGAGCTTCATCAAAGGACTATGAGATGGACATACCTATGTTTAGCAGCTGATTTAAGCACTTCTCCCTAAACCTCGGCAACAAAATGTCTGCGTAGTATGGCAACAAATGCAATAGCAGAAGATAATACCAACTATTTGGTATTGAAGCAAAGCAAGACAGGTTTTCGCAGATGTCACCAATCCAATCAGAATATGTAGATCGTAGTCTAAGCCTCGTGCTTCAATTACTAAATCAGTAAAGACAAATAAGGGAGAATGAAAGAGCCAGAGGATAAAATGCATTACCATAGTAGAACAAAAAGAAGCTGGAGAAAATGCCTTTAAGGAAATATCCTCTTACAGAAATCTACCTACAGGCATTGAGAAACGTTACTCCTGAACAAACAAATTGCAGAAACATGTAATTCAAATCCAGATAAAAAGATCGAGCCAACCAATCCGACACATAGTATGCTGGTTGCATGGGAAAATTATCTGTTTACAAATGAAATGCTGGCAGATCGGCTTCTCCCTTGAAGACTTAACATGAGACTGCTGTTGCCAGCTTCGCCATTTGAAGCCATGGAGGAGAATCATCCATGCTATGATTACGGTCACAAAAACGCCAGTAATCTAAGGAAATAAAAAACATCTGTAATTATGGAATAAAAAAACGGAATACAAAAATCAAACGTGTGCCCGGCATACAAAAATCAAAAGTCTAAAATGTAAGCAAGATCTAAAATGTAGCATATCAAATTTTAAATGGAACTGAAGGCTTTAGTGTCTGCAACATAGCATTTTACCTACTCCATAAACCACAATGAAGATCCGCATACCTGCATTGAAACACACTGAAAGAACACATCGAGAAGAATAAAAAAAAAAGCCCGAAACCGTAAATCGAGATTTGCATACCTGGTTTGATCAGCTTCCGTAGCATGCATGGGTGGAAAACCCGTCAACAAAACTCACAGGAACTTTTTTTCCCATTCCAAGCAGCTCAATACTTGTACCTCAGGTTTAATTGCACAAATCGACTTACCTTGTTTATTGTCAGATTGTTTTCCAAGTCGGCATATATAAGAGCATCAAAACCTTGCTTTGGGTGCTAATATTATCGATGGATATTACAACTGCACCGGATCTTGATACCGGATCAAACAAATGCAATAGCCCATCACCTTTATCCGTTGTTGCAAAGATTGCAGCAGAAGCTGCCGGATCCAAGGCCAGAAATGGCCTGGATCGAATAGGTTGAGCAGGCCTCTGCTGGGCAAGATTGAGCAGCATCTAGCAACCCCAGGCCGCTGCCGTCTGCATCAGAGGAAAGGAAAGTACAGAAGAAAGGGAGAAAATTCGAAATGAAGCCATAGCCGAGTCCGGCGGTGAGCATATGTCTCGGCAAAGCAAACATTTTGAACTACCATAGTGGAGGTAGGAGAAGAAACCCATGCGACCAAAATAGTCCTGCAGGGGCGAGGGGGAACGCCGCATGCGTCTGCACATGTGGCGTTCGGGCACATAAACCAACACTCTCCCATTTTAATAAAGAAGATGTTTCTAATAGTGCAATATTGTTGTAGAATCACCTTTTCCTTGAGCTCAAGCATAAAGAACATCTTTGTAACACTCCATGTGTTGTATGTACAATGCATTGTTATGCCACGTTCTCCCAGGTTGCATGTCCATACGACCACCTTCCACGTTATCAGCAATCATTATCCACCCATGTTGAGAAAATACCGTGGCATGATATAACCATTAAAGTCACCTTACACGTTAAAGTCACCGCTTATTTTTGGTCTTATTCTAGAACACATTGAATGTGCTTGATTGAAAGAAGACGACACCGTTCCCTGAGTTTTTCCTGATGAAATATATTTAGAATGTCCTGATTTCAAAGGGGACGACACCGTTGCCATGTTTTTTCCTACATTGAAAGACATGAAATCAGGACCCATTGCAAGGGGAAGATACCGTTGACTTGATGTTTCTCTGAAGTTAAATGCCTGAAGGTTCTTCAATCCTAAGGGGACGACACCGTTGCTTTATTTTTTCTTAGCTTTTTAATGTCCCATGTTAGCTTCCCATAAACTACCTCTTCTTCCTTAAAAAACAGAATGTTAAACAATTGATATTAGACGATTGTCTCTAATCAAATGAACTGCCAATAGATTGTTTTTTCTTATCTTATATTGTATTTCTTGCAGTGTGGCCTATGTTATGGTAGAAACAAGAAATAGTCAACCAGATTTGCAGCCTACTAAACTCGTCACTCCTAAAAGAAAGCCAAGAGGTCGTCATGCACATCGAAGTTTAGCAATGTCATTTGAATCTAGTGCAGATCCACTTGGGTCAATAGAAAGGTCTGCAAATAAGATTATTGATATTGAAAAAATGATAGGAAGTAGTGCTATGTAGTTGGATGAAAGTACAACTTAATGAGATAGATATGAATGCTACAGATAATAATCAAGCAAAGAGAAAAGAAAAGGATCAGAAAAAAGGGCAGAGTTCAGGATCTGATGATGATGTTCTTGGTGACTTACTTGCGTCTTTTACTGTGGAAGTGATTTCCGAAATCTTGGATGCACTAGCATTAAAAAGGGATACAAAACCACCCATGATTCCCTTATGTCGGATTAGGATAGAGCGCAAATATCTAGAGATAGCTTTAGACAGGATAACTATGTGAAATCCAAGGGTTACTTCATTTTATCTATGGCTACGGAGCAAAAGTTGATGTTATTCCAGTGACTGATGAAGACATTGATGGTTGGGACCCATATTGACAAGAAGTGAATAAGGCATTTGAAGAGTCATTGGTAAATAACAAGGATTGGTCAGATTTGCGTGGAAGAATGTTTCTTTGCTGGGATGGCGACCATTGAACTGAGGCATGGATGTCTGAAATCAATGGTACATACAAACATATCAAATCAAAACATATTTCTGTTCATGCTGATTTTATAAACATCGACGAGCCTACATCTTCTAATGCAACCCGAGTCCCCAAATTAAGGCTCCCTAAAATGGGCTGCTATTGTACTGGATGGATGTAATGCCCCTAAGGAGCTGTCCATCCCAAAGCACTGATAAATGTGGGGCACAACTGTAGCTTTACAACCTGGATTTATATTATGAAATAGATGCAAGCATTTGACATCACCAAATGAGCACTAATAACATAAGACTAAAGATTAGAATTTGACATCACCAAATGAGCAACAATAACATGAGACTGGAGATCGGGTTTGTCTCACAACTTGTTATACCTAAAGGATCTTGTTCCTGTGAGGAAAAAAAGATCAGCAGATGATGCTTGCAGCAGTACCAGGTTCTACATTAAAAGCACATCAAGTTGGACACAATATTGCTGAGGATAAGCTCCAGATATCGTATTTAAGGAATTGGATACACACAAATAGAAGGTTAACATCGCATCCTCCGACTTCATTACATATCTTACAGAGCCAAAACATTTACTCGTAAGGTATTTGCATGTATGCCGCATCCGAGATAAATGGGATGTCTGCATACATGCCACTTAGAGCACAACTTAAACATTTGAGCACAGTCATTAAGAATGTGAAGAATAAGGCAAGCCAAAAATGAGCACCAATTTTCCCCCAGTAGAGTGACCTTGGCAACCAATCATTCATCGTACCAAGGACTTGCAATAATATCTCCAACAGCATTCCCGTAACGACATGGAATCTAAAAAAATGAGGCCACATATTCTTGCGAACTATCCCAAGGTATGCTACAAAGAAGTATGCCAACAGAAACCATGATGGAAGTTTGCCAAGCAGCCTCAAGACAGGGTAAGTCAAAAACTCAAACTGCTCTATGAAGCAGTGAAGACTATATGCGGTCTCAGCATACATCCAGGATTCACAGAGAGGCATAATATAAGGAAGGCATGCAACAATTCTCCAGTACCATTGAGGCTTTGTTTGCATTGGGGGAAAGCCTTTGAAAGTTGGGATATCTGACTGTGCTGCTCTTATACCTTTTCTCCCTTTCAAAGAAATGACAGGGGTGGGCATGAACTTCCTTAAGCTAGCATAGCTGCCAACTAGAAATGTTTTGTCCGCAAAACCTGCCCATAGAAACAATTTCGTTTTTATTTCTTAGCTAACAAGTACGATATTTCCCTAGCAAACAAAGCTGAGAATATATGAGATGAATGCCAAAGAAATCACATGTGCTATCAGCTGCAGAAGCATCATATGTAACACAAAATCAAGCAAATATGACACTGGTTCTAGAAAGCATGCAAACAAAGAAGAATTTGAAATGCACCATGAATTTGAGGTATTCAAAACAAGGAAATAGAGTAATGCAGATAACAAAGGCTCTTATCGGGTTAGACAGAAAGGATAACTAGGGCAGCAAAGACCTACCTGCAACCGAACGCACTGGCATTGCCACGGGTCGAGAAATTGACGGCGGAAGAAATACGCATGCATTTGTATGTGGAAGCTTGCAACGTCCTTGAGGAAGAGGGAGGCGATGGGATAAAACGGAACCTTGCAGCGCCATCGCCACTCCACTGTTACCCTGCACCTACATGCCCAGGTGGCAAAAGTATTTTTTTTTTTTTTTGGAGCTAACGTGGCAGTTAACGTGTCTCGTAAAATACTGGGTTTATGGGGTTTATGACGATGTCCGATTCTGTTTTTAAATGGTTGGCCATCGCTGCAGCAGATCTAATTTCCTCAGTAGCTCATTCAGGTATATTCATGCCAAACTGGATTATGTCTTTACTGCATTTTAAAATTGACTTCCTGTAATTTGTCATTCTTGAGAATTCTTAGATTGAGAAGGTTTTTTGCTCAGGTGGTTGGAGAATGCTCTGTGCTTCGCTGAAGCTAACCAACAGCATGGAATACCTTTATCCAGAGATCAGGCTTATCACCTATTGCAAGAATGCATGAAATGTAAGAATATGGTGTTGGCCAGGCGAATGCATGTTTTGATGGTCTATTCAGGGCTTGATTCCATCTCTGTACTCGCTGATAATCTTATTCGTCTCTTTGCTTTATTAGGAGGCTTGATTGAAGCTAGCCAAATATTTTGCAAGGTTTCAAAACCGAGCTGCTATACCTGGAATGCCCTTATTGATGCTCATGTCAAGCTTGGGACCATTGAGATAGGGCTCCACTTGTATCATAAAATGCATTTTGATGAAACAAAATCAGATAAATGCACATTTTCATGCATTTTGAAAGCATGTGGCAGCATGAGAGATATAAGTCAGGGTAGGATCATTCATGAACAGGTGATTGGAAGAATTTTATATTCTGACATTATCATTGCAAATACCATTTTAGACATGTATATTAAAGCTGGGAGTTTGGAGGAGGCAATTATGATGTATAACGAGCTGGAGAAATTTGACCTTATTTCTTGCAATATCATGATTGCTGGATATGCCCAATACGGTAAGTCTGATCTTGCTTTAAAGCATTTTGAAGAAATGTCTCAGCAGCATATAATTCCAGACAAAGTAACTTATTTGGGGATCTTCAAAGCATGTGCTAGTCTGCCCAACATAGAGCAGGGACGGCAAATTCATGAGCATCTTATTGACAATGAATTTCTTCTTGACGTTGTTGTCAGTAATGCTTTAGTTGACATGTATGCAAAATGCCAGAGACTTCAGGAGGCACGTTCAGTTTTTGACAGGTTGTTAAATCACCAAGATGTTGTGTCCTGGAATTCAATGATTGCAGGTTATGCTCAGCATGAAGAAGCGTGTCTTGCAGTCCAATGTTTCGATTACATGGATAGGCACTGCATAAAGCCAAATAAAGTGACCTTCCTGAGCATGTTGAAAGCTTGTGCCAGCATAAGCACCATATATCTTGGCAGACAGATGCATGAGAGAATTGTGCATGATGGATTGCTGGATGATGTTGTTGTAGGAAGCACACTTGTTGATATGTATGCCAAATGTTGTAGCTTGACTGAAGCACAGGGAGTCTTCGACAGACTCGCATATCGGAATGTGGTGTCATGGGGTGCAATGATTTCGGGCTATGTACAACATGGTCAAGGGTTACGTGCCTTAGAATTTTACCAGAGCATGCAATGTGAGGGTATAAAGCCAGATGAAGTGGTATTTTCAAGCATTTTGAAGGCTTGTGGCAGCATAGGTGCTCTAGATTTGGGCAGGCGCATTCATGAGCAGATCACTCAGAGTAAGGTCCAGTATAACGTTGTTGTAGGGAGTGCCCTTGTTGACCTTTATTCCAAATGTGGAAGTTTGAGAGATGCAAATAGAGTGTTTAAAGTGATGCCTAATCGAGATGTTGTGTCATGGAGTGCAATGGTTGCAGGATATGCACAGGGTGATGAGGTTGGGCTGGCTGTGGAGTGTTTTGAGGACATGCAACGAAGTGGTCTCAAACCAAATGACATAGCATTTATTGGCATCTTTACAGCATTCAGTCATGCAGGCTTGGTGGATGAGGGTACTTGGTATTTCAGGACTATGAGTGAATATCATGATCTAAGCATAGAGGCAATCCATGTTTCCTGTATGATTGATCTTCTGGGTCATGCAGGGCGGCTCAAAGAAGCAGAAAACTTTCTTGAGACTAATAAAAACTGCATTATTAGCCTATCGTGGATGACTCTTCTTAGTGCTTGCAATATGCACTGCAATATCGAGCTAGGAGAATATTGTTTCGATGCAATTGTTCCATAGATCCTCTTTTCGTCTATCAAGTAAATGTTAGTTGCTTGGGACTTTGTCTATTTTTATGCACAGGACGCGCATATGAAAGGAAAATAGATCCAAGCTAATGCAACAAAGGCTTGCATAGAATTCATTTGTAACCTTATAGTTTCAGGCTAGATGGATGAAGGTGTTTGATATTCTATGAGAGAATACCCATTAAGTCCGATCTTCTGAATTGGGGCGGGGATGCCTCTCCTCAAGATGTGGACTGCCCAATCCAAATTTCTCTTTGACTGTAATATTAACCAAATGTTTTAACTGCCTCACCTTGGATACCTTAGTCATTAGATATACAAGCCAAATAAACAGGCCGACGACGATTCACCTCATAGTGGGACAAGTGCCGATGGGCATCTCAAGTAAGAAAACCTTGGGAGGGCTAAATACAGTTTCTATCCTCATAGGAAATTAACATATGTAGTCTGCGGCTGTGGCATATGGCTGTGACATGAGCAAGTTCATGACAGGTTCAATGGCAGACGGAGTATAAGGGCAGATTCGAGCTGAGCAATTTTACTTGGTGTCCTGTGCACCATTTTGTGGGAGCGAGTCATGCAGATTCTTCACCAGAGGTATAAAGTATTGCATACATTCATTGTATCAATGCCAATTGCAATAGGTGTAGGTATACATTCAGAGAAAGTTTAAGGTAAAGGTTTTAGATTTGGAACAATATAACAGTTGGGTCGCTGTAATCTCCGGTATTGTATTTTCCTGCGCCCACGTCATCCCTACCAATTTCACGGAATGCTATTTTGATCTTCCCATTTCCATCACGGGCTGCAGAGGTAAGAAAACAAGCAAATTCGAAAAGAATTAGCCAGTGCGCTCCCCAAGTGTTATATTGTAAGGATAATGCAATTGGTCCAAGATTCCTGGTTTGCAGCTCTCAGCTAACACCGGTCGCAGCCAAACCAGGAATCTTGTCCCAATTGCATTACCCTTATACAACTATAGATATAGGGTTCTCAACTATATTCAAAAGGGAAGGACTCGTGGCAGTGGAGAAGAAGCCGAGAAGAAAGTTATGAGAGAAGAAAGTTATGAAAGGTGAAACTTAAGCTAGTGAGAGAAAGCATAAAGCTAGAGAGAGTTCAAGAGACAAGAGCTACCATCTTTTGTGAGGTAATTACTTCTCAGCTAGGCAAGTTGCACATGGAATTACAGTGAAAGCCTTGTGAAGTTTAGAAGTTCATAGTTCTAGATCTAAGAGGGGTTAGCATAATGAATATGTTGTTTTCTTATTATGCACCCAAATTGAGAATGTCAGAACATGTTACTAAAGGTTCACATTAAGTGGGTTCCTAAAAAAGGCAAAACAATTCTGAATATGTCAAAAGCATCGCTGACAATATCAAACATTTGATAAAAGAAGAGGCAAGTGTATTGAAATTAGGTTTCAATATTGCTGCTTTAAACCCTCATCGTCGTCATCATTCTCTTATACCAACTGAGCAAAAAGTACCGAGTGATTGCCATTCATTATGTAGCAGTGCATCCCATACGAATATTCTCCATTTTCCAAGGAACCAGTTTCTTAGTGAGGGGGTTGAATGGAATTATGTCAACATGAGTAGAATCCACTGATGTCTTCACATGTTCCATATTTCGCCGCCTTGATGTCAAGTTAGAGGGGGCTAGTAGAAATCGAACATGTTAATTCTTTTTATAAATGTAATGCCTAGAGGGAAAATATGGCAATGGGCATAGATCTTCTTCGAAGTAGTTTCTGCCATTCTTTTCCTCCTTCGCTCTTTCAACCTTTAGGCTATGTGGCACCTCTAACAAGTGTTGGGCTATCCTCAATGTAATCTTTTAGGTTGGCCTAGACACTTGGCCTTGATGCTCTGTGGTCTCCCTTCTGTTCGCCGTGCTTGCAGTGTCATGGGAAGCACCTCTGATGTTGGAGCCGCTTCCAAGGTCACCACCACTAACATTTTATGGAGAGGACAAATGTCTGAGCGGAGGACTTGGCTTCGGACTTCTTCTATGGTGTTTCTTAGGAGTGACCTCCATATCAAAAGTGATGGATCCGTGTTTCTTCCTTTTCTTCTTTTCATTTCCTTCCTTCTCGTCCTTTTCTTTCTTCCCCTCCTCCTCATTGCCTTCCTTCCCTCTTTCTCTTTCCGATCTTTATCTTCTTCTTTTCCTTCCTTCTCCTTCTTGCCCTCTCTCTTGCTTGCCCTCCCCTCTGTTTCCTTCTCCTTGGGTTGCTTAGCTGCTTTTGCTTCTTCTGCTTTTTTATCCCGCACTGCCCATTTGCATATACCGTCCCATAACCCACTTGGCTTCCCGTGGACATAAAAAGCCGATTCATCCATCCATCCATCCATCCATCTATCTGTCTGCCTATCCATCCATCTATCTGTCTGCCTGTCTGTGTCCAAACAGGATTCCTTCCCAGTTGTGGCAACCTCTTTAATAACAGGAGTCTTATTCATTTTCACTACTCAAAACCAATTTGTGTCCACAATATGGTACTTGGGTCGCCAAATTTGGCGTTGCGTTATTCTGGTGCTGCCATGTGGCATAGCATTCCATTGCAGAATGGCATTTGGGTCGACCATTCATCTTCGGTTTCCAGCCGGTTACTCTGTTTCTTTTCTTTCGTTGATTCTTTACATGGCCATAGCTTGAATCCGGCCCTATCACAGTTTGTTTAGCTTGTCGGAATAGCGGTAGCCTTAGCTTAGGCATATTAATATTTCTGAATCTCTCCTTTTTTGCTGTAGAAAAGGGAAGAAGAAGAAAGGATCCCGATCTAAGAAGTAGGGCTAGCACAAAATGTGGAAGCACAGACCTTATATCGGCTAAGAAAGCAGACCTTTGGACACAGAAGGAGGACGATAGCACAGAAGAAAGCTGATGCAAAAGAAAGCGAGAAGAATGCCAATGTAGAAAAGGATAGCATAGAAGAAAGCCGATGCAGAAGAAAGCCGATGCAGAAGAAAGCCGATGCAGAAGAGGATAACACAGAAGAAAGCTGATGCAGAAGAAAGAGAAGAAAGCCCCATCCTATTTTGTCTCACAAAACCCCATCGCTACAGAGCTTCATTTACAAAACCATCGCTGCATCACTGCCCGCCATCACCATCGCTGCTCTGCAGTCTGCAATTATTGTCAAGGTTCAAAAATGTGGCATAAAATTGGATAAACTTTGGGCTTTTCTCCTTAATTTGCACAACAATTATTATCCATTCTGTATACTGGCTTAATTTCCCACATACTATGCTTGAATGTGGAAATCTGAGATCTGCCAATTTCTTTCTGAATTAGACCTCTGAAATTTGAGACCTCCCAGCTTACCTTCCTTAAGTGGCATTCCAAACTGGATAGTGAGCAAATAAACAACCTTTTCATTGCCTCTACATCTTTATTTGGGTTAAATCCTATATATTGGGATGAAGAATGCTTCAAGATCCTTTTTAATTCTATTGATACTTATATTTCTACCGAATACTCTCCTTCCAGGCCTCCTAGATCTTTTGTGCAACTTGATCTGTCTAAAGATATACCCCTATCCATCCCTTTCAAAGATGCCTTTGGTTTAGATTCTTCATTAACTCTTATATAGTCTGGATTGCCTTCTCAATGTCAAAAATATCTTCATAGACACTTCTGGTATTCTGAGTGTAGATCAAACTATGGATGCTGCAGTTGTTTACTCAGGGAATAAAACTTCTTCAGAGGGTCAGATTTTAGACATAGTTCCTGCAGAACTGATTCTCTTAAAAAAACAATTGGATCTGGTACACAATAAAGAAAAACATTTGAGTATTAACGGGGAGATGATTGTTAAAAATGAAGATCAATTTTTAAACTACCAGAAGGGGACAAATTTAAGTGGACTAGAGTCAATGGAAGTTTCAAGAGAATTCAAAAGCAAAGGGCAGCTAGAGAACAAAAATGGGCGAGGGATTGGTGGATGATCAGGGCAGTTACTACTTCTTGAATAATAAAGGCTCCACTACAATTGGTGAGCCCAAACTTCTTGTTAAGGGTAAAGAGCTAGAAAAATCAGTTTCTGCTACAGAAAATTTAAGTTTAACTCTGAATAAAATAATCAAGGAGGCTAAACATAAGGATAAAGGTCAATGCTCCTACACTCTGATGGATTTCCCTATCAAGAACAACAGTAAGAGTGGATCATTAAATGTAAAAATTCAAGACAAAACAAAGCAACCAGTGATTAAAAAGTCTCAAGCCAAGAACATGAAAGAATCTTCTATGCAGAGCATTCCAAACTCAGATCTGTATGCAACAAAAGATAGTCAGCTAAACCATAGAATCTCAGTTCCTGAAGATCCTAAGGATTCTGCTATTGGTGAGAAAGGTTATCTACCTATTGAGGAACATGAAGCAACAGATGCTCAACAACATGTACAATGCTCTAACTCATATCAGGTATTGTCAAATCTTAATGATGAGCAGAATTTTAGTTTAGATATGAGCACACCTTGTTGTCTAATTCCTCCCTCAATCCCTCCAACCAAAACAACTCGGCCAGATGTTCCTTCCAATTTGACCACTATCTCCTTGCCTTCATTGATTGATCTGGATTCTCCTATGATAGAATGTTCCATAAACTCTCCCAAGATCTCAGATAAGGTTGCAGATCAGATGGCCTCTCTGTAGGAAGGTGTTTCTTACTCTCATATCAAGGCAAATCAGGCCTTGCAAATACAACAGGATAGTGCATATGCGCAGGAACTTATCGACTAAAGTACAAGATATTGATTATGTGGCTGAGACTCCAGAAAATAGAGCAAGAGATATAGATACTCGAATCATACAGCTAGCAAACTTGCCTTCATCAGAAAACAACTCACTACAAGGGATCTTCAAGGTGGAGATGACTCCAGGCAAGTTAATGTTTCTTCCATGATTAACTCTAATATTAATAGAATGTTCTAATTTAATCCTGAGGATTTCTCTGATTCAAGTGATAGTGAGGGCTTTGGGAGTGATAAGGAAAACTGGGATAAGGAAGAGTATCTAATGGAAAACCCTCCTATTGAGACTAAAGTAGAACATAAAAATTCAAAAAATAAAACTAAAAAGAATAACGTTGATAAAGGTCTCAATCTCTCTGGCTTTGATAAAACTCCTGCTGAAAATACTAGAAGCAAAAAAAATAAAAAGAACTTTAGAAGAGCCAGAAAATAGCTTCTTCATCGTTTCCCTTCTTAGTTTTCCTTGTTCTTATGAAGATCCTCACTTGGAATGTAAGGGGAATTAAGGGCCCTTTAAAAAGGAGACGAGCCATAGCTCAGATTAAGCATTATAATGCTGATATCATCCTTCTCCAGTGTGGTAACTTGGGGAACTGGATCTATCCTGGATCCTCCTCTATTTGGACATGTGGGGCTAGTGGAGGTTTAACAATTATCTAGAAGAAGGATATTAATCATCATCATTTTTGGGTTGCTCCTAAGAGGGCAAACCCTCGTTCATGTGGGTTTGTGGCATATTCCATATATATACCAATATATGCTCGAAATATACCAATAACTGCTCCAAACCCATTATTGGCTGTAAACTGGCAGTGGCTTCTGTTGCTGAACAGCCACTCTCGAAACCGGCTAACCAGAGAGGCTTCTTTCCTCAACTTCTTACTTGTAGTGGTCCAAGGGCATGGCATGCATTTTCCTCTGGATTCCAAGATCGTGGTAGGATTGAGAGCGATAGAGACGGGTGATTGCAGCAAAGATTAATTCAAGGTTCAACATGATTTGCGATCTTTGCGATCAACTTCTTTGAACCAGTGCACAGATCCAAGGTTGAAAGAAAAACTGAATGCATGTATTGTATGTGATCGCCCAGGACTGAATTGCAGCTAAGGCGATGGCAGATAAGACATATTCCCTTCCTTTCTTTGGTATTTTCCCTTTGAAATATTTTCATTCTGAGATCTATTCTCATGCAGATATGTCGGTTTGATGCCCTCTCCAGCTATGCACTATGTGATGGAAATGGGCCTGAGAATCTACTGTTTGTAGCTTTTGCAAGCTGCTATATTCTACTATTGAACTCCCGATCATACTTTTTCCCCTTTATTCAGCGATGCCTGTAAGTTCCCTAAAATCCTTCTGAAAACTCAGTTTCCAGCCTTTTCAACTCCCTTAAATATTATAAATCTGACTCCAGCATTATATGGCATATTTTTGTCATGTCCGATCTTATGGTCTGCATTCGAACTTGGTTAAGGTTCACGCCGAGTCAAGCATCCACTGCGGGCTTATCTGATCATCTTGCAGTAGAATAAAGGGCTTGTGTCGCTCTCCAGCTAAGATTCTTGCTCGACATAATTTGAAGCATGTGGAAAACTATTTCAATTCTAGAAAGGACACAGATAGACATTTTATCCATTTCATTTACTTGGCTTTCCTGACACAAACTGAGGAATAATCCCACATTATCCACATTGTGCAGGTTGAGGTTTCCTTTTGCAACTATATCTTCTGCTAAAACATCAGTCCTGTAATGTGGTTTATCTGTTCACATTTTGATGTTTTGCACCAAATTATCATATTTTATGTATGTTTGATGATTTATCCATTGAAATTGGAGAAGATACTGTATGTATTGGATATTTTGGGATGGGCACTTGTAATTGGACTTGAAGGTGTATAAAAGTCCCTTTTAATGGTTGAATATTTGATGAAGTGGTATGATCTCAAAGGGCATGTTGGTTATTGAAGATCTAATGGTGAAGATTGCTTGAAGATGAATGGTAGATTTGTTGTGTAAGTTTAAGAGAAGGGGCATGTCTCCTCATTCTCTCTCTCTCTCTTTCACTCTTGCTCTTGGAAGGAGATTATCTGTTGTAGAGTGCATCTTCCATGGAAGAAATAAATGAAAATGATGAGGATGAACCTCCTGATTTAGGAGCATGTGATTTGTATGTGATTATTCAACTTCAGAATTTTGCTTGATTTCTTGCTTGTAGAATGGAATGCAATCCATTGCATATATTTTGCAAGCTGCTTCTGCTTTGATCTTTTCTTTCTATTGGATTACATAAAGTGGTGTGTTTGCTGGGAGAAGCAGCATTCTATTAGCATTATATTCAAGAAAACAGCCTTTACCATGAAATCACCAATGCTGGAAATATCTTGCAGAAGTTCAAAATACTTATAATGAGTATTGCTTCTTTCAAAATCAAACAAGGGATGCAACATAAAGATAGCTTTTTGAAGACCAAATCCTAGCATCACATGGAACATAATATTTTTGAAGATGTTATCCCATTATGAAATTGAAGATAAGGCTTTATGCAAGAGATGGATATCCCATATATTTATTCCTCCAGAAGTTATTCAATCCACAAAATCTTTGAAGACCAAATGATGTTGAAGCCATTATCTATTGTTGGAAGACCGTGTTCTCTCAAGATATTGAAGTTCAAGTATTATGTTGAACGTTTAAGTCAAGTATGAAGATCAAGGCACAATGGTCTGTATTTTGCTTTTGCAATTTATGGAAGTCTAATATTTAAGTTATTCAATATTTGAAGGCATTTGTGGAAGTCGTACAAGTTTTCTATTTTATCTTTTCTCATGTTGTGGAGAGGGGATGGAGCGCCATACCAAGGCAGAAGAGCGAGGGCACCACTGACCTGGATGGGACTTGCCACCCTTGAAGTGATTACATTTATATGAAGCCATAGAATCGCTGACTGAGGCAATGGTTTTAGAGTTTTTAATTTTTATTTTTCTTGGAAGACTTCTAGGATGCTTTTGAAGAACTGAATATATATATTTGGATAATGGATTTTATTAAGTTGCAATGCTATCTTTATGACCTTTACGAGTCGAAGGTCTTGAAGATTTAATTTTGAAGAATTCATCGGGACGATGAATACTCTTGGGGGGGAATAATGTAATGTGGTTTATCTGTTCACATTTTGATGTTTTGCACCAAATTATCATATTTGATGTATGTTTGACGATTAATCTGCTGAAGTTGGAGAAGATACTGTATGTATTGGATATTTTGGGATGGGCACTTGTAATTGGACTTGAAGGTGTATAAAAGTCCCTTTTAATGGTTGAATATTTGATGAAGTGGTATGATCTCAAAGGGCATGTTGGTTATTGAAGATCTAATGGTGAAGATTGCTTGAAGATGAATGGTCAAGATTTGTTGTGTAAGTTTAAGAGGAGGGGCACGTCTCCTCATTCTCTCTCTCTCTTTCACTCTTGCTCTTGGAAGGAGATTATCTGTTGTAGAGTGCATCTTCCATGGAAGAAATAAATGAAAATGATGAGGATGAACCTCCTGATTTAGGAGCATGTGATTTGTATGTGATTATTCAACTTCAGAATTTTGCTTGATTTTCTTGCTAGTAGAATGGGATGCAATCCATTGCATATATTTTGCAAGCTGCTTCTGCTTTGATCTTTTCTTTCTGTTGGATTACAAGTCCCAAGTCTCAAAAGAACTGAATCAAGTTTATTAAGTAAACAACCACTCGGGAGGACTCCATTTCCAAGTGATCACCTCTCCATTTAATGAGCAAAGTGTTGGAGACTATGTTTCAGCCTATTTATTAGCTTTCTCTTGATTTCTTTTTGTCAGATTTTCATGCATTGCTACACCTTCACATGTGAGACCACACATCGACAATCCTAACATTAATTGGAGTATCTCCCTGGTCATGGAATTTGTTAGAGTAATTCTTCCATATCACCCATAAAATGTTGGCTCTACAATAATTCCAAATGGTATTATCGTTGCCTTGACCAATAATTGTTGTAGATTTCTCAATTGATTGATATATAGGATCAAGCTCCCTATCACATATCCATCCTTCTTCCATAATAAGGTCCCTATAATTTTCTTGATTTCCTGTTATGACCATACTCCAGGTGGCTGCTTACTGAATTGTATTTGAGAAATGCTTTTTCATGATTTTCATTCCTTTGTCCCAAATTTGTTTTGCAGATCTTTGACATAAATGGCTATAGGGGTATTGTGCTGCGATCTGTCAAAGAGAGCTTTCTTTGGCATAAATGGCTATAGGGTATTCTGCTGCCTCAGAGTTCGATCAGTTGAATCAATGGATTCTACAAAAGGGACCATCTGTTTTCTAAATTTCTGCAATACTTGGAGATAATCTTTGCATCCTGTGAATATTTCTAGCTAGGGAAAAAATGCTAGCATGCTCACATCCCAGGTAGCCCTTCCCATCCTCACATTTATTTACGGCTATTTGTATTGTGTTAAACACGTTTTTTTTTTCTTAATTGAATTTGGAATCTTTTAGAAGATCATCTTAGTACTTGCCTTCTTTGTGAAGAGTAGGTCGCAGGGGATCTGGAAGCTGAGGATTTGGAGAAAAGCTTGAGGACAAAGATAATTGTCACAGATTACCTGGACAAAGTGGAATAAGTTACCTTCTATTTCACTTATTTTATCTACTGCATTCTGCTAAACTTTCTATTTCAATGCATGGTGCAAAGTGAAAATTAAGTTGAGAAGGAATATATTAAACTGTTCAGTACAAGCACAACCCAGCATATTATGCTCATGGCATAAATTAGGGAGCGCTCAACGCAGAACTCTGAAACCAGAAGGCATAATTGTATCTTACGCTATACCTGTAATGTGATATGCTAATCTCATGGACACTACTTGGAAGACTATTTCAAGCTGCGTGCAAAGAGAGCTTACTATTGAACCTAGGTAAAATAAAGGCTAGAGGAGGTGGTCTTTGATTTTAAACAGCAATTGTTCTATCTTTTAATATGAAAGATGTAGCATATATAGGGCTCTCGCTTGAAATACTTGAAAGGAAATGTTTCCAAGTGGATTTTCAAGATGTCCCAGCAAAGCTTCATCTTTTTAGTACCTTAGTTGAACCAGCTGCTTTATATGAAGCCTTGATGCAACGATGCGGCAACCAAAGAGTGGACTTGGAGGAAGTAAAATGGGGTGATGTTGTCCATCCATGGGTGAAGCATGGACATCTATTTACACAAGGACTAGGAACCTATAAACTTCCAACCGTCAATGACATACCTGTGGACTTTCGCGTCTGACTTTTAATGGTATAGGTGGTGCTTTTAGAACTAGAATTCTGAATTCAATGGTGGCTGGTGATTTTGAATAATCATGTTATTCTGAATTTTTTAAGAATATTATTAGTTACAAATTGCCAGCAGTGCTTTGGTTTAAGTATTTATATTGCCTAGTTTTGATATAGAATATTATCCAGATGCCTTAATCATAGCCTAAGGAAGATTAAAAAATGTGTACCCCTTACTAATGTGAATGGCATAAGACGATTTGATTATAGATAGGCATTGTAAGAGTTGGCCTACAAAAGATCTGAGATGCATGTTTCATGGTATAGTTGTGAATAGTTTGTTCTGATAACTTGCCAGTGATTAACATTGTTTTCATTTTGATGTGCAGGATGCACCTAATAATAAGGCCATTCATTCATCCAAAGCTGTGAGAGAGCCTCCATTGTTTTTGGCAGCATCAACTATTTTTGCAATCAGGGATGCAATAGCAGCCGCCAGAAAGGATAGTGGGCACCAAAGATGGTTTGTTCTAGATACTCCTGCAACATCTGAACGGATAAGAATGGCTTTGCACAAACCAGTTCACACAGTTGTTTGCCTCTAGTGATTTTCGTCTCAAGTTGAGCGTTTCATTTCCAGGCATATAGCATGGCCATTCTGTATGGCAAGGGCTTCGGTTCCATCATTATTGTATTGTAATAACACCATTGTTGTGTTGTAATAAAATCAAGGTAAATTTATAAAAATACCCCAATATTTTGGGGGTATTTATAAAAAGTGCCCCTATTATTATCATTTTATAATTATCATTACAAGAAATTTATCGCGACCGCCGCAAATAGTTTTTTTACCCAACTCTCAGCAAAAGAGATTTTGTATTAAGTCGAAAGGGTCTTAGTTATGGACATGCAAAAAGTGAACTGACTATGTCTGAGCTTGCAGAATTCTAACCTTTATAGTAGTTGCCAATATATTTATGCAAAATGGTTATCCGAAAAGCATATGGATAAACACATTTATTCTATAGCTTCCACGTGTTCTCTTATCAATGTCAAATGAATTGTCAAATACTGCAGGAGTGGAAAAAATGGGAATTTGAGATGCAATTTGCAGGAAACTCTGACATTGGGTTTAAAAATCATCAAAACCACCGATTAAAGGCTATTCCGATAATGAATCTGTTGACAATTCGATTTGAATAGGTAATTACTTCAAATTAAAGCTGGCATCTGCATCTAGATCAAACTATTTTGGGAATGATGCACCTAAATCAGACTATTTTGGAAATGAAGCTCAGGCAAGACTATGTCTAATAGCGGCGAAAAGAACAGATAAAACAAAGTTTTGAAAAGCTAGAGGAGGCTATCATGACGTCAAGACAACAAAAAGGAGCTGCAAAGTAGATCGAGAAAGAAGAGCCGAGTCGCAAAGTCGGGTTAAAAAGATGATTTTTTTTTTTTTTTTTTTGAAGGAAAGATAAAATTTATATTCAGATAGGAAAAATTACATCAGAGAGATCCCATAAGGATCAAATAACCTTGAAGTACAAAGGATCCCTTATGGATCGAATGTAATACTTGAAGCTTTAGTACTCATATGTTTTCCTCAACATCTTCTTCCAACTAACTAGTACTACAGGATCAGAATCAACATCTTCCTAGCTAGTAGAATACTACAGGAGACAAAAACCGATTTTCCTCAAGCTGCAAATATATCTTAAATGCTCTATATATAGACTTCCCACCTAGTAACCAGATGATGTAAAGATGATACATAAGATAAGCCATTCAGGCCCCCTAAAGTTTCAAGCCGAATAGTAGAAACATATAAATTTTCCTGAAATACTGAGAAAATGCAAGAAAAACCTGTGTATCCGTATAGCAGTAGCAAAATGGAATGGATCCAAAGCAGCCTGAATAAGCTCTCACTCATACAAATTATGTTAGAGCATGCCTGATCCAAGCATAGCAGTATTTGTAAAAGACGTGATGTTCTGGCATAGTAGTACCAGAATCAATCAAGCATCAGTACTTGAAAGATTCGCCCAGGCATAGTAGTACCTGAGCAAGAACCGAGTGCTTAATAGACAGGAGCTTCTTGGCATAGCAGTACCAAATAGTCAAGCATCAGCACTTGATAAATCCGCTCAAGCTTAGCAGAACCCGAGCAATAACCAAACCATCTCATCAAACTGCCACTGCCATGCTTCTTATCTGTATTTTCTTACCAATTACCAATGAATCCCTTCAAATTCACATAAATCCACTAACCGAAAAGAATCTTTACTACCATCTAAATGAAGCACAATTTCATTAATTATGGACAATACCTGAATTTATGGACCATTTTTTAGTAGACTTGGATGAATGACTCATTTTCATACACTAGTTGACATCCCCTGCGAGTGCTGCATATGCCTCAGCAGCATGCACGGGTATCTTAATAGTATTAGGTATCTTCTTCTTGTTTGATGGCTCCCAAGCGTAGTCGATAGTCTCCACTTCTATGCGGTCACTTGCAGTCGTTGGCCTCCATCTCTTCTTCCAACAATTGGCATAATTAATTTGGGTAGACTTGGTTCCTCATCTGGGATTGGCTCCCACCAAGTCACGAGAATAGTCTCAAAGTTCTCCTTCTTATCATCCATTTGTGGGTCCTCAGTAGCTAGGCCCACCCAAGTTGGGCACAAAGACATCATCGTATGTGCCATAATAAACATACCTTTCTTCAAATCTTTGTATGGGTTGAATTCAAGACGTGGTTTGTCCTTCCAGGGGCCGACATAAGGAGGAGTGATAGTAGCAATTGGCTCTACCACTACTGACTACATGAGGTGGAGCTTGTGCTTGCCTAGTACATGGCGAAGTCATTATAAGTGCCTTCGCCGTCCACGCTGATGTTCCCGAGTTCTTGCAAGAGTTTCATCCAATATTCAATCGTGGCCGTGAACTGTGCCGAGTAGTTGGCAGTTTCTGGAGCACCTTTGTTAGACGTTGAACAAGCAACCCAATGCAATATATGCTTGTGGATACTGTTTCGCAGCAGGCCAAGGTCCTTCACCGATTTCTTGGGAGGAAGCAGCTTAGGATATCCAACTGGCATCATGGGCTTCCCGTCCTCTTTTTCTTTCCACATTTTTATTCCACCAGCAGGCAACCAATCCAGGTAAGTGGGTCTAGTTTTGTAATACATGATCGCCAATCACCATTCATAGCGAATCTGAAAGTTAGAGGGGTGGTATGACCTGTCAATCTATCATCCCCATCTGGTATGTAGCCTTCTATAAAACCCTTCCAATCCGGAACTTTGTCAACAACATAGGGGACGGGTGTATTCAAGTTGCATTTGTGGAATTCATACAGTAGTTCTGGCATTGTGAGCACCTCTGCCTTCTTTAAAGATGTAGAGAAGTTACCAAACAAGGCATCGATATCATCATGTGTGTGACCGGGCATCATGAACCCTAGCTCAATCTCTTCAAACACACCAAGATATACTAGGTAAGAAAGATAGGAGAAGACATACCTATTCTTGTTCTCGTCGGATCGTTGTCCAAACCGCAAATAAAGTATCTTGGGCAGAGGCTTCAATGATGGTCCCCGTGCTCGTGGCAAATTAAAGGTGTATTTGGTATTGGATAGTGACAACTTTGACTCCAAGGCCGTTGTGTCTCGCGAATGAGGAGACCCATTTTGGAACAGATGATTCAGTAATCGGCTGTGTGGCCTCCCCGCATACTGCGTGCCCCATCTCTAATCTCTTCAAGATGCTATTCAAAGAACCTACATGGAAGTTGGAGTCATCTGCCATAAGTCCAGGGCAAAGTTTCCATAAGATCCATTCCCATGACCATGAGTCAATGCACCAGTCAATGTCGTTTTCAGCTTGTCAAGTCTCCAGAGAGACTTTACAGATTGTTGCAATTTTGGAATCATTGTTTTGGCTTGATCCATTTTGTCGTGAATAATACAAAGATATTGGCCGGGATACCTGTGGGAGTATAATCTCCACGACCAGTACTGTGTGCGACACGAGGCCTGCTCGAGTCTATGCGCTCTTCTTTCATCATGCAACAGCCTCCTCTCTCCTTCATCTTTGGTCTTCAGTAACTTCGTACGGATCACCTCACATGTATCGCATTTGGAGAATGCAATTTTCTTTGCGATACTGACGTCCCGGAAACTCCGCCTCCACGTTCTATGAAAACCTGTCGGTGATACCTTCTTGCCAGTCAATGCCACAACCTCTGCATTAACCTCTTCTAGAATGCTGGACTTCGTAAACATTGCAGGCAACTTCCTGACATTCTCTCTTATCCCCTCCTCGTTTCTCTTGCTACGGTGGGGCAAGGATTCACCGTTCTCCCTCACGAACATGGAAAACACGGCCTCACATGCCAACGTCGAGGAGCGAGGCTTCAAGGTGCCACAGTTACCATGTTCGGCCTTGCGTGCACCCTCAAGAAATTGGGCCTTCCATTTCAGATACGCCGACTTTGAGATCCCGAGACCAAGGTACCACGCCCTTTCGCAAAACGAGATTCCCTCGCAAAGCACCCGGTCGTCCCACTCTTCGACCTTTCATGTTGTTGGCTTAACATGTCATAAACAAAAGTAACCCTATCACTTGATTTCATGGCAAGGAATTCCTTTCGCATGTTAACAACTTGATTCCTAGAGAACCCGACACACCTATTCTTGCAACACAAGGTCCTCCCCGTAAGTGAGGATAGCATTCTCGAGTGGTGAGACGAGCAAGCTTTGGTGGCCTAACAACCTTCCCGGGTTGTCGGGGAATGAAAAGTGTAATGTCGTTTCTCATAATTTGGGTGCTTCGATGCTCGAGCTCCCCGGCCGACACAATATCTCGCTTCCCCGCGGTGTTGCGGTCAATATCTCCGGAGACCTTTACTCCGGCCAACACAGGCGAGGTCATTGCTCCATCTCACGAGCATCCCGGCCGGCAGACCGCAAGCAACCCCGGCAACGGATGTTCACTTCGAAAGGGGAGGGAAACCTTCGCCATGGATACTCCCACAAACTTGAAACCCGTAAACCGGTCACAAAGCGCATCATCGGGGCCGGTGAAAGATATGAATCCCTTTCCCGCAATAATGGAGTCGCATGAGTGCCATATCTCACAATCCTTTTCAAGAAGGGTATATCTTGTCGGCCGGTTGTGTCTCCTTCCCCACCGTCGTCATTTGTCTTTTCTTTGGGGACGTCATTAGCGCATCGACTCACGAGCATCTTCACTTCTCCACGTAAGCTAATGAGCCCCCGGCTTACGCTATTGTGGTTGCATCCGGAGTTGGCGGGGAAGGGTATGGTGGCCTTCAACACTTCCTCCACACCTACGCCAAGAGTCCTTTCGATATCTCCTTGAAGTGGCATTGTGTCATTTGCCCCACAACTCCCTTTGCTACTAGATGTTCATTAAGGAAGAGATACACAACCTGCACAAGGATTTCAGTAGTGTTAAAATTGAGTAAGGAAGACGAGAAAGCAATGCAAATGACCTGGGGGGACTCCAATTCAATGGTTACAAGGACAATAAAATTGGGCGGGTGCCCTTTTTTACGTATGAGGTGTTTAGATTCCCCTTGTATAAGGTTAGTATTGGATGCAGTGAGTCTCACAATGGGTAGAAAAGAAGGTTCTCACTCTGAAGAGGCCATATCACAAGACAAATTGCGCCCGCCCAATTTGTTCGTGGTGGTAGAGGAGCTGTAAAGTAGGCACACACTCGGCGTCCGCCCAATTTAGCTGTCACCAAGAGAAAACACATTCGAGATACAGATTGCCCAACCGGACAGTTTCACCTAACTGGTCACGTACAGCAAGGGACAATATGGGCGACCGCCCAATTTGTCCCATTGTTGCAATTGGGCCGCCCAATTTGAACCGAATCAGCGCTTATATAAGGGTATTATTGATGCAAATACCTCACAATGGGTACAAAAGAAGGTTGTCGCTCGAAAGCCGGGACATATCCACAAGACAAATTGGGCGCCCGCCCTATTTGTTCGTGGTGGTTAAAGACCTGTGAAGTAGGGAGAGACTCGGCGCCCGCCCAATTTAGTTGTCACCAAGATAAAACACCTTCGAGATACAGTTTGCCCATCCGGGCAGTTTCACCTACCTGGTCACCTACACATACACACTAAAGAGAACTAAGGAGGCGTACACTAACTGAATTTATCATTGAGCTCCCAAAACAAATACAATCGAGCATTGGAAGGGCCCCGACTACAAACAAGGGTTAATGGAGAAAAATAGCAGCACACAAACTCGCATGACAATTTCGAGAAAAGGGCGGACCGACGAAATTTAGAGTTTATGTAAATGTGACAAGAACTGGTGAATGAGGAGGAGTAAATCAAGGGTCAAGCCATCGAAAAGGCGTGAATGGAAAGGTGTGAATGAACAGGCGTGCTTGAAGAGGTGCGAATGAACAGCCATGAATGGAAAGGCGTGATTGATAAAATCGGGTAACATCACATTTGCAGCAATTACACATCGAGGTATGGCGAATTTAACGTGGAGCAGCACAAACCTTTGGAGATCTCGTGGCCATGAATATGAATCGCTGAAGATGTTTTGCGCCTTGTAGAAAAGATAGTAGCCAAACAAGGTAATCGCCGGAAAAAAACAGTTTGAAGCGCATTTACATTTAAACATGAATTCCCCAAAATTTGAATGTAATTTCCCCAATTTTTAAAGTTAAATGTCCCACCTAATTTCGAAATAATGTGTCCGTCCCGAACTTTGAAACACGAAGTTCCCGCTTAAAGCACGCGGCGACACGTGCATGACTCAATTAATTTTGGGCGGGCTTTAAATGATGATTTGAAATTCAAAAATCCAAGACTCATTATTAAGGTCCACAATTAATTCCTCACGCTCGAAGCCATCAACGGTCCATTTTTATTTCAAAGGGCCAAGCGCTTACATGCACGACACTTGTCTTCGCCCCAAGAGAGGTCCATAACCCTTTAAAAGCCCCTCATTCTCCTCGACTACAGATTTAGAAAATTCTGTGCTTCTTTGGCGCTTTGTGCTCCGCTAAACACTGTCGCCTTCATATTTCTTAGCCCACGAAAGTCGTTCTCGGCCCGAGACTATACTCCCGAACCAATTTTGCCGGCGGATCGAGCTCTTGGCGCCTTGTGTCTCTCGGCCGCTTGTCGCCATCCTGTTGGCGCCTTCCTCTCTGCATTGACCTATCGCCTGGGTACCCCTGTACACCAAGGAATTCTAGCAGTTGATGGCATCTCGCCCCACCACCGGTGGCAAAGGTAAGGTGGACTACTTTCTAAATATAAAGTTGAGCGCTTGCCTGATTAAGTATCCCGCTATAACATCTCGGACATATGAACATCTTCTAGATGCCTCACTGGTCCCCACAGATGCATACCTGTATGCAGAACTGAATAGGGCACCCAATTGCTTCCCTTAGAGTGTTTCATTTTGCAAAACATTGGACTTTTTCCCTAACACCAACGTATGACGCTTCAATTTACTTATCCCTCACACCAATGTGGGCGGACGCAGTTTTGCCCCTATCCGGAAGCACGAAAGATATGGAGGTTTGCCCGAGGGCTATTAACGACTTCAGATGGTAGACTTTGTCGGGACTAAATTGGGCACTAATTTAGTCTGACCAAGTCTACCATCCAAGGTAGTCGTGCTCTCCGGGATAGGCAAACTGGGCGTCCGCCCACTTTGGTGTGAGGGATAAGTAAATTGGGCGGGCGCCCATTTTAGTATGCGTAGGGATCTGGCAAAATTGGGCGGGCGCCCAATTTAGTATGCGTAGGGATCTGGCAAAATTGGGCGGGCGCCCAATTTGGCCCCTGTGATACAATCGTCTCCTCAGACTCAAGGCTCACCATGAGTTGAGCCGAGGAAATTGGGCGGGCGCCCAATTTGGTGTGCGTGGGGATCAGGGCAAATTGGGCGGGCGCCCAATTTGCCTCCATCAGACAACAGTCTCTTCAGCCCCAAGTCTCCCAAGTACTAACACTACTTTCCGTTCTGCAGGAATTAATATGGCGCGAACAAAGCAGACTGCTCGGGTTCCCGGTACCGGACCCAAATTTGCAGAGGCTATTGCAATAGAGAATGCAAGAACAGAAGAAGAGAAAGATCTGTTTGCTGGCATCCAGGTTGTGCCCCATGAAGTTTTGACGGTTGCTGACGAATGGGTCTGGTGCATAGAGATAGGGAATATTCATCCTGGGTCCCAGACAAACCACCTCAAGGATCTTCTGCTTTTCTTTGGCAAGATAGGGGCAGGAAAAATGAATTCGGCGGGTATCGTCATCGACATGGAGGTGTCGCCTGCGAACAATGATGACTTCCTCATCGACGTTGAAGACACCGTAGATCGGACTTTTGTCCGTTATAAAGTTCCACTATCTAAGTACGAGCCATGTATGATGAACGCAAGTATAAAGGAAAGCCCACATTCTTGCGCCGTAAAGGATGGGCGCTGGACTCATATGAAAGTTTAGAGCGGGCATCAAATCAAGAACCGATATTTTGATGGCTACTACGTTACCGCCGCAGCTGGATATTAGAGCACAAACGTAACAGGTCGAAAGCATCGCTCACGGAGTATCAGGGCAAAACCAACCTAAAGTGTAATGCGATACTAAGTGGCTTAAGTCTAGATACAAGAAAGGTGAGACAAAGACAAGCGCTGGGGCAGCGCGCAAATGGAGCCCGACATGCCAGATCAAGAAGGCGAGGACACCGCTAAGGCTATTCAACGTAAAGCTGCCACTAAACTTATATTCGGTGGAATGAAGAGAACATCAAGGTCGCCCGATGCGAGTGCAGAAGAGGACCAGCCGTCTGAAGAGGAACCCCCTAAGCGCATGGGAAAAGATTTAGGTGGTCCGTCGAAGAGGCGCAAGCTGACGCGGTTATCACAGAGCCCAAAAACTTCCGGAGAGGGAGTCCTTGTCTTCTTCTTCATCCGAACAACCCGAGAGTAGCGGCAGATCGCGGAAGTTCACTCCATCCGGTGGCGACGCCACTCGTGAGAGCGCAACATGAGTTGTCACAAAGCGCCATAGCAAGCATCAAGCAATGTGGAGAGAATCTACCCCGGGGTGGGCTTCAGATTGAAGTCGATGTGTTCAAGATGCATAAAGCCCCGCAAATATGACTTGTAGGGTCATAAGTCCAGAGCACTTGGACACTCTCTACTAATCGCTTATCAGCCATCGATGCACCCTCCTCGCGGCCGATGTCGCGGCCGCTCGATCCACGCATGTGGCGCAGCAATAAAGTGGAAGAAGTCGAGGAGGATCGCAAAATGCGTATCATCGATTGTTAATGGCAACCATACGACCACGGTTGCTCAACCGCTTGTCACACAAGCTTTGGCATGGCCTCCTCGAAAAGGAAGCACTTGGCGTAACCGATATTCTTTTCTATGCCAAAAGGAAATGCCGAAGTCCCGGCGTGAAATCTCACAAAGAATCGAATGCGTTACGCTCGTAAGCCGAGAGAATAATGACATAACAAAGAAGACTATACACGAGGAAGTATTTTTCGAAGAAATTCAGAAATTTCGCGAACCAATGGGCATTCTCGGGAAGCCACGTATGGGCAAACGCGGGCACTCCGTCGGTGGAGCGTATTCTCGTAAGTGCACTACCACCATTACTAGTTCGCTATCCACAAGTTCGAAATTGGGCCGCCCAATTTCAACTGTTGGCACTCTTTTCAAATTCTTCAATTTCCTGAACGGCCGCAAATAGGGCGCCGCCCAATTTCGAAACGTTTCGGGAAATTGGGCGCCTCGCCAGTTCCACTCGAAAGTGTCGGATGATCCGAAATTGGGCGGGCCCAATTTGCGCCAGCCACCGCAAGCAAATTAAGATGATGTGTATGCGCCTTTATCCGTGCCTTCTTTGTCATGCAGATTGGAAAGTCAGAAGGCCGCAAACGATTAAGAAGTCAACTATGCGACTACGACTACTTTGTATATCTTGACGACGAAGTCGTGGAATATGTGCACCGGTTGCCCGCTTATTCTAACGAAGACCGGTTGAAGGACTAGAAGGGAGAAAAATTGAGGTGAAGGATAGGCTTAGACTTTTCACCAATAATTCCGCCGCCTATTAAAGTCCATGCATCCTCTAGATCCGCAAAGGTCAGGCCAAGGAGATCAAGGATGGCACCACATTCCCTGAAGGGAAGCAAGGATTATACCGGAGACGACTATGAAAGTCGAGCCGGGTGAGTCTGAAGAAGATTGGAACAATGGAGCGGGCCCTTGTCGATACATGAAGGAGTGAAGAAACTTCCTTTTCAAGACATGGCTGCCTTGAGGCAAGCTCACCCCATATTCACTGAGAATCCGATGCTTATGTTCGCAAGTAGCATCAGTGGATGGGCGTATGACGCAAAGAGATGGAGAAGGAAAGCTTCCCGAGTCCCTCTACAAAGAAAGTAGACTAATATCTTCTAGGGCCGGTTGAGGAGGGTGGCAAACCTTTCAAGTGTTTCCACGTTAGTCCCGGGAGGTTTGTGCGTGGGCGTGGTAAACACTTCGCCCGCTTCATTGGATGCGACTTCAGATATAATGTAAGAAATGGCCAAAGGAAGATTATGAAAAATTCCTTGACCAGCTAAGCACGATGACGGACCAGCAGCTTTACTGGGTAGCTATATTTATTACCCCAGCACCGCCTCAATGAGTGCCTATCCGCCATGAAGACAATAGACGGTGGCAGCCGTGTTTGGGTTGGTTCCTACCAGGACCCCCCGGCCAGAACTGCGACTACCTCTAGAGTTCGAGAGTTGCAATGTCTTGTCCTGCTAATGTATGTTGCCAGAGACGCAGCGGCTACGCCATCAGTACAGGAAATAAATATTTGCTTCGCCAATTCCGACCATCCAAAGCAATATGCTAAGTTTCCCAAGCATTTACGAGAAAAAAACAGACATCGAAAAGAATTTGCCCGATCACGAGTGTGCGCAAAGGTATGCATTTTAAATTGGGCCGCCCAATTTGCTTGTTGACTATCAATGTTTCTAACATTTGTTTTCCGCGGCAGCTTATTGGGTGTATCGACCTTTGGTGCGACAAAGGGTGCAAAGCAGGGGGGGAGAACTTGGTGCGTAATCGCTTTGGAAAGTAGGGCGTGCACCTATCTAGTACGAAGTTGATTTGGAAGGTTGCACCGTTCTCGACTTCTTTCCGGTGGTGCTTTTAGCCGAGCGGTGTCGCGAGGGCTATAAAACATTGTCTTTTTGAGACGCACGAGAAGCTGGAAATTAAGCTTGTACGGATATTCGAAAGCAACTCGATGTCATGTTAGACGAGAAAAAATCAAGAGCTCCGCACTACGTAAGATAAAAGAGGGAAAGAAGAAGGCCTCTACTTCAAAACCGCTCCTCGGCCTCAGCTTTCCCGCCCCGAGACACCTTTGTCCGCTCTCGCCTACAACCATAAACGGCGCAACCAGGCCTCGAGACAGACAAGAGCGCGATTCAAGTATACTCAAAAGGGGCCGCCCTAGGCTCTCCGGATTTGGAACTATTTAGGAGAAGAAAAACAACATCAACGCGACCGGCGGGGGACGGACTGGTGAATACTGGGACATGATTGAGGCGACCTCAAAGTTCGAGGAAGAGGTTGCTAGGGAGCCCGACTGCTGCGTTGTCATGGAAACACAGAAGGGGACAATCGAGGATGGAGAGGATGTGGTCCCCAACACGATGAGCAAATCAAGATGTAGAGGAAGAGGTGGCGAAACACGTAAGACAATCAAGGTGCACATGATGAGAATGAGGAACTGGGGCCCAAGATTTTATGCAAAGAATGGAATTGATCAAAGAGGCAAAGACAACAACCTCAGCCCCAAAGATGGAGAACCCAAAGAGGGATCATTCTAAGATGTGCCTCCGCATCTAATGAGCTTAATTTTATGAGTTGAAAATACGTGAAATATGTTAATAACAATTGTTCATACTTCTTTTTCAGAAATGATAACGTTGCACTCATTTCCTTGTCTTAAATTTCTCTAGTTTACTTTGCTAACCAAATTGGGGCCTAGAATTTGGCTAACCCTTACAAACTATAGCCTTTTATTAAATTTATTTGACTTGGCTATCCTCGGCAGATAAATTGGAAGGCCCACCCCATCGGGCAGAAGTAAGCCATCAAACATGAAGTGAAGTGGAGCTGCGTAAAAAAGTGGAGATCAAAGAGCGACCCCCTCGTGAATTACTCGTGCACGTTACATTATATAATATTGACTATGCTTATTACATCCTTACAACATTATTATATCCTTTGTCGTACATTAACATATCCGAAAGTGTACAAAGAGTCACTCGTCGTCAACGCCGCCAAGGCGATGCCATTCAAACTCAAAGATCTGGCGATCGGGGAAGCCAATACTGTGTGGACCTCAACACGAAAGTGAGCTTCCCGCAATTACTCGCAGTCCATCCGCTTTGGACCGGAGCCATGGATCAAGACTAACACGGTCATATAGCAGCGGCAAATATCGTTGTAACTCAAGTAGCACTTGAAGGATCGGATGTTCTCCGGACGATCCGCAAGGAAGCCATGAGAGATGAATGCAAAGTGGGAGCCGCTTTTATAGGCGAGAAATTATTGATGTCAATTATTGGCGTACATACTAGCGCAACAGTAACCGTGATAAGGTACACCTATCACGCCGCCGAAATTGGGCCGCCCAATTTCAGCGCATCATACGATATGAGCATTCAAGGGCAAAGTGGGCGGCCCAATTTCCACGGGACATGTTGGACAAGTTGCACATATAGAAGACAAGTTGTACTAATACTTTATCTCATAGATGATTCTGGTCGATTACAACAAGATGACAAGCGTTCATTTAGGGGACTCTTTCGAGTCATTTTCACGAGCACCCCAAATGATCTTCTCTATCATGTACATTTGATGCTCTCTATTCCATATCGGATGGATGATAACGTCGAAGGGATCGGGATAATGGCGAGGATTTAGAGAGCTTAATCGTGGTCATCATCCGCCTTCCATGGGTATCTCTCGCCGCAAGATCGCTTGAAGTTTTCGTGATTCATCTTGCGGTTGATGGAATCACGCTCGTGACCGAGATCGAGACCACATGGCTAGACGAAGGCCAAATTTGATGGTCAAAATTGGTTTGAGATATATTTATACCCACAATCATTATTGAAGGTATTATACATAAAGATTATTGGATGTACACCGTATATACAACCAATAATGCCGCTACAAGAGTCATCAATAATTCCTTGGCTATAAATATAGCGTGATTCGACGCCACAAAGACATTCCGCTGCCATGTCTCGCCATCTTCACAGGCCCCATGTTGACACCCTTACTTGCCTTATGACCTATGACGATCTTTATGCTCTGCGAGTTGAAAGGGGATCTCTCGATCCCCGGCTGTATGGTATAGCTCTTGGTCGAAAGAAAGACTCCCCTACGAGTATCATGTTACTATCCATATTGTGTGGGTTCCGAAGAGAGGCTTTTGAGATTAATAGAATCACCAATAATTACAATCTATGACTCATGTATTTCATAACTTTATATGATATGATGATGTAACCGTGTTGTGCATGATTCATTTGTTATGTTTCAGGTTGTTATCTTCGGTTCGATCTACGTTTTCTCGTTTTCCTTTTGCCTGCAAGAAGGAAAGTGGGCGGGCGCCCAATTTTCCTGAAAGTGGAAGCCTTCATGAAACTACCTTCAGGCCATCTGAAGGGCAAAGTCGGCGGCCGCCCAGTTTTTGGAGGAGACTATTCCCGAAAGAAAATGGGCTTCAATTTCCTCCTGGAAGGAAAGTGAAAGTGGGCCCAATTTCCTCGGGGAGGCCTCCATGAAATAAGATATTACTATTCAGAAATTGCACGTCATTGGGATGTTCTCAATGTAGACAAAAACATTCTATTCACATAGGAATGGAGTACATGGATGGATTACGTAGATAATAATATCAACTAAACAACACGCCGAAGCATAGGTTGAACAGAATGACAATAGATAATAATAGATAATATTAAACATGGACGTTTGGTCAATATCCGGTTCCACCGCAATTAGATCCCCGGTTGGAACTCGATATGTCTTGTCGGCAAGCATGAGATCCAAACCCGGTCATCCAATTACGCCATCGGATAGGGAGGCCGAGGATGAGTTTGATTACCAAAGCCACACGTGCGCCTCTTTTCCTTCTTGTAAAGCTTCTTAAACAACGACCGGAAAGTGTTGTGCAGCCAAACATCCTCCATTTTCAGCAACCTCTTCAGAGCTTCTGGCCTGTAAATATGGCGTTTCAAGGAAATCAAGCAGCCTTCCAGCTCTACCCTGCTAAGGTTATCCGGCTCATCGCCATCCTTCATCAACTCTCCACGACGAATGAGCTTCCTGAGTTGGCTTCTCATTTCTTCTGTGCCATTTTGGTTTATCTCGTTCTGCACCTCAACCTTTGAATGATTCGCATGAGCTAATATTGGCTCGGGCCGATATGGCAATCGTGATTTCGCTCATTGTGAATCCATAGTCGCTACCGTTGGTTAGGACCATTCGACCGGCACGAATATGAATCTACACTATGCAGATTTGCGAATGTATCGTCGGCGTGGCGCGGGGAGACCACGCCTACGTAGCGCGCTTTGGGCGAGACACAAACTCGGTTGGCACTTTTTGGGCTTTATAGATACAAGGCCTGCCATCCCACCTACCTGCACACATTTCGAAAATTTGCATCATTCTACTAAATAAAACCCTTATTTTCTAAAAAATCGGGTACATTTGGGAGTCATATGGACTCGGCCAAAGTCCACAATTAATGAAATTATGCTTAATGCAGCATCCAGACCTTTCTGCTAGAAAGAAAGAGTGGGAAGAAAGGGAAATTCTCAACTGTAAAAAGATCCGGAAAAGAAAAGGATGGCACTGTAGAAATCCGAAATTGTCTCAAATGCTAGAATTTCCTGATCGCTCCACCATAGATCTGCTGTATCTTGCCTAGAAGAAGACAAAGATAACAAGAAATTTACCAGAGCAAACCTGGAAAATCAAACAAACCGCCTTGAGACTGCTTCAAAATCCTACTCGTTAGAGATCTCAGATCCAAAACAATCTCGATTTTCCCCTCTAGCAGCAGAAAAAGTAGAAGGAGTTCTTGTAATCAGCAGCAGTACCGGTGAAGAGAGGGGGGGCCCCCTGCCTCAAGGGTGAAAGCATGCAAGGGTGTACCATCTAAAGTTCTTTTTAGGGAGTGCAAAACTACCCAGAAAAGTACCCAGCACTGGGTACTAGGAACTTGCATAAATGTCTCAATAAACAATAAGTTCGAAAGTGGATTCATTCATTTTAATCTCTAATAGTATTGTGATCCTCTAATACTGTAGATTAACATGTTATTGACCTTCAATTCAAAAATTTTGAATTGATTTTAATGGAAAGAAAAAACAGAAAGTACCAGTTTTAAAAGTACCCAGCGTAGGTACTTTTGAGGGTTCCAAAAGTGGTACACCGTAGCATGCTTTCACCCTCAAGCCACCGCCCTAGCCGCCAAGAACGGCGCCAAGAAACCCATTTTTGCTTATAACTCCTCGATGCTTGCAATTTTACTTAAAAAGATGATTTTGATGAAGAATCGTGGCAAAAAGCTTGTTGATTTTGCATTTCATGTATTGGCACATAATTTAACAGGAGGCTTCTATAGTTTACAACAAATTTGAACGCAGACAGCAAACCCAGGAGGCAAGAAAAAAGGAACAACATGCGTCAACTTAGCAACTATGTAGACAATCCTACCATAAATCTATAACAAATCCATAAATCTTATCTAGGCAAGACATACAATAAGAACAAAATTGTTCAAAAAATTAGCCTACACCATTCATAGAAACCAAAAAAGCAACCTACACACAGCTAGAAAAGAAGAAAAAATAAAGCTAGAAGCACAACAGAGACAAAGAAGGACACTCTCAGGAAGAAGGCCGATGAAAAGAGTTTGAAGCTGAAGCAATGTATAGGCAAAACCAAAAAGTGCAAGAAAAAAGGTCCCAAAAAAAGGGTCCAAGCTTTTTTCGTCTTGGTTCTATGTTGCCATAGAACTATTGCATTCCTTAGAAGGATGATGTCAAGAGTATCATTTGGGATCGATATCTTCAAATTCAGGCTTACTCATAGCAAACAGTTGTGCTCGTGGTGATATGTATTCTCTGCTTTTCTGTGTTATGTATGTGGTGGGTAGTGCTGCTCTAGTGGACATCTTTTCTCCACTGGGTTTTGAGTTTTCCATGTGCTCTTTGTATTCTTTTGAGTAATAAAGGTCCACTTTCATCCAAAAAAAAAAAAATTTACAACTCTTTGAAAGAAATAGAAATTGATATAAGATAATATTTCCATTAAATGTGAAATGAGATTTTTTATTACTTAGTCATACTAGATGTACCATGTAAAGACCTTGCAATAGCCCTTAAAATCTAGAGTTCATTGTTAGACATCCACTTGTAAACACTTGCTAGGTATTATATATCATTTCTACTTTGATTGATTCGCCTCTATTAATACAAATAAAACTAGTTACTCATCGCTACATTGCAGAAAATCATCAACGCATGTTTGATCTCCTGATGACTGAGCCAAAAGCCTTTTGGCGTAGAGTGTTGTATAAGAGGCATCAACCATCTGGCAATGTTACCTCAGACCAGTGGAGACAACGGTTGGAGGAGTTGTATGACCCCCCAGGAGCAATCGCTGAGGTACCAGATTAGCTAGGAGAAACACTACAGCTTTCAGAGGAGGACATCCACCAGGGTCTTAGGCATCTTGCTAATGGTAAAGCAAAGGACTTGCGGGGACTTCAAGCCGAGCTGTTGAAATGGGGTGGGCCAGCTTTGCTCAGGTCTTTGATAGGGATAATCAATCAGGCCATCAGACAGGAATGGATGGTTAGCAAGGTCACCCCTATTCATAAGACGGGAAGTAAGGATGACTCCACCAACTACCATATGATCATGGTGAGCCCATTACTCGCAAAACTTCTAGCAGGCATGCTGGAGAAGAAGTTAACGCAATGGGCTGAGGAAGCTGGAGTATGTGCAGTTAGCCAGACAGGTTTTCGCCCTGTCCACTTCACGAGTGATCATATTTTTACTCTTAGAATTCTTATGGAAGCTAGCCGCAATGCACGACGTGACTTGTATTGTTGTTTCGTGGATTTTAAGACAGCATATGATACGGTCCCTCGGGACCTGTTGTGGCAGCGCTTGCAGGAGCTACATGTCCCACAGGATTTGCAGAATGCCATCTACCGGCTCTATGACGGAATATATGCCACGAGCTGCAATAAGGACATGGTCCCACCATCTCAGAATTGAGACAGGCAACTGGGGTACGGATGGAGGGCAGGGAATCCCCGGGCATGAGAGATTATGCCAGTGCTGTCACATGCAGATAGTAGAAGATGAACACCATGCTCTACAGGAGTGTCCGGCATATGCACACATCCGAGCAGCTCATGCCGATCTCAGATGCTCTGAGATAGCAATTCATCAAATGCTGGCTTTGCCAATAGTTGCACGTCTCGCGTCCTACATTCTGCAAGTCTCCGCCGTCAGGGAGTCCCTCATAGCACAGGGAATTTGAGCACCCAGATAGGGACTCTGAACGCCTATTACAAGGATTTTTCCTCCCACATGGCGGGGTTTTTTCGTCCCAGTGGTAGACACACATTGTACAGGATTTCTGTGGTTTTCTTTTGTGTTTGGATACTTTCCGATATATTGTATGTCTAACCGTCTCATAAGCCAGTTGGCCTCCGTGGACGTTAAAATATACTTCCTTCCTTCCTTCCTATTTAACTACAGGAAGACTATTTTTTGCACTTTTATGCAGGAAGACTATTTATTATAATAGCTACTTTTCTTAAAATATTTAAAATTTTATATTCATATTTATCTATTTATGATTTATTTATTTATCAACCCTCTACCATGAAATTATATTTTAAAAATTCCAATATTCTAATACCTATATATTATGTACTATTTAAAATTGAATGTTTTAGTTTACAAAAGACAACATTTAAAAAACATATAATTTTACTTCATAGAATGGCCTTAAATTTTGATAATCAATAATTTTCAAGTGTTTGACAAATAATATTTTATAAATAATAAAATGTTTTGAAGCAACACTTTCTAGGTTGTCAATATGGACTCTTCAAGAGCTTGAGCAACAAAAATATAATCCTATGTTGGGATACTAACTATTCCTCACAGTAATACTAGCACATGGCACCCATATAGTTGCTGAATATTAAAACCACTATATTTGCCCTCTCAAGACTCCACAAGAAAAGCGTAGATATAGATTTTGAAAATCAGTAAGAACGGATATCGTAATAAAATCCTGATTTTACACAATTTGCAAGAAAGTTATGGATCTAAATAACTATCGTATGTAGATTCATCATAAAAAAAAAACCAGGAATATAGAAACAGTTTTCAAAGATAGATATGTTTTTACTTATGAAATCATCAAAACTTTTCTTAGTTTTAACCACAAATGACTGCCAGTTAATTTTTTGTCCTTTCACATGCAAAGTGAATGCCCACGCAAAAAACTTCCTAATCTCTCCAATACAAACATCACTTCTTTCTTAACATCTTCTGTAGAGTGGATTCATTCGACTAGACTTATAAATTTGCTTGGTATATCCACCAGTTTTACACAACCAAATATTTTGCTTATCTTATCTTCAACCACATCTGCTTTCTTACATATGAAGAGGTCATTTCCTCAGAAGGCAACACAGATGTGTCAAACATCCTCCTTGCTTCTTCTTCGTCTATGGTCACCTTAGGTTGAGTTTTCTTTGTTGCCATTCTATCCCTGCAACAGCTTTGAAATTATATATCAGTGGAAGTCCTTCATTGTGCCTGCAAAAAACTAAACCATCCAACTCATAGCACTAAACATCCAAATCAAACAATTACTAATGCTATGGTTCTCTTCTTATATAGAAGAGAACCATCATTTTAGGGGAAGGGACGCCAGTTTTGGCACTAGCTCTTCTTTTGGACCCAAGTTTTCTTTGGCACAAGCCTGCTATAGTGCAGGCTTTCTTTGCCCCTTTCTCCCATAAAAGCCTTGCGTCTTCCTACATTCCTCATCGCCGTTTCCTCTTAGTTGAATCTTGTTGTTGTCACTGAGCCCCCCCCCCTCCCCCCCCCCCCCAACTCGCGCTATATGTGTTTTACTTTTCGTTCAGTATTGGTCGATGGGCTTCTGCATTTTTTCCAGCATAGCATGTGGCGCTTCTGGAGGGCACCAAGTGGGAGCCCCCGGGGTCGAGCCTATATTTTCCTATCTCGGCGTAGCCCCGTAGCTTCCGAGGATCCTCATGGATCATCTCTTCAATTTTTGATATTGTGCTCTTGTATTTCTAGTCCAACTTTATAGCTTGCTGATTCTTGGCCCGTGGATGGCTCCTAACACAGTTGACAATCACATATGGTTAGGTCTTGCAGTTTGGAGCTCGCTGTTGTGCATACGGCTGCTTTTTATATGCCTCTAGGTCGAGCCTATATTTTCCTATCTCGGCGTAGCCCCGTGGTTTCCAAAGATCCTCATGGATCTTTTTTTTCATTTTGATATTGTGCTCTTGTATTTTTAGTCCAACTTTGTAGCTTGCTGACTCTTGGCCCGTAGATGGTTCCTAACACAGTTGACAATCACATGTGGTTTGGTCTTGCAGTTTGGAGCTCTTTGATGTGCATAAGGCTGCTTTTTATACGAGCGACCAAGAGGGATATATAGAGCGGTATCTTAGCAGGATAGATTTGAGTCACTGCTTGGATGGATGGCACGACCTGACTATTGCAGTTGTTGCAGTTCGAAAGCATTACAGTACATCGACCTTCTGGATCTTCTATGTGAGGGCATGAACTCATTATACACAATTATCTTATATATCGTGTGGTCTAACCCGGGGTTGTGTTTGTTGTTTTACTCATTTGGAGTTCATCATTTTGTTCCCCTCTTCACTCATGGGGTTAATCAGTTTGTTTCCCTATGGGTCATTGTACTCATTTTTTCATTCAGCTCAATGGAACATCACTTCACTTCGGATGATGATATTTGTGCATAAGGACCTTTCCCTAGAATTGTCAGCAACACCAATCAACTTGAACCTACTGTCGGGAAAATAGCAAATGATTAGCATATCATGCTAAATAGCAGCTAACTCTTTTTAACTTAGCACTGAACTTCATCTTCTTAGCAACCGCTGCTAATAATAAATTGAGCCTGCAAGTGTAGCACCAAAGTTGCGTTGTTAACGTAATCTATTACTTAGCAAATGTTGATCACTAACTCGTACACAGCACATACTAGCTAGCAAGTACTGCATGTGAAACATAGTACCAATATATAACCTCTTAGCATAATTTGCTAACTTGCACCTGTTGCCTGCAAACATAGTACCAAATACTTAACTCGTTAGCATTAACTATTGGACTTGCACGACCAAATATTAATGCGCTGTACTTTCTGCTGATGCCAAATTCAAAAAAGTCTAGCTTGAAATATCACACTAATAAAGAGACGAATCAAAGCGAGATGGAATGCATCCTCCACACCTGCTATATTAACCTCTGCCCTCAATATAAAAGCATCAAATGTAATAGAATGAAGGGTGAAAGCATGCTAGGGTGTACCATATAAATTACTTTTTAGGGAGTGCAAAACTACCCAGAAAAGTACCCAATACTGGGTACTAGGAACTTGCACAAATGTCTCAATAAACAATAAGTTTGAGAGTTGATTGATTCATTTTAGTTTCTAATGGTATGGTTATCCATTGATACTATAGATTGACATGCTATTGACCTTCAATTCAAATTATTTTTATTGATTTTAGTGGAAAGAAAACTATGAAAGTACCAAATTTAAAAGTACCCAGTGTAGGTACTTTTGAGGGTTCCAAAAGTGGTACACCGTAGCATGCCTTCACCCTGAAACCATTTCCACATTATTTACCATTCCTAAAGATTTGTCAACAAAGACTAGATGTTTACCACTGGAGCAGCTTTTCTTCAATCTGAGAAATTGTTCAGATGAGCAATTTGATTCGAGTTGTTATGACTCGCAATCGATTGTTTAGAATGGTAAAAATAACCAATTTCGATAATTACTGTTGTAGGAGCAGCACAGTCACAACAATTTGATCTGGCCAGTTAACCAAGCAGGGTAATGGAATTTCAATTGGGGCCTTTCTTGAATCTAATGACTGGCAATCGATTGTTTAGAATGGTACAAATAACCGAATTTGATAATTAATATTGTAGGAGCAGCACAGTTACAACAATTTAATCCGGCCAGTTAATTAAGCAAGGTAATGGGATCTGATTGGGGTTTTTCTTGAATCTAATGACTGGCAATCGATTTTTTAAAATGATATAAATAATTGATTTCTGCCTCAAATGGTCTGCCCTAGATGTCTGGGACACAAAGAAGATGAGGAACATCTGTTTAGATCTTGCATCTGGTCGGAATGGATTCTGGAGCTTGCCTCCACTATCTTCGGTTATGACCTGAACTCCATGGCTTCAGTAGACTTCTTCATTCCAAATTACCCCAGGGACTGGAGACTCTACATCCTTTTGTGGAGGATTTGGAAAGGCAGAAACACTTTCATTTTTAACTGTGACATTACTCACCCAGAAGCGGTCATCAAGCAGATTGAATACGACATCAAGTGGATCAATGCTGCTATTCAAAGTTCTGTTTAGAATTTCCCATGAATCTCACAATATCCTTGTGGTTATTACAGGAATTATTTTCGTGCTGGTGCGCAAACTTAAATGGAAGAAGATTGATCCGGCAGTTAATCAACAATGGCTTATGGTATTCGGCCCACCGGATCTTTTCAGACACGAGGAGCCTTGTAATTGTTGCTGTGCTCAGAGCTATGATGCAAGAAGAGGCCAGTTATGTGAGGCAAAGGACAACAAAGGCCGGTTCAATATGGCTATGGCAGAATCTTGCCTTTGTGCATTCTGCACACTCACGATCATGGTCAGGGGCAGAGGAAGAAAATCGACTAATCAGAATCTCAAATCTCACTTTTAGGCAGTGTGTTATATCTCATCTGACAGCTACATATATCCCACATCTGAGCCTTAAGTATTTTATTATCATACTCTATCTCCTTTTTAGGAGTTTTCTTGGGGTTATACTTCCCCATAAAAAGTACCTTTTTGTAACACTATAATCTATAATTAATATACATATACGCCTTCAATCAAAAAAAAAAAAAAATAATTGATTTCGATAATTACTGCTGTAGGAGTAGTACATTCATAACAATTTGATCCAGCCAGTTAACCAAGCAGGGTACGGAGATCTCGATGGGGAGTAGCTATGTTTCTGAATCCGATCCAAGAAATTCCAAGAAAGAGGGAAAGGAAGAAAGGTTCGACGGATTAGGATCTCATGGGTGGGATTTAGTGCTAAAATAAAATTCAAAAATTCAGTTACACTCCGTTAATTAGTGCTATTATTTAGGGCTAAAAAATGACGTCATTTATGCCACCGTAGCGTGCGAGGACCCAAGTATACCTGAGAATCATTGCATGGGTTAAGCTCATTCAACTTCCCTTTCACAAGCACACAGCTCGGAATCATGAGCAGAAGCAAGGAAGCTCTAATCTCGTCGCCACTTGCCATATATTATGCAACATTGCTATTATTTAGCTTTGAATCAACTAGTGCAACACATTCAAAACAATGTATTGAAGACAGTTTCCTCGTTGAAAAGCACAAAAATCAGCTCGCCAAAAAGGACGACTGCAAAACTGTCAATATAACGCTGCACATAAGAAACCTTTGATCCAGTTCCTTCCTTCTTGTTAACATGCTGCAATTAAAAAAAAAAAAAAAAAAAAAAAAAAACATAGAAATGAAATCCAAAAATCTATCATAGTATCATCATGCTATTATAAGCTAGACCATCATATGCAGTTCATGGTGTAAGAGCTTATCCATTTACCTAAACAATGATGTCTGCAGATGAAGAGGAACTTTTGTAACAATGCACAAAGCTGGGGCATATATTATAGATTATTAGAATAGAGCAGATGCTTCCAAGCTATAAAACAACATTGAATATCTCCTGCACGAACACAATCATAAGCTTAAAGTGCTCGTTAGCAGTAAATACTCAAAGATCTTGAATCAATAAGTGATGCAATGGATATTATATGCAGTTCAAGCTAACATGGGGCAAGAGCATATCCAAATGGGGAGGAACTTCTGCAGCCATATACAAAGCAGTTGGGCATATGTTATAGATTAAGATCAGTATAGAGCAGATGTTTCTAAGCTATAAAACAACAATGCATATGTTTAATAATAAAGTTAAAATGGTCACCATTAAATACACAAATAACTTGAATCAATAAGTGATGCAACGAGTATTTTAGAAAAACAGAGTATCATGTCTAATGATAAAACTGCATGCACTATTGGCCTGCTAACTTTGCAATTTCAACTTGAGGAGTTCCACTGCTACAACCACGCATGGACAAAGTTGTTATATCCTTCAAAATAGTACATGTATCAAATAATGAAGATACTTATGAAAGCACCAACACAACAGCCTCTTCCTCTTTATGCCAATCTAGCACATTATACTAAATTTGTACCGGAGCACAATATTCAACCGTGCAAGCTTTGAATTGCAAAAAAATTACCTGTAACACAGTAAAAAGCCAAAGAACAAATAACAATCACGAAGACAAATTTATATACCTGCATGCGGAGACAGATCCATGATTGTCCCAATGCAATTTAGCTAATATGGAGCAAATAAAGCAGATTCTGCAAGAATCACAAAATATGGCATCCATGCTAGTTTCGTATCTATGGGTTTAACAAAAGCCTAATGGCGGAGGGAAAATGTGAATATGACCTGAAAATGGTAAATGTCTAAAAAGGAGAATATGCAGTTTAAGCAGAGACACGTAACCACGATGTTTAGAATGTCCGTCGACAATGGAATATATCATGCGCCTGTAATTGCTGAGTTGTGGAATAATAATTTGCCCTTTATTAACATCCGGAAACCAAAGTGACGTAGTTGAATCTGGCCCTTAAACATGTGGCGGTTGATTGTACATATGACGTGTCGTGTAGCGCCACGTCACGAGGCGCGTAGGACGACCAAGGGACATGACCCTGAACACAAAACAAAGGATCGGAGCGCCGGAGGAGGAGCATGGCCACCAAGATGAAGAAAGAAAGGCTTGTGGAGCTAAACGTGATTTCGGCCCTTTCCTTGAAAAACAAATCCTTATTCAGAAAGATGCAGACCTACGCAGTGGCATGGATAGATCCGGCAGTAAGACAATGTACTCTGCTCAACGAAGACGGAGGCAACAATCCTGTCTGGAATGGCAAGCTAACGTTTTCTGTGGATGATTCAAGCATTCGAGACGGAAGCGGAGCATTTATGGTAGAAATTTATTCCCATGGAGCCCTGAGTGATTATTTAGTAGGAACTGTAAGAATCCCTTTTACAGATATCCCTTCAGATGCAAGGCAAAATAGTGCCTCAAATACTCAGTTTATGGCTTATAGTGTGCGCAGATCTTCAGGCCGTAAACATGGCATACTCAATGTTTCCGTCAGACTCCATGAACAGATCGATTCTTCTTCCCCTCCAAACCCTAACCCTAATACTCCATCTTCTAGACCTAATTCTTCAAGCTCTAGGGCAACAGAGGCAGTTATGGCTTATCCTCAACAATCTTACCAATCTGCTGAGTCTATTTCTGAAGGATTCTCTGAACATATCCCATTATGTGGAAGCATATCTGTGCCTATATCTGTGCAGTTTCCTAGAGCTTTTCTTCCAAATCAAATAACAGGGACAGGGACAAGTTTGGAAGCTTTAGGGGGTTTATTTTCTCCCCGTTACTCACAGTTGACTTCCCTTGATGATCCTCCTCCTTCAGAGATCAGTTCATCAATTTATGCTTCTTGTGGACATATTTCTGCCAGACCAACCTCTGCTCCTGCAGATTTAACTAGTATTGGTGGTGGATTTGATGAGTTGATTGTTGAAGATGTTGATGAAATCTGTGATTTGAATGGTCCAATAGAGCCGGTTGATCCGCTTCTTGTTGGCAGCCCTGTGACAGAGGAAGATTATGGCTGCTCTTATGTGCCCCCTTACTACAGTGGCTTCATTTGAGACTTCCATGTTCTTGCCATCTTCATATATAAGTGGTGAAGCCAATGATAGGTCTGGACATAAACCTCTCATTCTTTTAAGAAAATAACCAATACCTCAAGACATCAGCTCAAAAAGTAATTAGCTCAAGAGGATGATCTCCATGTTTATCCTTAAGTGTAATCTTGTCTTTCCAAACAACAATCTGTTGGCCTAGGGTGTGCTTTTCTTCAAGAACATGAAGGATTCGATTTATTATGTAGGCAAACAAAGTACTTGCCTCATCGGTCATCAATGATGCTATTGTAGGAAAATGCCTAGAGAATCCATGAACTCGTCTTCCAAGTCCATCAAGTCCGATGTGCTTTTTACTGGCCAGACAAAAAGTTAAACTAAGAATATTATCTGGTTGAACTTTTTGTTCCCTTTCACCTCTCCTATTTATATACTCCTAAAGATACAACGAGTAATGATTGGAACTTGTTAAAACGAGTAAACCACTTCAAGTAAATGTGTAAAATTGTGTTTAGTTGCACGAGGATGATTTTGCATTGGTTGGTAGGAATTTGAATGGAAATATATGAAGTAGAAAGAGCCTTAAGCAATGCCATTGCGACACGACAACATAGGGTATGGTCGCCCCCTTTCGCGCACTTAAGGGGCGCCACTGAAAATTGCATACAAATCCAGCACGAATTTTGGTAATTACGTGTGCTCCTGAATCGTGTTAGCTACAATTTGCGCAATTTTTTTGAACGAGATTTTGCCATTTCCATCTCCAATTACTAGCCTAAAGCTAGGGGGGCTAAGGAGCCCCCTACGTGGCGGCCAATACCCTACATACGTGGCAAAATGTACCACGTACTGCGGCAGGTATAGCCTGTCGCGGTGGTTTAAGGCCCGTCAGCGGGTGCGAGTAGACCCCGCTACCGCAGACAACTTCATATGCATCAAGGTCACGAGATCCCCCTGTCGCGGCATGCCCGAGGTTTTACACGCGCAACCTTTCCCGTCTCGAGTACTCCTCATCATGATACCGATGTATTGATTAACCCTAACCCCCAGATAATTATCCTAATTGCCCCTAAAACTCAAAGCACTCACATAACAGGTTGATTAAAGCCACAGATTAGACAATTACATCGCACGCCTAAGCATTCAGGACATTGGGGCGCTAGGAATCGAGGTATTAAGCAATTAAATGCCCAGTCTTAGTGTTAATAAGAACTTGAGAATCTTATTGTCTTAGTCTGATATGAACATTATGAACTTAAGAATCTGATATAAATATTATGAACTTAAGAATCTTATTGTCTCAGATTTTGTCATAGTCTTAGTGTTAATAAGAATTTAAGAATCTTATTGTCTTAATCTACATTATGAACTTAAGAATCTGATATGATCATTATGAACTTAAGAATCTTATTGTCTCAGATTTTGTCATAATGTAATTGTCATATCTTTGTCAGATTTGAGGAACAAAATGTTGGTGGCCGGAAAAGTCTTCACATCTGTTTTGTCCGTTGCGGTAAGACAGGCGCATGGACAATGCACTGTAATGAACAAGTTACACTTTGGTTTATACATTCACAAACTAAACATTCCAAGGAGCTGTGTGCAATGCAATGCACAGCATATCACAATTGGAGTGATGCACTTACAATGTTGTGAACTGAATGTGTTCACAATATGGTTCACTCGAATAACAACATGTCTAAATTAACATATCCAGCAAATTTAATGTACAGCCTTGATGAATAAATTAATATGGCACCAAATTAGAGTGCCCGCTCACACTCTTGTACATGTTGAGAGCTGCTGATATGCATGTGGCTTTCGTCAATTGTCTCATCACTGTCATATGCATCTTTAGGATCTGTCCTTGCTTCAGCATCAACATCAAATGCTGGTGTGCAGCTAAATACCTACATGAGCTAGGGTTGTTTAGTACACAACAGAATGAATAAGGATGAACATGTGAATACCAATCCTTACCTCAGCAATTTCTTTCCTCCGTGCAACCACAAATTCAAGATCTATGCCTTTGGTCCTGGATACTATATCTCTTTCCACACCAAACCTGGCATGCCAGGACCCTTACCTCTCCTTCTGCCACCTTGTGATTGGAATCATGTTGTCTCAACATGGCAGCCAGAAGGCTGTGTTTCTACATCATGATAAGAGTAAGAAAAGAGAATAGATAATATATAGTTTTGAGTCCATCAATAAAAGACATATCATATGTTTTGAGAAGATAATTATTAGTGTTGAATATAAAATAACTAAAGCCAAAATTAGTTTCAAAGGAAAAGGTAGAACGTAACTATTAAACTATAAAAGAAGTGATGGGCATGAATAGTTATTATTAGACGACCACCTTTTTGGACAAACTACAATTGATATGGACTATGGGGTATGGGATAAAGCCTGGAAAGGTTGGGGCCCATTGAATAACGATTTCCTTGAAGGATCCGCCCTTTTGGTGCGTTGGTTATCACTAGAGGTGTTAGTGCATAACATTTGGTATCAGAGCCAAGGTTCAATTTCTCGTGGCAACATTGGTGTGTTCCACATGCTTGAGGGCAAGCATCTCGAGGAGGGGGAGGAATTGATATGGACTATGGGGTATGGGATAAAGCCTGGAAAGGTTGGGGCCCATTGGATAACGATTTCCTTGAAGGATCCGCCCTTTTGGTGCGTTGGTTATCACTAGAGGTGCTAGTGCGTAACATTCCTCCCCTCCCTCGAGATGCTTGTCCTCAAGCATGTGGAACACACCAATGTTGCCACGAGGAATTGACCCTTGGTTTGTGGGGTATGGGATAAAGCCTGGAAAGGTTAGGGCCCATTGGATAACGATTTCCTTGAAGGATCCGTCCTTTTGGTGTGTTTGTTATCACTAGAGTTGCTAGTTGCCTTCAGCATAAATGCCGCCGAGGTGATGTACATAAAGTAGCTAATGTATTTGGACGTGACTATAATGTCTTGGTGTCTGCTGCTGATGCATCTAAGGCTGGTGTGCTTACTGCGTGGAAGTCTTCTGTGGATGTCACTTTTACTCAAACAGATAGGTTCAGGCGGTGGATAATAATCAAATGGAAAGATAAGGGCCAAGAATGGGGTTTGATAAATGTATATGCTCATAATAGACCTCGTCAGCGTGGTGCTTTGTGGGCAACTCTGAGGTATAAAGTTCTTCAGCTTGGGCAGAATGTTGCATAGTTGCTCGTTGGCGACTTTAATATGGTCGAGTTGGAAAGAGATAGAACTGGTCGCGGCTCTGAAGTGGTGCAAGGATTCGAGCGATAACAATGGCTACGCCTTTTACATGATGGCCAGCTTATAGAGATTGATGGTGATCAGTCCTTTACGCGGTGTAATGGTTGGACAGAGCTGGCAGAGCTTATGCAAGGCATGATAGAGGATACTTTAATACTTGTGCAGCTTCTCGGCTAGCGGATTTTTGTCTCTCAAATCTTCTGGATAGCTCCGTGTCTGATCATAATCCACAACTCCTAACTAATGATGTGGCTAATTGTCATCGACCTACCAGGACCTACTTTAAGCTTAATTGCAAGTACTTGGAGGATGATGAGTTCAAACTTGGTTGTAGTCGGGCTTGGTCTCGGGCCTTCTCACCTCGTAGGGGCATGTCTGGGGTTGTCGCAGCGTTGTCTGCAGTGAAGTCATTTGCAAAAGAATATGGGAGAGTCAGAGCTGCTGAAGCTAGAGGACTATTGACTGCATTGTACCAGGAATTAGAAGTTCTCCGCGCTCGTGGCCATACTAGTGGAGTCAGAGAAAAGGAGTTATTATCTCAGATCAAGGCTATGGAAACTGTAAAAGTTATTGAAGCCAAGGTGAAGGCAGGGTTGCAGTGGTTCAAGGACGGAGATAGATGTACCCAGTTCTTTCTGAGAAGAAATGTAACTGGCACTGGATAATGCTTACTGATATTGCCTTTCAGGGATCACAGGTGATTTGACTGACCTGGCTCTGATTCCAATTGATAATCTAGAAATAAAGGTTCTAAAGGATCTAAAATCAATACTATAAGCTTATGAACAAAAAAAATTCAGAAGCAGTAGGTTTTGTGTTCAAAATGGTTGATAAAAGCACACATAATCACCCAACTAAATTCACTCCAGAATGAAATATGGCAATACTTTTACACAAGTTCAAGGTACATGCTTATTGGATCAAATAATCTATTCGGCGATGAAATCAATTAAGCCTTTAACAACTAGTTCAGGAGAAAGGAATTTGGCTTAGAATTTGGGCACAGGCTTTGGACTTTAGCACAGGATCCAAGCCCAATTCTTCCTTATTGTCTCAAATCGGCAAAGGTAGTTACTAAGGTAGAATCTGTTCACAGCAGTAGAAATCAGAGCTATCCATGATTGTGATCTATATTTTTTTTTCAAAAAGACCGACGTCTATTATTTGTAGCCAATTCCCTTTTTTATTCTAAATTTTCGAATCCCAAATAGGTTTCACATCAGCCTTTCCTATGAACAAAAAAAATTCAGAAGCAGTAGGTTTTGTGTTCAAAATGGTTGATAAAAGCACACATAATCACCCAACTAAATTCACTCCAGAATGAAATATGGCAATACTTTTACACAAGTTCAAGGTACATGCTTATTGGATCAAATAATCTATTCGGCGATGAAATCAATTAAGCCTTTAACAACTAGTTCAGGAGAAAGGAATTTGGCTTAGAATTTGGGCACAGGCTTTGGACTTTAGCACAGGATCCAAGCCCAGTTCTTCCTTATTGTCTCAAATCGGCAAAGGTAGTTACTAAGGTAGAATCTGTTCACAGCAGTAGAAATCAGAGCTATCCATGATTGTGATCTATATTTTTTTTTCAAAAAGACCGATGTCTATTATTTGTAGCCAATTCCCTTTTTTATTCTAAATTTTCGAATCCCAAATAGGTTTCACATCAGCCTTTCCTCTTGAATTGTTTGATTCACCATCGTTTCTGCCTACACGTCCCTATCTGACCACTTTTGTTATTAACTTGGATCTTTTATAAATATAAGGTCCCTATTTCAAATTGAAGCACTGCTTATATACAATAAATATCGAGAGGCTTTAATAGTTAAGTACATTTTTACAATGGTTTAGTATTTTTTTTATGTCCCTTTTCTTTATGAGGAACCATTAGAAATCACATAATATTTTGCCATATTTCTCAATTCCATTTAAGTGGACCACTCCCCATGCTTGCTTCATATCAAAATTGCTTTTGTTAACTTGAAGCATGCTTTTACCATGGCACCGTGTTCTAGCAGATCCTTCGCGCCCATATATTGTCGAAGCAGATGCTTTTGATTTGGCTCTTGGCGGTATCCTGTCACAGAAGGGGGGTGACTATGAACTGCATCCAATCACCTATCATTCGCAAAAGTTTCAAGCTGCCAAAATCATCGAGAAGCTGTTGGCGATAGTTGATTCTTTCGAGGAACGGAGATACTTTCTAGAAGGAGTTCCTTATGAGGTCATATACATAGATCATCGAAATCTGGAATATTTTAAATCTGCTCGAGCGCTCAATTGTCGCTAGGGCTAGTAGCATACTCAAGTATTATCCTCCATTGTTTTCGTGATCAAGTACCATTCTGAACCTCTTCAAGGGGAGCCTGATGCCTTGTCTCTATGCTCCTACCTTGATCCTAAGCAGGGTCATCATGGATTTGATCAACAATCACAGGTTATTCTAGGTCCTATTTGGTTTCAATTTATGGCCATGACTTTGTTTGAGATGCCTCATGATACACCTTTTTGGAGTCTGCTTGGGCATCTCTCCCTCTAGTCCATTGGTTCAATATATATTTTCACATCTTGGCTCAGCATCATCTTCTCGGCAAATGCGATTGGACTATGACCATTTTGATGTTCAAGATAGACTTCTATTCTGCGATGGACTTCAATATGTGTCAGATGGTACTTCGTGACTTCAAATTCTCTAGATCTGTTCATGACTTGCCGATGACTGGACATTTTGGAATAGCCAAGACTCTTGAACTTATTAGCCGAGATTATTAGTGGCCTGAATTTCATTGCTTTGTCAAAGTTTTCATCTGATCTTGTGATATTTGCTAGCTTCCAAGGCATCATCCTCATGGTCTTCTTTAGCCACTACCTATTCCAGATGGATCTTAGAAGAGTATTTCTGTGGACTTTATTCTGGAGCTGCCACTCTCTCGGGAGGATGATGCCATCATGGTCGTTGTTGATCGCTTCTCTAAGACAGCTCACTTTATTCCTTGTGATGTCATCATCGTCAGCGAGGGTTATCTGATCTTCTTGTTTATGAATGTAGCCAGACTTCATGGATTGCTAAACACTATCCTCAATGATCGTGGACCTCGGTTCGTTGCAGGCTTTTGGAAGCAGCATTTGGAGCTGTTACATGTCGATTGCTCATTGACTTCCAGACATTATCCAGAAACTAATAGGCAAGCAGAGCACACTAATCAAGCTCTGAAACAATATTTACGATACTTTATCAATTACTAGCAGGATGATTGGGTTAATTGGCTTCCATTACTCGAATTTCCCTATAACAACTCAGTACATGCTACCATTGGCCAGAATCCATTCTTTCTGAACTCTGTCCAAGATCCTTGTTGACCTCTTAATATTATTGGATCTAAATTTATCAATCCTAGTGCTATGTCTCGACTTGAGAGACTCCAGACTCTTGAATCAGATCTCCAGCACCATCTTCAACGGGCGTAAGAATGGTATCCGCATTTGATTTATATCATCAAGAAGCTCCTCCATTTCATGTTGGTGATCTTGTCGTAGGGACCTCCCTACAATACGTCCCTACAATGAGCTTGATTATCGTCGCCTCGGTCCTTATCAGATAACGACTCCCCCTCCCCCTCTTCCTTCTCCTCATTCCCAGATGTTCATCTACATTCCATCTTTCATGTTTCATTATTGGAGCCATACACATCTAATGCCTTCCGACATCGAGTTCCTCCGTCGCCTCCAACAGTGGAAATTGATGATTACGAGAGGTTCAAGTTCAAGAGATTTTGGATTCCAGGTTTCTTCGCGGCATTTATATTACTTTGTCGATTGGGAAGGATATTCTCCAAGTGATCGCACTTGGGAACCTGTAGAAAATCTGAGTAATGCACCTGACAAAATTATGGATTCGACAGATGTGACGTTCAAAGACAAGATACGGTCCGGGGACGATATCGCATCTTTGCCTAAATCATCGCATACACGCCACTCCGACTGACATGTACGCCGACGTGTAGCCAAGTGGGTAGCCCCTAGGGGGCAACTTGCTAAGAATGTGCATTAGTATTAATGTGCACATTTTCCAATGTACACATTAATGTGGGCACACATTTCCATGTGGCCAATTGATGCCAAGTGGGCCATACCCAAGTGTGCAATTAATGTGCACATTTTCCAATGTACACATTAATGTGGGCACACATTTCCATGTGGCCACTTGATGCCAAGCGGGCCATACCCAAGTGTGCAATTAATGTGCACATTTTCCAATGAACATTAATGTGGGCACACATTTCCATGTGGGCACATTTTGCCACCTAGCCATTAAAGGCAAGTGAGCCCATTCCCAATTATCCCACATGCCAAAAGGGGATAATTGGAAACCCTAGCCACCCCCTTGTCTATTTAAGTAGGAGAACCCTAACTTGCCCATTTTCGTTTCTAGGGTTTTAGAGCTCTGCTTTTGGCTGCCTCAAGAGCCAAAACCGCCTCCCGATTTCTAAATCGAGAGAAGGCGCATCATTAGTTTCCCTTGATTCGAGCATTTCAGCGGGATGGTCGAGTTGAGTATGAGGAGAAGCAAGCCAAGGATTAGGTATTTAGTCAATTTAATAGCTTAAACCATCTTCTAGTCATTGAATCAAGAGGGTTTAGCCTATTAAATTGCCCATAGCAACCCTCCGGATCTCTAGATAGCAGGACTCTAACTAAAGAACCTAACTCTATGATATAGATTAGATCTTGTTCTTTAGTTCTTCTGTGATGTATATGGATGATGTATCTCTATGAACTCCTTGTATTGGGAAGGGGGGTAGAGACCTAAAGCTTGGTAGTAGATGCTCCTAGATTAGCCTCTCTAGCACACTATAGATTCGGCCTGTGTACAAGAACCACACCAGGTTGTGGGTGAAGGGGCCAGACTGGCTCAGAAGGAGGTTCATGTTCTGACTCTTGAACGATCCCTCTGGTGTGTAAGGCCTACCGGGGATCATTGTGACTAGGTCTGATGGCTCACCACTGAGTGCGGGTGAGGCATGGACTCGACACCCGTGAAGTGGTGTACACTTTCCAGTGGGTTCAGTCGAATACGGGCAGTGGCCCTCTAGTCACCTTGAGTCAGCATGTAGATCTCTGGAGGGAGTGATCCCTTCCTGCCCCATCGGAACTGGGAAGATGAAACCCAGGAATAGCCCCTTTGGCTATGCATCCGGCGGGCTACAGTCAGGTCCCGACACTCTTCAGCCTACTCTGCAAAGTGTGCACAGGAGGGGCGGATGGAGTGGACAACCCTAAGCCATGTTCTTATGCCAGCCAAATCCATTGCCATGAATTCTGTCTGCAATGAACTCTGGAGACCCAAGCCGTCAGTCATCCCCTTCGAGTCTGAGCCTTGGGTAGGATCCTTATGTATGATGCTGATCATTGTCTATGCAGATGTTGATGCACCACCCTTCGAGGTGGATATGTGATTATGTTGTATACTGACATGTATGTTTACGCTTCCGCAGCTAGGTAGGCCCTGAGGGAGACGGGGTAAAATGACCCCTTCACTCTTCCCACTGGGACTCGTTACGGGTGCAGTGATTGTGGAGGGCCCTGTATCAGTATGGAGCTGGTATGGGGGATGAACTCCTGTTTGTATACGGTGGGTGCACCGTATACGAGGAGGGGACGTCACAACAGACGTTATCTAGATAAGCCAAGTCCAAGCACTCCGGCTCCAGTTACAGCTCCCAAGACACGTCGCCGTCAGAGGATGGGGATGGTATGACGACTATACAAGTATTATACTTGTATGTACAAAGATGGTCGTCACATGATCACACGCCTTTGTAAAGTGAGCTACCAGCATTCTTTGAAAACATTCCCTTGGATTTTTTTCACTTCGGAGCTGGTTCCAGAAGGTTCTAGAACATTCTAGAACCTACATGCATGCATGACACTTGGCGCAATCTCACCCTTTGGAGTGGCATGATCCTGACCGTTGGTCTACATATATATAGAGGAGCCTCATTCTTATCGACCATTCTAGTTCAACGTCAGTTCTGAGCCTTTTAGTATCTGTCTTGTGTTCTTGCTTATCCACGGGCCATTGTATTCTTGATCTTCATTGCATATCAGATTCTTTGCCGATCTTCGCATATTTCCTGCATATGTTTTGTGTGTTTTCCACATATTTGTTTTTTTTTTGTTTTCGCATAGGTTTATGACACCTATGAGGGATTGATAACACCTATCCAATCATTGCATGTGATGATGAATACACCTGCAGTAGGAGCACTAGGGTCTTACATTCAGGAAATTTTGGACACGGAGACTCAATTATGCCCATGATCACCACACAACGATGTACAAATGTATAGTTTGTCAGCAAATCTATTAGAGTTTAAGTTTTTTTCCCTAAAAAACCCTTCAAGGCAGGGGTTTTTATATCCTTAGACAATAATAGACTGGTTGTTCTCTATTTCTTATTTTTGGTGGATGATGAAATTCAATCCAATCCAGCCAATCCGATTCGATTCGATTTTGATTGTTCTCTATTTCTTATTTTTGGTGGATGATAAAATCCAATCCAATCCAATCCAATTCGATTCGATTCGATTCTATGGCTATCCCCTATTCAAACTTGTTTTTTTCTTTTTTGTTTTTTTGAAGGATGAAAGCAAAAAGTTTATTAATCAGATATGAAAAGTACATAATGTACATATCTCATCTAATTGCGTAAGCACAAGAAGATGTCAGAGGAACACGATCCTGAAACACAATATATTTACTCCAGAATAGGAGACTAACGATAAGAACCAATTTGAGGATATTGAATCCAAACACATTCCCTTGCTTTTGACTCAAGGGAGGAACATTCGTAAGCCATCAGTATCTTATCCTGGGCCACAGGAATGCCGCGTACATATGAGTAAATGCCTTGGAAAATATGATGTTTGGGACGCTCCCATCAACCACAGGAACTAATCAGAACCAAGAAAGAATACCCTTTGTCTAGTTAGGGGCCATGCATTGGGGAGGATGCATCGACAATCCAGTGCCCTCGTAGCCAGGACTACGCTAGCTGACCTCTGGACAATAAAAAAGACAATGCTTGAAAGTGGATAACCTGCTACTAAAGTACAGACACTTTAGGATGGAGCAACTTATCCCAAAGCCGGCGCCATGTATGACTCGAATTAGGCTTTGGAACCTGTAAGTGCCACCCATCTGGCAAAGGGAGGGGCTACGGTGTTAAGAGGAGGCGATATATTGAGCTGACAAAGTGCTTTTGTGAATATTTTTGTGACAACCCCAAGGCAACCTTTCTATAACACCAACCTGATAAGAGGCAAATTTTCTGCGACCTTCTTCCATATAGGCACATTCTAACGGGAGAGTAGAAATTTTGCCTGAAATTCAAGCCAAGAAAATAGGCGACTACCTTCTTACCATGCTTGAATAGAGACGACACTTGCAAGGACCCATCATCTCTGTGTACGGGGATGAACTGATACAGCCAGTAGAGGTGTTGAGGAATTTAGAGACAGTGGTGTCCACCACCATGGAGTCTCCATTAGGGCATGAATGGAAGGACATGGCTAAAAAAGATGTCCGATTTCATACAATACTGCCAATAATCCATGAAGAAATGGGGAAGCATTTGGAAAAAGCTGCAGAGGCTTAAATAATGCCAAAGGCAGAACTAGTTTGACTGTCTTCTTGCCTAGAGGAACACAGTGGCCAAGAGATTGTCTAAGAAGGCATAAACTAGGAGATTTATCTTCATCATTCAGGACTCTCCAAATGAACTTTGAAATAAAGACTTTGCTCCGCAATAAGAAGTCCACCATATCCAGACCACTTGCCTATTTTGGAAGGATGCCCTCTTCAAACTTGTGCAAGGGGTTCCCTATCTACCATAGTATGTAACTTTTAATCAAAATTAATAGAATTTTGTATCCACAATTGCCCTAAAGGTTATTCAATAACTTTGTTGTGATGCCAAAACTTAAAATAGGCATCAACAACGTGCTTTAGCCTTTCCAACTTTGGTATGTCATAGATTCATTGAAACTTCAAGAATTTCTATTGCACTTGACCAAGAATCCTAAGCCTAAGAAATAAAAAACAAATCAGCCTCAACCATCTTCCATTTTTTAAACTAAAAAAAATTCATGGAAAAATATAGAAAATTTTTACGTCCATGGAGATCAAATATAGCCATGAGATGAATAGATATTATTCTGACGTCCAAGGAGACACACAGATCCATGGGAAAGAGGATAGGCAAAGGAGGATCCTCGGCCATTTGTAACAGACCAGAGTAATATGCACTTTGGGGAGGGTAGGGTAAGATCTAGCCAGAAATGCCCAACATCGACATGAATGAAACCTCATAAAAACGTTTTAGATGACTTTCTTGACGAAAAAGGTATCTTCATAAGTTGGATAGACATGCTTAGTCAATTCCGTTATGCAATTATGCATGTATGCTAATCTTCTTATAGGACAGGAGTCGTCGATAGAAAAAGGGACCCCAAAATCTATTACATATAGTACCGCCATCCATTAAGTTTCGAATGATACATAGAAGACTAACATTGTCCCTGTCGCAATGAATGGTCCATTCCATAATGGAATAAATTCCACCATCCCTACTGAGGCTGCACCCATAGTATCTAATTCTGGTGCTTTTGTGATCTTCTATACTGCTTTTCTATCGTGTTGGAAAGTTATAAGGTATTTTAGATAGTGCATGATAGAATAAAAACTTCTAATATCTACATCTATTGAAACTGGCCATGAGATGAGACACAAGATGCCCAAATAATACCAAAATCAGACAAACCCAAAATGAATCACAAACTAGAGAAAACAACAACAACAACAACAACAACAACAACAACAACAACAACAACAACAACAAGAATAAAGAATAAAGAATAAAGAATAAAGAATAAAGAATAAAGAATAAAGAATAAAGAATAAAGAAAAAAGAATCAAAGAATAAAGAAGAAGAAAGAAGGTAACAGCAGCAATAAAGAAGAAGAATAAAGAAGAAGAAGAAGCAAGCTAAAGAACAACAACAACAACAAGAACAACAAAGAATAACAAAGAAGAAGAAGAAGAAGAAAGAATAATGATAACATTAATAGTAACAATAATAATGATAATGATGGAACTGGACAGAGCTATTCTAAGTATTAAAAGGGTAATAGGTGTAGTAGACTAATTGTTGCACCTCCATGGTAGACCACCCATTTCTTTTGTTGTCGTGCTTCTCTCACTTGCATAGTTCGTGTCTATGCTTACAAAACTGAGGCAAAAAAGAGTTTTCTGGCACTAAGAAATGGGTGTCCTTGAGGTGGTTGCCATATTGCAAGGGGGGTTCGTATAGTTTTAGCCATACTAAAAATAATCTAATCCAACCAAACTGGGCGGAATATATTGTATTAAATTGCAAGATTCAACACTCATTAGTGCAGACCATTTGATTGTTGGAATGTTTGAATCCGTACCACATTTAGCCAAATAACTGTTAGTTTCAAACAATTAGTTGCAGAACCCAATTCTCATAAAATCCTTTAATGGGTCAACTAGTGCTATTACTAAAAATTTTAATCCTATAGTGGGTTCACTAGTGCGGTTACTTGAAAACTTTTATTTAAGAAACCCAATCTTCATGGTTACACTGCCTTAACTAGTTATGCCATTGGTGCACCAAAGTCAGAAAATCCACTATAAAAAAGGATACTACAAGAAACAAAAAGACCGCATGTAACTACGCAAACCACGTAAAGCCATGGAATTAAGCAGGAATCGGAGTCCCAAAAATACCAATAGTAATGGGCGGACGCAAGCAGCCGTTAATAATATCTTGGATGGGGAAAATTTGAAATTTGAAATTCAAACCCCGAAAGGCTGTGGAGGGAAACGCCCGAACGGATAAATGAGGGAATACAATATAGCAAGCATACGGGAGAGAAGCAAGATACACAGAAGAGAGCAAACGGCGGGAAAGGAACTCGGCGAAGCGGTATAGTCAAAAAACGGACGGAGGAATGGCTAGCCAAACAGGAGCGGGGGGAGCCAGCAGGGAGGAAACTCAAACAAGATCTGCAAGACTTCCTGGCACAAATGGACGTAAGATTGGAGACCAGGGTACCGAGGATGGAAGCGCTCAACACACTGGCGAGCGCGGTGCAACAAAACAAAGAAGCGATAGGGAAAGTGGAGGATCGGGTGCAGGTGGTGGAAGAGACGGAGGTAGAAATCCGGAAGAGGATGGATGAGGTGGAGAAAGAGAAAGCGGAAATCATACAAAGGTTGGTAACATTAGAAAAGAAACAAATAGATCTAGATGCGTGGCAGAGTTTTGATAGGATAAAGCCTCACATACTGGAATTCAAGGAACAGGAAAGGATAAAGTATGATATAAGATTGATAGGGGTAGCCGAAAGGCCTAACGAAGACACATTTCGTGTCACTGCAGAAATAATGGAGAATGTTTTCCAGGAGCACAGGAATGTGATCGTGGAAAGCGGGAAGGGGGCATGGAGAGGAAGAGCGAGACACATAAATGTGACTATGAGGGACATGGCAGCCAAGGAAAGAATCATCCACGCAGGGTTTAAACTCAGGAACGGACTCAAAGTACAAGAAGCTCTGACGGCCATGCAAAGACAGGGGTTACACAGGGAACTGGCAAAAGTCAGAGAACTGAGTCGGGCGGGAGTGCAGGCTGGGGTGAAAAATGGGAAACTCTACCTCAAAAGAGGCCGAGAGAACACACCACAGGAACAGGCAACGCAGAGGGATGTGCTGGACCCACAAGATCTGAGGGAGGATGGGAATCGCGAACTGGAAGTAACGAAGGGGCAGGGACAGCAGAAACAGATAAGGGAAAAAGTACCATTTGGGCCAATGGACCGGGAAACAGTACCCAAGATCCTAACGCAGACACAGCTAGGATGGGGAAGCGGAAAAGAGGCCGGAAGAGACCTATATAACCCCGGCAAGAGAGACAGGGGGGGACCAGGGAGCAAGAACGAGGGGACAGGTAAAGAAAGGACACGAACGAGATCATCAGGGAAGCAGGGGGGTACATAAAGGAAGGAAGAAATAGCGATCTGGTACTGGAACTACACGGGATACCCTTGGGATGACGGAGAGCGCTTACACGCAGCAAGGGACCAGGATATCATATGCCTGGTAGAAACGTGGGAGCACAGCACAAAGAGGCTACCAGACGAACCACGGTACACACTATTCACATGTTGGAGGGAAAAGAACTACAAAGTAGGAAGAGGAAGCGCAGGGCTAGCCTGCTACATTAGGAATAGCATTGCCAAAAAAGCTTGTATTTTTAGAAACTGACATTAATAAAAGGTACATGCTTATAAATATTGTAATGCTTGACTACAGAAATTTATATTTGTTAATAGTGTATTACCCACCTCAATGTGACAAACTGGAACTGCTAAACATGGGAGAGATCGTCATGAAACACAGAGATAAGGGACCGTTGATCATAGTAAGAGATATCAATGCAAGGACGGGGCAGGAACAGGCGCAGAAAGCAGGGATAGACAATGAGAGTGGACAGTGGACACATGCACTACAAGAGGATAGCTATTTTTCATCACTTTAATATCACCTAAAATTTCAAAAAGTATTAAGTGATATTAATGCTGATATTCAATGTACAATGACACTACCAATGACAAGATTCTATCATCTATTGCATCATCAGTAGCATCATAAATTTGGTCAACAATTATATCAGTACTAATTAATGACAATATACGTGTTACTAATATCGTCATGAATAATATCACATATTGCATCAATTTTATCATCATTTATTACTCCAATGGTGTTAATGACAATATAAGTATTATAGTTTATGCCAGTTACAGTATCACCCATAGCTTCATCTATTGTAACGCATATTCACAATATTAAATCAGTGCTAGCATATGATGCTATATGTGTCGATAATAGCATCATGGATAATATCACGACTTATATCACTCTTACTATCAATACTTGTTGTAATCTTGACCATGATAATACAAGTGTTAATGCTTATCACAATTGTAATATCATTTGTAATGGCACTACCTTCTTTAGACTCCCATAGATAAAGTACACAAAATGATATTATTAAAACAAGAAAGAAAAAGATTCTATAAACTCCCATAGACAACGTACACGAAGGCTAGGAACTCAAGAACCACCCATACGACACGAATCACATCACATACAAATAGAAGCACAAAGAAAACAACACCACCAGCAAGAAGCAAACCAAAGCACGCTCTCATATCATCATCGAGACCTAATGACAAGAGAGTGGAGAATAGCCTCTAGAGAGGGTTGCACCCAACCCCAAGGACAAAACAGGAAGTCAAGAAATTAGGCTGCCAAACAAGGTAAAGGGAAGTAAACATCCCCATGTCTCAGCAAGGAACCTGACCTGGAAGAAACTCTCGAACCATGCTATAGGACCTACTAATCATATCCCATCCACTCATGACCCTAATGGTCACAAGGGACCTCACACAATAGAAAGGGGAAGTCGGAGCCCTTCCCGTCGAATAAGAAACACAGAGGCAAAATCCCTCATGACTGGCATATGAGAAGCATAGTCAAAGTAACTATCACAGGACGCAAAAGCAAAAGGAATTCCACAAATAATTTTATATATAAAATAAAATAAAATTATACAATTATAAACATAGATAAAAATGGAAAAGTACCTCCACCAAGTGTGCAATACACATCCAAGGTTTGAGCCCTTCACCTTCTAGCCTTGGAGCATGCCCTTAGCTTTGTGCCACAACCAAAAAGGTTGGCAACATGTTATTGAAAACAATAGAATAGAGTATAGCTACACATTACATACATGGAAGAACTCGTACCTCTACCATGTAAAAAAATACAATGCAAGGGAACAAAGCCCTTGACTAGAGCAATGCAAGAGTTTGAACCCTTGACCTAGAAACCTTGGGGCATATCCCCAATATCATAACCAACAAGGCCAATGAAAAATACAATAAAGGAATTTAAAAATAAATTCCTCTCCTACACATATATCACACATATTACTCCACAAAACTATTTTGGAGGTTTTTCTTTTTTTCTTTTTTCTTTTTTTTTGGGGCGCATACCTCCACCATGCTCCTTGAACCCTTGACCCCCTCAACCATTAAAGTTTTACCCCAAAGGAAAAAACAAAGACCAAAACTATAGGGTATCTTTGGGAAATGATAAAACATGATCAAACCCCAAAGGAAAAAACAAAGACCAAAACTATAGGGTATCTTCGGGAAATGACAAAACATGATCCTCTAGGGGAGATTCATACTTCCACCTTGAGAATTTACAACATGAGAGTTTGAACCTTTGACTTAGGAGGGAATGTAAGACCATATCCATCTAAATGAAGTCTTGTATGTGGAACAAGAGACCAAATATTATATTTTAAGGGTTTTTAAAAAATAATACGCATAAGGCGGAATCCTACCTCCACTTATACTTTTATACATACATGGGAATCCAATGGACAAAAGATAATATGAAAAGGATCGAGATTGATCAGGAAACTTTTTTAGGGTTTCGATGGAAATTTCTTTTAGGGTTTTGATGTACGCACAGTTCAATCGGCTCGTGGCTCGTGGCTCTTGGTTGCCGAATCATCTGTCAGAGTAGGAATGATCTGCCGGAGTGTTTTTGGCGCATCCTGGATGTCTTGCCCATCAAATATTGCAAAAGCGGAATCTTTAAAAATTTCGTAGAGCAGGTAAGAAATGAAGAAAACCCATGTGATTTGCGTGAGTCAGATCTCGTTGAAAATGCATGGCAAGGGCCAATTAGGACAAAAAATCGTAATTTTAAGAATTGGAAGCCACAGTTGAACTTCCAGGTCAGGGTGCTTGCCTCTATTTTTATCTTAGCTAAACAGGATAATATACAGGATCTCATGTATTATATTTAGTTTTTTTACTGTGCAGAAGTCAGTTTCCTTCGTTGGTTTATCTGTTACTAAGGAAAATGATATGCAATACAGAAATATAATCAACTGAATGTCTTGGAGCTGGAAGCAACCTAGTTACCTGTAGTACAATGTCAGCATCTACAAGTTCGTCAGCCAGCACTCAAATTCATGATATGATATGCAGCTATAAATTACTAGCTTCTTTAGTGGTGGAGTGAAGCATTAATTTCGCTGGTCAGGTAGTATATTACTGTACACAGATGGCTACAGTTTATTAGACCTTTAACAGTATAATAGTGAAGGCACTACAAGCAGGACAATCAGGGGCAGAGCCAAGCACATCAACATGACCCTCACAGAAATGGCATCAAGGGAAAGGATACTATGGTGCGGGTTCCAGCCAGAGAAACGGGATAAAATTACAAGACGCATTGAAATCAATGCAGAGATACGATCCTCACAAAGATTTGGCAAGGGCTAGGGAATTGAATTAGAAGGCATCCAAGACCAGGTCAGAAATGACAAAGTCTTTTTACTGAAGAGGATCAGGAACCAACAAGTACAGGAGCATACATAGTGCTTAGAAATGTCAAAAGCTACCAGGCCAAAAGGGATGCCTGGGCAGGGAAATAGGATGCCAAAAAAATAGAGCATATAGAAATAGAGACAAATGGAATAGTAGAGTCAACACTGAAGCAGACACAAAGAGAATTAGGAAACGGAAGAAGGGCAGAAAAGAGTAGGCTAGACAAACGAAGGATGGCTCATAGTCAAAGGCAAAGATAAGGGGATGGACAAGAAAGACAACCCAAAAAATAGAACAGCAAAAGAGGAAGGATTTACCGAAAGGAAAGAGAAAATGAGCATCTGGTAGTCCGTTTAAAAGAAAATGGGAAAAGAGGAAAGCATATTACATCAATCGCACTGCCAAGAGTTCAAGATCAGGATAAACACACCATCTGCCATAATGATATATGAGACAGGTGAGGGATCAATGGAAACCAAAGCGTGGAAAAGATCCATCAGGTGCCTTTTGAAGATTAGGACCATGAACCTAAACAAACTCTTAACAATAGCAATCTGTTAATCAGCTAAAAAACACCTATCCATGGAATGGAGTTGGTTTAAAGATGTGGCACAATGGACATTACATGAATCACATAAATCACCAAACATGTATAGGCCGATTGTTTTGGCCCTTTGGAGTAACCTAGGTTCGATTCCTAGGGGGCCTTCAACTATTATATATTTTGATATAATCATGGTTTAACTTGTAACAATACATGACATTATACTTGACTTAAATAATGATACAATTATAACCTCCACGTGGTATTATATGTGGCACTGGCAATGATGCTACATCTGATACTAATCGTGTTAGAAAGGATGATACAAAGGATGATGCTCATGTTGACATTATAAGTTATTTAATTATAGCAATACAGCTGATGCTATAGCTGAAACTATTATAGCGCTCGTGATGATATTATGAATGATTTAGTTATAGCAATAAATGTGATCCTATAGCTGATACTATTATAGCACCACAAGGACAAAATGCATGATATTATAACTGCAACTATAGATGATGCTACCAATGTTACTATTATGCCACTATAATGCTATAAAATATGATACTACAACCGGGCGACGATATAGATGACGGGATTTCATCAACAGCAAAATCTAAAAAATTTGAAAGTGTGATTTTAAGCAAATAAATGATGAAACTAGTGATTTAGATTGCTTATTCTCTTGTAGTGATGCCGGAAGGGGGGAAGAATGGAAAAGGAGCACGGCAGACGAAATGGAGGTGACAGCGAGAGGAGAAACACTGATAGAGGTATGTACAGCCACAGATACAGTTATATGCAATGGACTAAGAAGATGGGAAACCTCGGGCCAGTTCACAAGTACAAATGCTCACGGGAGCAGTATAGTAGACTATGTGATAGCAAATGAAGAAGCAATAAGGGAAATCGGAAAGATGGAGTTGGGAGAATGGCCGGTAGGGGGAAGGGAGGGTCACAGACCCATCATACTCAAGATAAATGCGACAAGGGATAGGACAGAAGACAGGCAAAGAAGAGGTAAACAGACCAAATTGACAGTCAAATTCAGAGAAAACAGAGCGGGAGCATTCATAAACACGGTAAAAAGGAAAATGAGAGATAAAGAATGGGGAGAGAAAATGAAGGACAGAGGGAATGACATCAATGACATCTTGGAAGAGGCAGCAAAAACAGCATTCAGGAGAAAAGAAAGAGGAAGAAGGGCTATAGCTTTTCGAAGGTCAGTGTGGTTTGACGAGGCATGCATGGAGCAAAGAAGAAAAGTCAAACATGCAAAAGGAACTGAGACATACCAAGAGGAGCGAAACAAATATGTGAAGATACTGAAAAGAAAGAAAGTTCAGGACCTGAAAAACCACCAATGGGGACTAGCCGAAGACTTGAAAAAATGGCCTAAGGAATTCTGGAACAATATGAAAAAAGGCTCAAAAACGAAAGCAGGTACAGCAGCAGGAGAAGAGGGGGGAGGAATGGAAATAGAAATAGACTGGACAAGATATCTGGAACGTCTATACAAAACAGGGGCTGCACCAATACTGGCTCCAGAAGGTAGACACAAACCTTCCTTCTCCAAGGAAGAGGTGATATGGGCACTAAACAAGATGGCAAACAATAAAGCACCGGATCTGTATGGGCTAACAGCGGAGATGTTGAAATGCGTAGGACCACAGATAATAGGGATAATAACAGAAATATTCAATGAGGTAGTACACTCAGGTCTACCAGAAAGATGGCAGTTTAATAAAGTAATTCCGCTACATAAAGGAGGAAACAAAGAAGAACCAAGTAATTACAGGACCATCATGGTCAGTTCAGTATTCGCGAAATGGTTCGGGAAAACATTGGACCAGAAATTGAAAGTCTGGGCAGAAACAAGGAAACTCAGGGCACAGGGGCAGGCTGGTTTTCGGCCAGAGTACTCGACTACGGACCATCTGGTGACTCTAAGGATAATAATAGAACAGGCAAAGGAGAATAACAAGAAGATCATATGCTGCTTCGTGGACTTTAAAAAAGCCTTCGACACAGTACCCAGAGACAAACTCCTACTCAGACTAATAAGACTAAGAGCACCAGAAGGGTTAGTAGGATCAATTGCAAGGCTATACCAAAAGGTATATGCCAGGATAGAGGGGGGAGGGGAAGCCATAGACTGCGACACAGGAGTAAAGCAAGGATGTCCACTATCACCCACACTTTTTGGGATATACATAGATGCATTACAGGAATTTTTCAAGGAAAGAGAGGGAGATAGGGAAGCACCAGAATGATAGGGAGAACAAAAATCCCAATAATGTTTTATGCGGATGACTTA